>JANSVA010000008.1:188878-210048 GCA_025504915.1 Erythroxylum reticulatum | reverse complement strand
AATTGTCATTATTATTTATTATTAAGATTTTTGAAAGCATGGTTAATGTAAACAGTAAACTAGTAAAGTATACAGTATAACTGTATAATATACCAATATGAACTATTTTGCAATTTTTAAAAATTTTAGAGACTATTTTATAAATTTAAAAAATTTCACGAAATGGTACCCGGTACTAACTGGTACCGGTACAGTTTCGTTCCAGAATTTAATCCGATACCGAGTCCAGTACGGTATTCATAACATTGATATCAATACTCCGATTGGTACATAACTGTTTCATCTAAGTACGGTCAGACTTTTCACAACCTGTCACTCAGTTAGAAAATAAAGTTACAACATGACAATAGTTAATCTTGTGACAATAATATCTTAACTAAATGGAAAAATAAATTCTATATTTTAATAAAACTTAGAAATTGATTTTTTTAGTTTTAAATTTTTTAAAAATTTTATTTTTTAAATTTTAATTGAAAACTACAAAATACATGCAATATATGTTAAATATAGATTAATGATGTGAATAGTAAATATGAATTAATCATATATTATTCATAGACGATTTAATATGAATTTTTAATTGATTTAAATTAACTAAATATAATTTTAATTATATTAAATTACTAATTTTTAAATTTTTATTTAATTAAGTCAGATTTAACAAATGAGATTATTAATTATTAATATTTATAATTTATTAAAAAAATTAAAAAAATTTGGTGGCATCTGTATCGTTTTATGAGTACACGTTACGGCAATGCAATTGGATGAAATTCAGACCTTGCGTCTCTGATCTGTCAGACACTGGCACGTGTCACATGCTTTTAATTTTGTTGCAGGTCTTAGTTCCTATCTTAAACGACCCCTTCAGATCCTCTGGCCCAGGTATTCTGGCCCTATCCTGTGCCAGAGGATCTGGTCCATCCATTTAAGTGGGGTAAATACCTGGGCCAGAAGATCTGGTCCCCTAAACAACACACCAGCAAAGCACGCGTCCCGGGGGTTCAAATCTTCTATCCCATTTTGTCCAATACCCTCTGTCCCAATAACGTCCCAATCATTCAATAATTAAGAGGGAGGAAATTTAAATAGTTGGAATGTTGTTGGGATAGAAGGTACTGGGCAAAATGAGACAGAAGATTTGAAGCCCTGTCCCGGCACGTTCGCCAGCCACAGTCAGTCGAAATTGATAATGACAAGAGTGACTGCACCGACGGGAACAAAGATCGCCTATTCGTTTTTCCTATTCTGATTACTTTACATAGCATCCACACATTTAGCTATGTAGTACCGTCTCATATTCTCCCTAGTTAGCCATATGCCATCATCCAGTATCCGTTCTCTGCCAAACAACCAACGATTCACTTGCGACTTAGGAGATGAAGATTGTTATTAAGGAGTCAACTCTCGTTTGCCCATTTGAACAAACACCCTGTCAGCGTCTATGGCTGTCCACTATAGACATATTGTTCACGGACAGAGGTTACATCCCTTCACTCTTCTTCTATAAGTTCGAAGGTTCTCCCAATTTTTTTTACCCTGTAGTACTCAAGGATTCTCTAAGCAAAGTTCTTGTTCCATTTTACCCTGTGGCCGGGAGACTTGCGAGAGATGCAAATAGTAGGATTGAAATAGACTGCAATGGTCAAGGAGTTTTGTATGCAGAAGCTGTGGCCGACTCAGCTATGTCTGATATTGGTTACTTCACTGATAGCAAGGAACTCGTGAAGGTCATTCCTCCGATTAATCGCTCACTCCATGACCTCTATTCTTCACCACTCCTCGCTGTACAGGTACTTGTGCAAATGTTTAATATGGCAACTTTTATGTTGATCTATGTCAAAATAATTTCCTAGTTATATCGGCAGGTAACAAGATTTAGATGTGGAGGCGCATCACTGGGAATATTGTGGCATCACAATTTAGCAGACGGTACTGGTTTTCTTCATTTCTTCACATCTTGGTCTGAGTTAGCTCGTGGACTCTCCGTCAGCATGCCACCATTACTCGATCGGGCTATTCTACATGCCAGAATCCCACCTACGCCTGTATTCCACCACCATGAATTCGACAAACCTCCAGTCATGATTCCTTCTTCTACCCAAAATTTGAAACAGTCTTCAGGTTCAACCAATTCTAGCATAATACTCGAGATCACTTCTAAGCATATGAAAACCCTCATGTCAATGGTAGGGAACGAAAGAAGCAAGATAAAGTACACTCGGAATGAAATCTTGACGGCTTTTCTATGGCGTGTCACATCCAAAGCTCGTAAACTCCCTGAGACTCAGCCGACAAAGATACGTATTCCGGTCAATGGGCGATCTAAATTGAATCCTCCATTACCCCCAACCTACTTTGGCAATGTTGTATTCACTTGTGCTACAACCGCTTTATGCGGTGAACTTTTATCAGAACCACTTGTGCACACGGTGGACAGAATCCACGGGGCCATAAGGCGGATGGACGACAACTACTTGAGATCAGCTCTTGATTTCCTCGATCTAACAGAGGACCACACGAGTATCATGCAAGGCCCGCAGAATTCTGCTTGCCCGAGCTTTAACTTAGTGAGTTGGACGAGTTTGCCTTTACATCGTGTGGATTTTGGTTGGGGACAGGCATACGTGCGACCTGGAGGTATATTTGAAGGCAGAGGATACATATTAGCAAGTCCAACAAACAAAGATAGTTTGATTTTGGCCATATGCCTGGAGACACAGCATATTCAAGCCTTTCAAGAGATATTCCATGCCTCATTTCAAGGTAATCATACCCACCCAATTGCCAAGCTATGATTTCCATCATCTAGCTTCAAGCATGTCTCTGCCAAGAAAGTGTCTACTTTAGTCGAAGTTGTATGACTTTTGTGATCTAAAATAAAAGAAACATGCATCTTAAACATGCAAACTGTTTATCTTAATTCATATCAACCATATTGAAAAAAGAAAAGAAAAGAGGGAGATCATTTCACAAACATGTAAACTGCATTATCTAATGCATTAATTACAGTGTATTGTCTTAATCAACTCGATAGTGTATCTAATTAGCGCAGGACGATCTGTCTCGGAATATTTCCTGGTCAAAATAATGCATACAGAGTACGGACCGAAACTAATTATTAGCAGGGCCGGCAACATAGTAAAATAGGGCCTACTCTCTTGATTTCATATAGAAGATTGGCACTTTTTCTTTTTTTTTTACGAGTTAGAAAATAGTTAAAATTGGAACTTTTTTATTTTACCTAGAACCTGAGTTTTAGGTACAAGATTCTAAACATCGCTGTCGTTTTTATAATAATTAAAAATGAACTCATTTGACCGATCTGATATACAAATTGCAAATTGTGTTTTATTATTATAAAAACGACTTGATTTATTTATTTTTATAATTTTTAATTAAATTTTATAGAATTTTATGATTTTTAAAAATTTTAAAATATTTTTATTTCAGTAGACACATTTTGGTTAAATTTAATTAAGTTTTACACGTCTAAGTACTTATGATTTTTTTTATGTTATGATAGTAATATTAACAAAAATATTAACGGTAAAAATTGAAAGTTTAAGATTTAATTATCATTTTTCTAAAGTTCAGATTATAATTATAAAATTGATTAATAATTAACCCTTAATATATTATTGACTTTAAATTATTATCAAATAATGTATTTAAAATACATAAATTATGAATTATTATATATTTAACTAGTGTTTTCTATGTATTTAAAGAATTAAAAATATGATTATGAAAATTTTGAATTATGTTAAATTTATAAATTATTACAACAATTATAGACAATACAAGCTTGACTAAGAGAATGACAATAAAATGGTATCAATAGTAAATTTGATTGTGAAGTGTGAACCTCACATCAACGAGGTAAAATCCCAAAAATACCCTCGACGGAAGAAAAAAGTCAAATTTGTTTTCTTATCCATTAAGGTTCGATCTCGGCCTGTAAATCCAAAATTTCACCCACGGATAGATAGTCAAGAGAGCCAAACAAATTCAATATTAATAGAGCGAGCGAGAGAGAGAGAGAGAGAGAGAGAGAGATTTGAACAGACAAAGACGGAACCGTAAAGTAAGAAAATGCCGACTAGCTGCGAGATCTTCTGCGAGATCCTGATCGCCATCTTGCTTCCTCCGTTGGGCGTTTGTCTCAGGCATGGATGTTGCAGCGTACGTGTCACTCTCACACTCTCATTCTTGTAATTAGATCTGGAACTATTGTTGATTGATGTTTTCTTTTCTTTTCTGGTTGTAGGTGGAGTTTTGGCTCTGTGTGCTGCTGACTATTCTAGGTTATTTACCTGGAATCATCTACGCGCTTTACGCTATTGTCTTCATTAATCGCGATGAGTTCTTTGATGAGTACAGACGCCCTCTTTATGCCACTTATTAGTCAATCGCCGCCTGATTAAGTTCTTATGTATTGTAATTCACCTTCGCATCTCGATTCAATTCTCGTTTATTGTAGTCTGATGTTGAAGTTTATTGTTTACTGTTTATCTTTGCTAGATCAAACTGGTGAAAATACGCGGATCCGTGTGGTTGGTTAAAAAAGTCAAAGCGTGTGATAATAGTAATGTTATGTGTCAATGCAATCCTCTTAAAAAGTTCGCTTCTTTGCATGTTTGAGATGCATACATCAGTCTACACTAATTTGTTACTTGAATGAGAAACCATCGATGATGATTCAAGAAGAAAAATGTCCTCATGTTTGGCGTGAGGTGGAGTGATCTTGATTACCTTGATTTAATGTTTTTTCAACTTGAAATTGGGAAATGATATGATTGGATTAGGAGAAATGCGCTGTTTTAAGTGTACAACATTATATGAGGTGCTGCAAAGGAACATGTTTCAGATTAAGACTTTCAAGTGATCAATAAGAAATTGAAGGCCAACTGCAAAATTGTTGAAGTCTTTGTTTCTTTTTCTTTTTCTTTTTCTTAGCTTCGTCTTTGATTCACTGTACTTAGTATCTTTCCTCTCACGGGTAAAGTAACTTTGTATTTAAGGATTTTGGTCCTTGGCGGGACTAGTAGCATGAGATTTAGAGAGAAACCCAAGTAGGAGGTGTCTTGATATGTTAGATATTATCTCATGTTTCTTTTTGTAATTGATGATTATACCAAACCATTAACAGTCGTAAGCCCCATTTCATATTGATCCAACTTTGTTTATGGATACTGTTGTGGTTCTTTTCTCTCTCACGTTAAGCATTCGGGTCTAACCTTTTTTCTAAGCCTTGTGATGTCTCATCCTCAAGGCCTAATCATTAGTCGCAAGTTATGACCTCCAGGCTTTGAGGGCCTGGTTTAGCCATTCTTGGGAACTTATGGACTTATTAGTTTATAGTTTTTAGGCCCTCTTGACACGTAGATTGGCAATACTTCGTAGACTGGGTGTTAGCGAAAGTCGCACAGAAGTGATGACATCCATGGTGGTGTAAATCGATTAATAATAGGAATGACTAGCTCCAAAAGTAATCATGCGAGTCGATAAAAGAAATCATTGCACCCAAAAAATAGCGGAAAACTATGTTCAGATGCATGTTCCTTTTGTTTTAGATCACACAAGGCATACTATTTCAATTACACTTGCAATTTCACAGATATCGACGTTTGAGATCAAACTTTTGGGATTGATATGACTGTTAGTTACACACGGAGAATTTAGTAAACAAAAGCAATTATCTTGTAAGAATCTCCTTTATCCGATAAAGGTAACGAGTTGGACATTGACAAGACTTACAATTGCAAGATAGGGATCAGACGATAAAACAAAAAATGACTAATCAATATCCCAAGTGTTATGTATGCTTGGGATGGTATCTCTTTCAATCTAGAGATAAGAGCTCTATTTTTTTTTAGAGACCTAACAGTCATTGTTTAATTATCACTTTTTTTATCATCAATCTGCTCGTTATTACTGGTGATGTGGTTGCATCGTTCTTCTTTGATATGGTGAAGAATAATCTTAACTGGCATAAAAGCATAATGATTTAGTATGGGAGCTAAGTTGTTCTTTGATGCGGTGAAGAATAATCTCAACTAGTACAAAAATACAATGATTTTGTATAGTAGCTAAAAATAATTCTGAGCAAGTTGATCTTTCTAGCAGAGCCCTTGTTAATCTTTTGTTTTTCTTCATGTTTGAATGGGAGATAAAGTAGGGATTGGAGCAGAAACATTGCAAGCCTTTCACCATAACCAAGCAATTTCATTGAAAACGGTACCGTTGACTAAATATGATCAAATATTATTATGTTACAGGGGAAGTCAGACCTAAATGTTGGAGCCAAGCATAGGGTTTTCACGACTCCTGGAAGATTTCCCTTTTGCCAAAGAGATGCCACGTCAGTGCGACAAGTAAGAGGTTTTAGTGAGCACCTTGAAGGCAAGAAGCACAAGGTCAAGCTAGCAGGATTGGTATTTCAGAAGAGTAGAAAGAGCCCTGGTTTCACACCATTGCCAAGGAAAATTCCAAATCCGACTAATCCAACCTTAGATGCTTATGTCCTTGTCCTAGACCTGGAGCCAAAAGTTGGAAGACTATTCAAGTCGACAAGAGGAAACAGTGGTACAGTTCTGAAAATGCAGAATGATAAAAAGGCGGAAAACAAAAATAATGAGCTGTCTTCAACAAGAATTAAAGATGTGGGGAAACTTAAAGAAGAAGAAGAAGAACGAACCACCAGATCAGAGAGAAGATAAAGTAGAAAGTTCTGGTGTGAGAATTGCCTAGTTGGTACATATTCTGAAGTGGTGATGGAGACAAGGGGAAGAAGCACGACTCGGCTTCAGGAACTTGCGTCAAAAAGGAAGAAGAGGTGGAAAACAAAAATGTTGACTTACAAATGTTAAAAAAAATGAAGACATTGAAAATTTTGAGAAAAAGGAAGCTACACCACAGAGGGAAGACAGGACACCAGAATTAAATAAGTTAAATTTCTTGTGTACACTGAAGTGGATGTGGAATGTCACGATGACAGGAAGAAGCATGTGGCACGTATTGAGGAAGATACTGAAAATGGCAAAGCCATTCCATCCATCACCACTTATCGTGGGAGCATCTGAAGCTGATGAGAAGCTTCATATGTCAAAGCTTAAGACGAGAGAAAATGTTCTCAAGACAGTGACGAATAATCGTAAACAAAAATACTAATAGAAAGGTTGACGTTGTCTTTGGAGTTGGTGCATAATCAATGTTGCCTTGGATTTACATACTTTGGCTAACTTGCTGAGACGCCGGCAGAACCATTTATACGATGAAAACAAGGAAAGGCATAGCTAACAACCATGCATCACTTCCTGCACTAATTTCTGAAGAATTTGGCACACCAGACAAAAGATCAAGTTCAAATCTACTCTTTATCTTTGAAAACTAGCTTGCTTCTGAACCAAGGCAAGATTGATGAATCATGACCAACAACGTAAGAGATACGAACTCCTATACTTGCATGTTACAAGCTTGAATGGCTCCAAACCATCGGATCACTCATCTGTGGTTCTTTGTCAGGATGCTGAAATTTGTGTTGGCCAGCACGAAAAGCTCCAATCTAACTTTCTTTCACAAGCCAAAGCAAGAGTAAAGAAACAAGCTTCGTACCTTCAAAGCATATCCAGAGAGGAAACTATTGCAAGATTCCAAACTGACTCCTAATTTACTCCGCTATCAAAAAGAAACATTTATGAAAAAACCAAGCAAGAAGGTAAAATAAAGATAAATTTGATGATGAGCATCGATTGTGCCATTTCTTGTATACCACTATAACTACATTGAAATACGTTTTGCTTTACAAAGATAAGAAGAAAAGGTAACTAGAATGTGAATGTTAAACAAGGTAAAGATTAAGGCGAGGATAACCTTTAATCCTCGACAAGCTATAGGAATGGCAGTTGCAGTTGAAGAACAAGCTCAAACCCTCAAAGCAACTGGATCTTGCCAGGAGATCTTCCTTTTCCCTGCCTGACCAGACCCATTACTAAGATTCCTACAAGCTGCCAACTTTATATCATTAAGGTCGTCATTTCCACTTATCGAAATTAGTTTTGGCTCATCTACTCTCACCACCCCACTATTAGCTTGCATGTCTTCTTCTTCCATCTGCAACAAATTTGATATCAGTATTAGCTCATCTGTAAAGGGTCTTCATCAATGCATTGGAAACTTCTAATCACTTTAACAGTTAACGAGCTACTTACTGAAATCTCATTCAAATCAAAAATTGGAGCGTTGCTTCGAACAGCAGCTTCCTTTCCAATATAAATCCTTTCCCTCTGATTCAAGTCAGGAATCGCAAATGAGCTTCGCAATGAACTGTCCTTTTGAATGTGGGTCTTCTGCTTTTGTTTCATGCCAGCAACTGGAGCAGGTTCATGGTGAAACTTTTCTGTTTGGTTTGAATCGATGTGTGGAATTTGGTGTCGTGAAGCTGCATCCTTCCTACTAAAATTCTTTTCTTTTCTTGCACTTCTACTTCCATTCACTAACTTCTGTGATTTCCCTGAATTCCGCTTTAGGGGAGGATTCCGAACCTGGTTTTCTGTCAAATACGTGTATCGTCGCTGCAAAAATCTACAACCAAAAGATCCAATTTTATATTGAATGATCACATGTTAAAATTTCAATTATATCTCAAAGGCAGAAAACTGATACCTGACTTCATCCAATAAGGTCAACTTTCTGTTTCTCATCATCTGCAGCTTCAATTTCTTGGCCTCTGTTTCCTGAGAAATCCTTAAAACCGTTAACCAAACTAACTGCTTTGAAGACCTTACATTAAAGAGAACAACACGATAAACTTGGGTAAAAGCTATACAGGAAAACTAATCATTTCAATATACCATGAGAAATAAAAGCTTTGCAATGAAAAGACCGATGTAAGAAGGTTTCTTCGATAAATAAAATGTCAGAAGAGTTGCACTATAGGACCCTGCCAACAGGAGACATGGATAACGCAAGTTCACAGTAACCATATAAAACATCATGTAGAAACACAATAAGCACGCAGATCACACAGATAAACCCCCAAGATCACAAATCAGACATGAAACTAAGGTTCTAATCCGTGAGGAACTAAAGAATAGAAGGCTAATTATAAATTTGACGATTGAAAAGGCACATAACAGAGTCTACAACGCCTTCACAGAGATTAAAAAACATAGGAAAATGACCAGAAGCCAGAAATAAGCTTTCTTAACAGCTCTTCTTCTCTAAAGCATTAAACGATAATTCATCTGCTTTTCATGTGGGTTCTGTCAGCTATTCACGCATAATCAAACAAACCCCACGTCCATGAATTGTAAAACACGAACAGGAAACTGGAACCTAAAAGGTCTATTTCAGGCCTTTAAGTTTACAAACGATATGCTAAAACAAAAAAACAAAGTTCAAATCTTGTTAAATCAACAAAAAAAAAGAAAGATCCAAACTTAAATTCAACACAGTAGATCTAACCAAAATCTCAGAAAAAGAAATTCCAAGAAAACCAAAACCCACAAAACCCTTTACCTTGTACAACTCTTCAAAGTCCTGCAAAAGACTCTGATGCTTGAATCTGGTCCTAGCATCATCGTAAAAAGGAAAATATGCGGAAGGAGACGACTCCATAGCAACAGCAGCAATGCCCTTCATCTTCTTCATGATGAAATCAAATCACCGATTAACAATATAAACCAGAAGAAGCCGAGGATAGAGAGAACCCCAACAGAGAGAAGACAACACAAGGAAGGAGAAAGAGCGAGAAACAGGAAAAAGCTGAGAGGGTTATTGGTAAAGAAGAAGAAAGATAAAGAGCCGTGGTGAGATACAATAAAAGGACAGGAAATCGGATGGTTGAGAGGAAAATACAAGGAAGAAAGAGAGAGGTAAGAAGGTTCTCGCTTTCCTGTTTTCCCTGTGAAACTCTGACCGAGACAAAGAAGAAAAGAAGAAGGAAAAAAAAAAAACCCAAAGAAGCCCACATAACTCGGTGAAAAAATTGTTTCTTTTGAGTGTGGAGACAGTGATGAAGATGGCATCTTTTGGGGGGTTGCAGGAGGGCATTTCAGACATATACTTTAGGTTTTTATTTTTGTTGTGAAGGAGAGGGAGTGAGTGAAAGAATTGTTTTTGTGAGGCGGGTTTGGTTGGAGGACAACAATTGAAGACATCTACTATCTACTAAATCAATCTCTCTTCGCCTTTCTCTCAAATTTGTTTTCTTTTTTGTTTTTCCTCCCACGTAAATTTTGGTCCAGCTGGGCCATTGAAGAAGGACAGAGAGAGAGAGAGAGAGGAATGGTGTGGACTCTTCTTTGCGTCTGCGTGGAGTTCCCATGTTTCTTGTAACTGTTAGAGCTGGTGGTGTAAGAGAGACAAAGGAAGAGATATGGTTTTTGTTTTTCTTTTCCTAGTGAGATATTCAAAAGGGTTGGTGGGTCGATGAGATGAATGAGGAGAAACAAATGGGTTCTCTTCGTTTGTGGGAAGAGGCTGAAAAGGCAAAGTAACAGAGAAAAATGGGTTGGGACTTTGGGATGATACTGTTCTGTGATGTGTTGTTGCTATTGCAGTTGTTGGTTGTACCTCACTTTTAGGCTTTAGTTTTGGTGGTTGTGAGTGAGAGAGAGACATCAAATGCATTATTAGTTTATTATTATTGCACATACATTCACACATCATCTCGTATATCCATCTCCACAGGAAGAAGAAGAAGAAGAAGAAGATGCTTTCTTCTCCTCTCTCTCTTTTTTTCCTTGCCTTGAAACCAGTGTGTTTATAATTTATAAAACCCAATTTTGGCTTCAACCTAAAAACAATAATTCTTTTTATATGCATAATTTTTTATTAAAAAATTCGATTCAAGTAGTTATTGGGATCTTCATCTTCTTAACTAGAAGACTTTTCAGATAATTAAGTTCGTATCTTAAACTTAAACCGAGAGGCAAACGACAAATCGTGAGAATCCTTCTTTGTTGAATTTTCAGAACCAATTGATGTGATCTCTTTTAATGGAGGTTGGTGTTCATGTCAAAATCTAACTTTCCTTTAGAGGTCACGCTCACACAGGTAATTCCACTAGAGATAAAGACCATAATCTTATATCTATCTAGCCAAATTAACAACCTTAGCCAACTACAATCGACAGGAATCCTTCCTATCCCATGCCCACCCCCTTGTAAATGCTGAAGGGCCCAAAGGGTTTGGCTGACTGCTTTTACCAGACTTCCATTCTTGGTCTGAGTGAAGCTTGGTTCTCTTCTCTTACAATTTGGTCTAAAAAAACATAGCTCCTTAACATGTACAGAGAAAGGAAAGGAAGATATGTAATGCCTTTTCTTTTGTCCTTCCCACTAAGCATATATTAAATTGATCCCATGATCCATGCCTTAGCAGCGAAGAGTTCCATATATTTTATGGGCGTGAGTATCGGCATCATGTAACTGTACTGTGTGAAGATGTTTCTCTTAAAGTGATAAAACAAATAACAAAGTCAGAACAAGAACAAGAACATGGCCTCTAACGCTTGAACATGTAGCAGAAAACAATGGAGCTAGACGAGGAAACCTATCGTCAAACCGATGGAGCCATGTGTGTTGAAAGTGAACTCAGTCATTAGAAGAAGCTGTGAAGTTCAGAGTTGGTTGACTGCTGTCCTACGCAATTCCTTGGAGACTTAATTACAAGAGGAAACTGATGAGCAGCTCACTTTATATGACATATAATTTGTCCAACTTCTTTGGATTGACAATATCAGACAATTAAAATTTTTTTGAAGTAATTTCAACATTACAATGAGGTTTCCTTAAATAAATCAGCAAAATATTACATTACAATAAGCAAAACAAAAGTTACACTACATACAAGTCCCAACAACTAAGTTTCAAATTCCACCTAAGCTTTGTATTTGTTGACAAGTCCTAAGTTGCTTCCTTTGCTATTACAAGACCTTGGATTTCTTCTTTTGTTTACAAAGAAAAACACTCAAAACTTAAAACAAACGATGCTATCGCATGACTCTTCGGTACACAGCTCATTGCTTGTCCCGGTGAGTAAGATGCAGAACTGGTAATGGAGGTTCTTGCAACATATGTACTAGTTTCCTTCACGATATACTTGCTGAAGTTGCACCTCCCAATTCCTTTGAAGTGATATGTGGGTACCTGTCAACAAAAAATTGTTTCCGTCAATCTCGATAGTGGAAGAGGATAGAAGATTAATGACTTCTAAGGAGTCCATTTCGAGCATGATACGGCGGTACCTCAGCAACCAAGCCAGCATGATACAGCGGTATCTCAGCGACCAAGCCAGGGTGAGGCCAGAGTGGACTCCCCAGAGTTCCGCTGTAAGAGGCGAGCTTCTTCCAATGTGATGTAGAAACCTGCTACACCAGTGTCCATGTCAATCTCGAAGTAAACCGCCAGCAGAAGTTGTTGACAACTTTGGCTTAACCACTCTGTCTATGTTGAGCTTTACCCAGTCCTCCGGTGGTTTGGACCACCACACTGGATTGCCCTTGGATAATCCTTGAGTTGAAAAAACACCACTTTCTACTGCCCTCACCCTAACTATCCATACCACAAACTCCTTCACGGCTTTCGTGCCATCATCTGGCCAAACAAAATCAGCTTCAAAAATACTTTTATTATGCCAATTCCAAAGCATCTAACAGGCAACGTCAAAAAGAGTAGCCCAATCCTCTTGCAACACCTAAGAGTGTGTCATGAGATTGGATTATACCTATCTCTCCGCGTCCTATTGAAAAAAATCCGCATTGACCTCCTCCGAGGGAAATGTGCTCCACAAGGCTGGCACTCTCGGGCAATCCCGAATGACGTGGAGAGTGGATTCTTCTTGGCCATAGATGTGGCAACTGCTATCCGTAACGATATGACACGCTACTCTTTGTTGGTTAGTCATGAGCTTATTCTTGGTCATTAGCTAGAGGAAAGATCGGATATGTTGGGGTCCCACCCATTTCCAAATAAAGTCCTATAGGGTCGCAGAACTATCCAGGACATGTCTTTCAATGAAATCGTAGGCTGAAGCTACTGCAAATCTCCCATATTCAGTTGGATCCCATCGTATGGTATCTGCTGCGGGATCCTCTGTATTGATGGTTATCTCTGCAATATCTATGCAAACTGTGGCAGGGAGGTATTGCTGGAATAAATTTCAGTTCTAGTTTCGATCCTCGTTCATTAGGTCCGCCATTCAGTGTAGAGGACATTCTCAAGGATTGGAGAGGTTGCCACCGCAAGAAGAGGACCCCACTCTTTCATCCAATTATCAAGCCAGAAAGATAGGTGTCTTTCATAGCCCAGGCGCCATCGGATACCTTGGCCAACGAAGTGCCAATTAGCCGCAATACCCCTCCAAAAACTCGAGGCTCCTTGCCGAGCTATCGAAGTAGGGATGTGGTACGGTTCTAGACGATATTTAGCCCTCAAGGTTCGAACCCATAAGGCGTCCTGTTTTGTAAGCAAGGCCTAACCCATCTTAGTAAGCAAGGCATTGTTGGTAGATCTAATCTTCCTGATGCATAATCCCCCTGCCTTTTTGGGCTTATATATAGAGTCCCAGTTGACTAATGACATTTTCTTTTGCTTATCTGTAGAACACCATATAAAGTTACGCATGATGCGCTCCAAATCATCACAAAGTCTCCGCGGTAGCGTAACTGTTTGAATCGTGAAAATAGGGAGGGCTGAAATCACAGACTGGATTAAAGTGACTCGTCCTACTAACGACAAATTCTTAGCTCGCCATCCTATTAGTTTCTGTTGAGCATTATCTAGAATATGATGATAAGTGTTACGCGTGGAACATTCATGGATCAAAGGCACTCCTAGGTATTTGCCCAGATTGTTCGTGCTCGAAATGCACAAGGTTCGACTGAGGCGGCTGGCTGTTTCCGGGGAAACGTTCCTAGAGAAAAAAATTTCTTTTTGTCCTTGTTTACTTTCTGCCCCATAGCCTTACAGGATACCTCCAAAGTCTGAGCGATAACTTGCGTTTGTATGTCTGTAGCTTCCGCGAACAGAACCAGATCATCGGCAAAGAAAAAGTGAGATAAGGGGGGCCCTGTAGTGCTAAATTTTAGCGGATGACAATGACCCTGGCTCAATTCTCTCGAAATAAGATGGCCGAGTCGCTCCATGCACAGAACAAACAGGTACGGTGAGAGAGGATCACCTTGTCTAATCTCTCTAGATGGGTTGAATGGATATAATAAATTTCCCTACCAAGCCACCTACATGGACACAGTCGTCCCACACTGCATGATGACCCAGATTAACGGTTCCAGAATTCTGATATCTTCTAAGGTGCTCTGAAGAAAATCCTATCGGATCCGGTCATAAGCTTTTTTCAGGTCTACTTTGATCGCGAAGTAACCCTTCCTTCCTGTCTTCTTTCTCATCGAGTGGATGGCTTCCTGGGCTATGATGATATTATCGATTATGTGTCGACCCGGGATAAAACTACATTGATTCTCAGTTACTAAAAACTCTAGGTGGTGCTTCAATCGATTATCAATGACTTTTGAAAGAATTTTATAAGTCACGTTGCAAAGACTAATCAGACAGAACAAGGTGAGATTAGAAGGAGAAGGGTTTTTGGGGATAAGGACTAGTACTGTCTGATTAAGCTCCTATTCCCCACCTTTCCTGTCTAAAAATGACCTGGATAAACTCTGTCACTCGGGATCCTACCTGTCCCCATTACTTTTGAAAGAATAATACATTGTATCCATCAACCCTAGGGGCTTTATTCAGGTTCATGCCAAAGATTGCATTTTTTATTTCACTAAGGTGGATCGGTTGGGCTAAATCTCGAAGATTGTCCGTGGAAAGAGAGGGGAAGGTTTTGGATAGCGGAAACTAGTACCTAGGTTAGGCTTTTGAGTGTAGAGTTGAACAAAATAATCTCTGGCTAACCGGCTCAATTGCTCTTAGTCTGTTACGACAGTTCCGTGAGCGTCCTTTAGACTCTCTATCCTCATTTTCTTGCATTTAGACATGGTTAGAGTGTGTTAATATTTGGTATTTCGGTCACCCTTCGATATCCAATCACAACGTGCTTTCTGATGCCAATAAATTTCTTCTTCACTTAACACCTGCATCAGTTCCCTACTCAATTATTCCTCTAAAGCTAACAGGGCCTCCATATTATCGTTAGTCATGGCTCGTTGAATTCCCTGTAATCATGCTAACATTCGTTTCTTCCATTGGAAAATATTCCCAAAGTTCGAATGATTCTATCTTCTGAGTTGGTGGGAAAGATTGGTAAGAGACTTACATAACGGCTCCTCGTCTGAAATCCAATTCTCAGCTATCACCTCTTTAAAATCTGGATAAGTTAGCCAGGCATTTTGAAATCTAAAGCATGGGGAGCCTAGTGAGCTATAAATTGGCTGAGTAAGTTGAATCTACTTAGGTCGATGATCAAAGCCTAGGAAAGGTAAATGATAATTTATCGTTTACGAGAAGGCTTACATCAACTCTGTCAACCTAAATATACGGTCTAATCGTGTCTGGACCAATCCCCTTCGCCACATAAATTTGGATCTGACGTACCCCAGATCATACAGTCCACTGTCCTAAACCCAATCTTGAAAGTGTTTATTCACTATCCTCGTTGTCGTGGCTCCACCTCGTTTATCAGTGATCTCCAGTTTGGCATTAAAGTTCCCTCTGATAAGCCAAAGTTTTTGCACGAATCTTCCTACCCAAGCTAATGCTGGTCAGAGGTGCTTTTGGGAAGTGACTTGCGGGCTGGCGTAGACTACGATAAACTCGAAAGAAAAGGACTCATACTCGATAGTGTTATGAATAAATTGACGGTGACCTACCACTATAGAGATATTATACCCGACCTTTCATAAAATCCATATTCCCCCTGAGAAACCTAAAGCTTCTACTCTGAACGAGTAGTCAAACCCCAAAGCCCAGATTACTTCCTGGGCTCAAGTTCCACTAATACGGGTTTCCATCAAAACAAGGATTCCCAGTTTATAGCTACATAGGTAATTACGCAGAATCATTAAAAATTGGGGCCCCCCACCCCTTGACAATTCCAAATAAGAATCGATATAGCGAGATTTAACTAATTAATGTACCTCTCATAGGAGCATCCGATAAACCATCGTCCAAGGAATGCTGGGCCTGCTCCTCATTGCTACCATTCTGAGGTCGGGTTTTTATTTGTTCTGATTCGCCTGTTAAATCTGGGGGGGGGTCCGTATGTACTGTGGTCCCTCTCGGGCTCACATTAGTCATCGGGCCCTCTACTTCATCCATTAGCTGGAGGCTCTCCTCCCCGTCCACTTTGTGGGCCTCCAGAACTTGGCTGTCGCATACCATTTCTATATGGGAGAAGATCTCAATTGCTACATGTTTTTCCGCCCTTGTAGGTTGTATTTGGATTGGAGGGGTAAGGTCTAATTTCTTCTCCTGGATTGGGCGTGCCCGGGAACTTTCTCCCCGGGTTAACTAGGCTGGGTCGATCTTGTTGCCCCTAGGCCCCTTCTTTGTAATTGGGTTTGGGCCATTAGCTGTGAAAATTGGCCCATGGCCTTGAGCTGAAGTGGGTCCAATTATCTAAGCCATTTTAAGCCTTTGTCCCTGTCCCGTCGGCGTAAAATGTTATGGGGCCTCAACTGTGTTTTCTGGCCCTATCTTTATCAGATCTTTCCCCTCCAGAGTTGTGAATCTTGAGCCTGCCAGATGAGAGGACACCTTGATGCTGCTCGAGGGAACTTGACGCTGTGTGGAAGGCTGCGATTTTGGTAGGAGACATTGGGCAATGAGTCGCGATCTTCTTTGCACCTGCACCCAAAGTTCGTAACCGTTGGGTATGACAACCGTTGGCTGGGCTCCCACTGCACTACTTTTTGTTGCTTCTGCTGCTATTCCCTACGCCTCCTGTGGCTGTCCTTCATGTGGCGTTGGAGAGCATTTCGGTTGCGCTGTGGACAGGCAGATTTCTCATGACCCACGATACCGCATTGTAGCAAAACTGAGGGAGTCCTTCATATACTACTTGCATCACCTCTCCATCGAGCTCAACCATGGTCATTAATGGTTGGTGTAGGTTGATGTCCACCGCAATACGCACGTAACGTCCCTGATGGGTTAGCAGCGTAGGCCAATCAATTTTAACTATCTTGCATACAAGGTTGCCCAGGGCTTTTAGAATGTCCTGGTGGTATCGAGCTATAGAAAGCTCCGATATACGGATCCACGTGACTGCACGGTGAACCTACCCATGCTTCGGATGAAAGGTGGGCTCCCAGCGTTACACCGATAGTGTTTGTCTGAAGATAAGCCATAGACCATCTGCTAAGGCGTGGAGGTAATCTATCTCTTCCAGAAAACGAAGCTGATAGAAATCATGCTCTAGATCAACTATTTTTAGAGGTCCTTTAGGTTTCCAGAGGGCTTGAGCTCAATGTTTGGAACCCAATCCTTCTTCCCAAAAGCTTTACAACAACAGTTAGACTTCACTGGTTATCTAGTTTTTCTTTAAAAGATTGTGACAGAGACAGGCCTCCTCCAAGTTCGCTAGATATTGGGATAATGTCGCCCTCCTTAAGATTGATTATTTGCTCAGTTGGCCAGGGCGTGTCTACCTCTGTTGTCACTTCGGGTGGACTACCAACAACTGCTGCGCTATATGACATCGGATGGGTGGTCGATGGGTCTTCCTCCCGCTTCCGCATTCGTCCCCGTTTTGCCAAGGTCCCCTCTTGATTGAGGGATGCCATAGGCGTTCCAACGTGTTGGTATGAAACGAAACAAAAGCTAGAAAAAAGGACGACTGTACTGGAGCAATAGAAAACTTGGTCGAGCTGTTAACAATGGATTTTGCCATCTTTTCTCTCACTAGGAATTTCTCTCACTAGCTTTCATTTATAATGTTTGCTGTAAGTTGATATTTGTTTGTCACCACCCAAGAATATAGCTTGTGGTTTCTCTCCGTCCAAAGGTTGTAAGTTGTGATAATGAGGGCTGCTTTATAGAGTTTTTCGTCCTTCTTTTACTGCTTAGAAATATGAATAAGCCAATTCAATGTGTCATTCAAGTCATAAGAGGTGTAGTAAGCATTCAGTTTATGAAGCAATTGACTCCGCACAGCTTTTGAGTAAGTACAATTGAAGAAAAGGTGATTTCGCTCTTTAGCTAATAATTTACATAGCTCACTGATAAGATCAAAGTTTCCATGCCATCTATCTTTAGTGCTTAGACGATTTTTAATGACTAGCCAAGTAATCATCAAGGCTCAGGGGCTTAGGTTGTTTTTACAAAGTAGTTTGGACCATGGTACCATTTGATATTCAGGAAGAAAAATACTATAGCAAGTTTTGTTAGTGAATATACCTCTAGGGTTTGGTTTCCAAATAATCACGTCTTCATTGCAATTGTTATTGATCAGTGGGAAGTATTGACAAAGCTGGCTAATCCCACAAAAATGGCCAGACCAACTCCCTTTAGAATTGAGAGATGAGACTTTGACATTAAGAGGTATATGCTTTTGGAAACGAGCTAGTTTTGTTCTGTGAATTAATGGACTAAAATTAGTCCAATTATCGTACCACTGCCATATGTTGTCCCCTTTTCCCAGTTTGTGATATATCCAAAGGTAGATGATCTCTCTAGTTTTCAACATTTGTGTAAAAATCCAAGAACAACCCGTAATCAATGGTAATTGCCAAAAGTTATGAGTGTGTAGGTATTTTTCATGTATCCACCATATCCAAAAAGCAGTTCTGTCGACATGAAGTCTCCAAATTTTCTTATGTAAAAGTATTTTTTACATGATATTGGCAATTGGTACAGAATTCCTAAGCCCCAATAATTTTTTGGGAATTATAACCTCCTCCTACTTCTCTTTTTCCTTCTTAGCATTTTCCATGAAGCCACCTTGATCACTCTTTTGAGTAGAATTAGAGTATTGATCCAATGAATATGTAAGTTGCTAAGTACAGAAATCATAAGGGTAACTCAAGCCGCCATTAAGAGGAATCTGCTGAGCCAAGATTCAAGATTTTAGATTTGTATTTTTCTAGGAGAGCAATGTAGTCAACATTAGTGAGTTTAGCATAAAGATAGGGACTCCAAGGCATGATAATGGAATTGTATGTAACTCCATTATCAATGCTCTTTCAAGATCAGAAGAATTTGTAACATATGAGGAACAATAGAAGCTGCTCTTATGAATATTAACCTTCAATCTAGATCAATTAGAGATTTAGATCTGAACTAAATAGATTAGATAAAATTTTATGGAGATTTAAGTTGTATTTAAATTTGAAAGGCTAATGCAAAATTTTGAATTAAATTGTTAGAATGACTTCAATTCTTTATATAAAATCATATTTTTATTTAAATTTTTTAAATCACAATATTTTGATGTATAAATTAAAACTTTAAAGCAATCCAATTCATTAACATAAAAACAACAATAATAATAACAACATCCAATGAGAATCCCGCCAAAAAGTTAGGTCTGTAGAAGCTCAGTAGTACACAGTCTTATCCCTACTTAACAGAGAAGCTATTTCTGATATACTCGCATGTAATTCAAAATAACGATAATATAAAATATAAATAAATGCATATAAACAAAACTAAAAAACTATGCAATACACTGCATAATACAATGCTTAAAGAAATTGGTAAAGAGTAAAAATAAAAAATAAGTAACTAAATACACAAACACAAAAAAGCAGATATAAGAATAAATCAAAGCATTAAATACAAGAAAGTAATTAAACCCAGTAAAAATATAATGTATAAATAAAACTATAAAACTAGTACAATGCATATAGAAATAGGCAAAAACAATAAAAGGTAAAATAAGTAACTAAATACACAAACACGACAAAAAACATGTACAAGAATATATCAAAACATCCAATACAAGAAAGTAATTAGGTTAAACATCCAATACAAGAAAGTAATTAGGTTAAGTAAAAAACAGGTTTAAGCTAAAAAACGAAGAGGAAAGTATTACTTAATCAACATATGAAGGCTAAATATAAAATGAAAGATTTGAAGAAAAATGTTTAAAAGACTAAGAAAAAGAGAATGATATCTCTAAGTGAGATTCTTTATCCATATCCTAGCAAGCTATAGTTTTCTATTGCAGATCATGTCTTCGGTAAGTTCTAACAGAGTCATAACATTTATAATCACTTCCCTCAAGTTTTTCTTAGGCCTTATTTTTTTTTCCTCTTATAATTTCTAAATACTATTTTCTCACATCTTCTCACTAGAATATCATATCGTCTCCTTTTAATATGTTCGAACCGCCTAAACCTGGTCTCTTTTAATTTTTCATTAGTAATAGTCATCTTTAATATGTCTCTTACCACTACATTTATGACTTTATCTCTTTCGGTAAGGTTACATATCTAATGAAGTATCTTCATCTATGTCACATCAGCTTATAACTACGCACTTGTTTGATAGGTCAATACTCCACCCCACATAATATGGTTGGCTTAATCACTAAACGATAGAATTTATCTTTAAACTTGAGTGGTATCTTCTTGTCACATAAAATTCCTAATGCACTTCTCCATTTAAGTCATCTTGATCTGAAACGGTGGACTATGATTTCATGTATTTCTCCATTGCTTATGATGATAAAACCTAGAACACTCATTTGATGGTATAACTTCTTAACTAATCTTTGCCTCCACATCTAGAGCCACCTTATGGCTCGAAAAGTTACAATTTAAGCACTCAATCTTAATCTTGCTCAATTTAAAGCTCTTCAAATCTAACATATCCTTCCAACATTTTAGTTTTACATTGATATTCTCTTTTGTCTCATCCACTAAGATAATATTGTTAACAAATAGCATAACAAGGCATATTGCTTTGAATATTCTTAGTAAACTCATTAATCACTACTACAAACAAAAAAGGACTAAATGAGGAGCCTTAGTGTGGCTCAATATTATTAGGAAAAGTTTATGTATCCTCCTCTTATCATCCTTACTATAGTCTCTACCCTTTCATATATCATTATCATCATCATCATTATCATACCCTGAAGTCCCGTTGTGAAGCGGGGTTTGGGGGAGTCTAATAGTACACAACCTTACTCCTACATAGTAGAGAGGTTGTTTCCAGTAAATCTATATGTAAATGTGACAGGATAATAGTGAT
>JANSVA010000008.1:154090-164548 GCA_025504915.1 Erythroxylum reticulatum | reverse complement strand
AGATTAACTGCTATTCATAGCCACTACTACTTCTACTTCTACTGTCCGACTTTTGAGAAGATGGTAAATGGCAAGTATTGAGGAGACAAATCCCTCAAATTGTCTAAAGTCTCAATCTTTTTTTATTCTAGCTATGCTCTGTTAGAAGAAAATTCCATGTTTTTGGCGTTACTGTTTCGGGATTTGGTGGACTGAGAAACAGTCCTTATTGGGCTTCTTCTTATTATTAATTTTCTTATTATTGTCTTATTATTAATTCTCTCCGTCAACCACTCGTCAATATCATCTCACTCTTCCTATTCCCAATAGAAGTATCTTCAATTTTGGGAAGTATCTTTTTCTATTCCCATAAAGTCAACACCAACGCTTTTCACTCTCATATCTCTTAGTTTTAGCTCTTCAAGGCACGACAACTTCCCCAATAGAGGCAATTCTTCACAATTTCCGCAGCTATCAAGGGTAAGCTTCCTGAGTAGATTTATCTTGGAAGAACGTCTTGCCTTTATACTCTTCTATGCTTAAGTTTTGTTTTTTAAATTGTTGTTGATCAATAATCAATTCCTGGAGTCCGATGATGGCTGGCGACAGTAAAAGGGAAAATGAAAGAAGCTTATGAGCTAAGAGAAAAAATGGAAGCTCAAGGAATGATGCCTGACATATATACATACACATCACTTGTCCATAGGGAGTGTAAATTTGGCATGGTAAACTAGGTCCTGAAAATGTTCGACGAAATGTATTGGATATTGTAATTTAGGTAAGATTGTATATATAGAAGGTGTTGTTACGTAGTTAAAGGCTATTGTTTAGGAGTCTTTATTCTTTAGAAGTCTTAACGTCTTAGGAGTCTTTTATTGTATATATGCCATATCTTGTGAAATAAAGAAGGGGACGCATATCCATTCCATTCTTTCATGGTATCAGAGCCATGGCTAATGGAAAAGAGCAAAAAAGTGAAGAAGGGTTAAGAAAGGGGCAAATAAATACCTCATTGTATTATTTGCATCCTTAATATAATCCTCGAACCATCATATCTCATGTTCAATTGAAAGGAGAAAACTATGAAGAATGGGCGAGATCCATGCGCAAGGCACTTCGGGCAAAGAAGAAACTTGGATTTATTGATGGGAGTGTAGAGAAACCAAAAAAAGATTCATCTAAAATTGAAGACTGGTGGATGGTGAATTCGATGCTGGTGGCTTGGATTTTTAATACAATTGAACCTACTTTGCGTTCTACCATAACATATGTGGAGAATGTAAGGGATCTGTGGGAGGATCTTCAACAACGATTCTCCATTGGGAATGGGCCTCGTGTCCATCAATTGAAAACTGATATTGCTGCCTGTAAACAACAAGGGCAAGCAGTGATGACATATTATGGGCACATGAAGGTGATGTGGGATGAGCTAGCGAATTATGAACCAATACCTGCCTGCCAATGTGGACATTGCATCTGCAATATTTCTGTTGAACTTGAAAGAAAAAGGGAAGAAGAAAGGATTCATCAGTTCTTGATGGGTTTTAATGATGTGATATACGGAACTTTGTGTTCTAATGTGTTGAGTTTGGAACCATTGCCTAATTTGAATAATGTTGATTTTGGAACCATTGCCTAATTTGAATAAAGTTTACTCTATGGTGATCCAAGAAGAGAGACGTAGAAATATAGCCAGAAGTAAGGAGGGACATGGAGAAGTCGTAGGATTTGCCGCACAAGCAGTGTAAGGTGCTTAAGCAGTTGTTATGCGTGCAAAGGACAACAAGAATGGGATTTGTAGCCATTGTGAACGTCCTGGGCATGAAGCTAAAGAATGTTTTCAGATTATTGGGTACCCAGAATGGTAGGGAAACAGACTTCGAGGGACTGGAAAAGGTGGTAATCAAGATCGTGGAGGAGCTCGTTCGTTCTCTACGGGTCGCGGTCGAGGAGGTGTGACAACAAATGCCACTCTAGCTGCTGTAAAAGAAACCAGGAATGCTACAGATGTTGATCGCAACGGAATCCCTGGACTGAGTGATGAGCAATGGGCAAAGTTGCTTGACATGTTAAGTGCAACCAAAACAAGCAGAGTGGAACGACTTTCTGGTAATGCAAAGTTATCATTAAATGATTGGATTGTGGATTCAGGAGCCTCACATCATATGACTGGTGATGTGAACCTATTATCCGATGTTTGAGATATTTCACTATGTCCTATAGGATTGCCTAATGGAAAGCATACAGTGGCTGTGAAACAAGGAAAATTATGCTTAGGAAACAATATATATATGAATCATGTTTTGTTTATTCCACAGATGAATTGTACTATGATTTATGTAGCTAAATTATTGCGAGAACTAAAAGGCATCGTCACATTTACTGATCAGTTGTGTATAATACAGGAGCGAGCTTCGAGGACTCTGATTGGAGTGGGTGAGTAGTACGGTGGGGTCTATCTTTTTCGATCAACAACATTAGTACAAGCGAATAAAGTTAGTGGTAGAAATGAGAAGGAATTATGGCATTAATGGTTAGGACATCCATGCAAGAAAGCTTTGTCTAAGGTTTTTGAATTTGGAAGTAGAGTTGTTGCTAGAAGCAGTGATCATAAATTTTGTGACATTTGTTATCGAGCTAAACAAAGCCGTGGAGCTTTCCGTCAAAGTAATTATAAAGCTGATGAATGTTTTGCTTTAATTCATTGTGATTTATGGGTCCTTACAAAGAACCTGCAGCTTGTGGTGCAGTTTATTTTTTGACAATTGTGGATGATCATTTAGGTGCTGTTTGGATTTATCTGTGGCTTGAAAAGAAACAAGTAGAACAAACAATTAGGAATTTTTGCACAATGATTGAACGTCAATTCAAGAAACAAGCCAAAGTTGTTTGGAGTGATAATGGGACTGAATTTACTTGTTTGAGACCCTATTTTGAAACTCAAGGAATCTTGCATCAAACGTCTTGTGTTGAAACGCCATAGCAAAATGGTCGTGTAGAAAGGAAACATAGATATATACTAAACGTGGCTAGAGCATTAAGGCTTCAAGCTCAGTTGCCTATTCAATTCTGGGGTGAATGTGTGATAACTGCAGGATACCTGATAAACCGAACTCTTTCGGCTTTGCTTCATGGGAAGACTCCGTATGAGGTCTTGTTTGGAAAGGTACCTCAGTATGAGTGTCTCAAGGTATTTGGGTGTCTTTGTTATGCCAGACAAGTCACAAGGGAAAAAGATAAGTTTGGTGAGCGAAGTAGAAACTGTGTTTTTGTAGGGTATCCTTGGGGCAAGAAAGGATGGCGCCTATATGATGTGAAAAATGGAGAATGTTTTGTGTTGCATGATGTGATATTCCATGAGGATGTATTTCCATATGCTGAAGATAAAGAAAATAATTATTAAACTTAATTCTAAACTAGCAACAAATATGGTGATTGATGATGAGATGCATGTAAACACAACCACAAAAATTGCGTCAAGTAATCAAGATGCAAACTTGAGGGAGAGAGTTGACATTGAGGAAGCAAGGGGGAGTACTGACAGAATTGAGGAATTAAGATGGGAGAATGACAGGGTAGATGGTGTAGAGAGAAATGAAGTAGAGAATTTGGGAAGAGGACAACAACAACCCAAACCATCAGTTTTGTTGAAAGATTTTATCACCTATAGTGCTCAGTGTTTGAAAGACTCCACTCGTGCTAAACCCATCTCTAAGCAGCGTTCCTCAGGTATGGCTCCTTATCCTATATCCAATTATGTGACATATGCCAAATTTTCAACAAACCATCAATATTCTGCAGTTAATGCTATTTTGGAGCCTAAAGGATATGCAGAAGCAGTAAAAAAACGAGAAATGGAGGGATGCCATGAGAAAAGAAATTTAGGCACTAGAAGAAAATGAAACATGGATTCTTGAGAAATTGCCTGCAAACAAAAAGGCCATAGGATGTAAATGGGTATACAAGATAAAGTACAAGTTAGATGGCACAATTGAGAGATATGAGGCACGATTAGTGATATTAGGGAATAAACAAATTGAAGGAATTTACTATAATGAAACGTTTGCTCCGTTAGCGAAGATGGCCACAATAAGAACAACATTAGCTGTGGCGGTAGTGAAGAATGGGAGCTCCATCAGATGGATGTGAACAACGCTTTCTTGCATAGGGATTTGCATGAAGAAGTGTATATGAAGTTGCCTCCAAGTTTCTCCTCCTCAGATCAAACAAAGGTTTGCAAATTGAAGAAATCTTTATATGGATTGAGATAGGCTCTTAGGTGTGGTTCTCTAAGTTAGTGATAGCGTTGAAAAGATATGGATTTCTACGCTGTTATTCAAATTATTCTCTATTCACTTATTGCAAGAATTCCACTCGTCTAAATGTGTTGGTGTATGTAGATGATTTGATAATTGCTAGAAATGATGATGATGCTATAAATAAACTTAAACAATATCTTATCTCATGCTTTCATATGAAAGATCTTGGACTGCTTAAATATTTTCTCGGCGTTGAAGTGGCTCGTGGACCTGAAGGAAATTTTCTATGTCAAAGGAAGTATACACTTGATATTATTACAAAAACTAGACTACTAGGAGCCAAGCCAGCTACAGTTCCAATCGAGCAGAATCATTGTTTGGCTCTTGTAGATGGGACACCTATGGCTGATCCAGAATGATATTGACGATTGGTGGGGCGACTAATATACTTAACCATCACTAGACCTGAGCTTTGTTATTCTGTTCATGTATTGGCTCAGTTTATGCAGAATCCAAGAATGGATCATTGGGAAGCAGCATTACGTGTTATGAGGTATTTGAAGGGAAGACCTAGGCAAGGCATTTTTTTATCATCAGATAGTGATATGAGATTGCTAGCTTATTGTGATTCAGATTAGGCAAGTTGTCCTTTGACTCGTCGTTCTTTGACAGGTTATGTAGTGTTGTTGGGTAAATCTCCTATTTCTTGGAAGACCAAGAAGCAACATACGGTATCGTTCCTCTACTGAAGCCAAGTATCGTTCTATGGCTACCACAACTTGTGAGTTGAAGTGGTTGCGAGGATTTTTACAATTCTTGGGATTTTGATGAAAATTTCGCATGCTTGTATTGTGAAAGTCAAGTAGCATTACATATTGTTGCTAATCCTGTGTACTATGAGAGAACCAAACATATTAAGATTGATTATCACTTTTTTCGGGATGAAATACAACGAGGAAGTATTGTTACATGCCATGTGCATACAAACGAACAATTGGCAGATATATTAACAAAGGGACTTGGTCGTCATCAGTTTGAACACCTTCTTTGCAAGTTGGGAATTCGAAATCTTCATGCACCAACTTGAGGGGGAGTATTGGATATTGTAATTCAGTTAGAATTGTATATACGGAAGGTGTTGCAATTTTGGTAGAATTGTATATATGGAAGGTGTTGTTACGTAGTTAAAGGCTATTGTTTAGGGAGTTTTTATTCAATCTTTATTCTTTAGAAGTCTT
Organism: Erythroxylum reticulatum; assembly: GCA_025504915.1. Lineage (NCBI taxonomy): Eukaryota > Viridiplantae > Streptophyta > Magnoliopsida > Malpighiales > Erythroxylaceae > Erythroxylum > Erythroxylum reticulatum. Next base: position 159,072 of record JANSVA010000008.1, on the reverse strand, counting down.
ACTGTCTTAGTAGTCTTTTATTGTATATATACCATATCTTTGTGAAATAAAGGAGGAAGATGCAGATCAATTCCTTTTCAAGAAGCATATGGAGTCTTAAAAGTAAGCCCTCCCACTCATCCATATGGAGAGCCATCCTAAGCACATGTGAACTTATGAGGCAAGAAATTGTCACCTTTCTTGACGATGGCACCACAACGCATTTCTGGTTCGATAGTTGGCTGTCTTGTGGTCCCCTATACTATCTGTTGGGAATGGAGAGACTCAGAACTGTTTTGCCTACAGAGATAACTGTGGCTCAAGGTCTCAGTGATAGGAATTTATTCGAACATCAAGCATTTCCCCCCTCCATTTACCAGGCATTACTTCAAACCAATCTATATGAAGGAGAGGACAGAGTTATCCGCCAGCTATCTCGGAATGGGATTTTTTCTACTAAAACCTATCGTGAATTTCTTTAAAGACAACATTCTGTTCTTCCTTAGACTTGAGTGGTATGGGTAAAACACTTCCACCCACGAGCGACTTTTATTTTGTGGTTAGTTATGCATCTTTGTCTACCCACAGTTGACAAGTTGAAGATCTTCGCTATACATACCAAACCAATGCATACTATGTCGAAGGGATGAGGAAAGCCGTGAACACCTATTTTTCAAATATGATTTTGTAAATTCTAGTTAGAAAATGATCCTACAACACTGCCATCTACTGTGTGTACTCGAAAATTGGAGCTCGTTTATCTCTTGGTGTAACCAATTTGTACGCAAGGATGATTTGGAAAAACGGAGCTTCTGCATAACACTACTCCTTACTTGTCAAAGCTATTTAGGATGAGAGGAATCTTCAAATCTTTCAGAGCAAAGGCTTAACCAAGGAATAATTCCTCCACTATCTATGTTTGTAGATCAGAGAATACTTCAGTCTTCATAAGCTCACCTCCATTAACATTGAATATTGAACACTATGGTCGTTATTTTTTGGGTTCTTAGTGTATTCTAGAAACTCTGTCAAGGTTATTCCATAACTTAGTAAAACTCTTGAATGCCTTTAAGGCTTAATTCATTACATTTTATAAAAAAAAGACTCTCACACTCAATTAATCACATTACTGTCTGCAGTAACAGAATTTAATAAACACACAACATAAGGTTCAATTTTAACAGAAGATATTTTGAAAATAATAAAAATATTTTAAAATAAATGAGAGTGAAAAAGAGGTCATGTCTTTTAATGTTTATTTATTTATATGAATTATATATCTTATATATATATATATATATATATAATTCATATTATAGGGATGACAGTTTGGCCCAACCTAAGATCAACAGGGCCGACCCTCGAGGTTTGATTTTCTGGGGCCGACTGGAAGCCCTATAGATAACATAAAAATGATGTCGTTTTGTAATTGAGGTCTAGAAACCAAAACTTAGATCTCAAGCTATATTTGATTGGATATCAAGGTATTAAACTCTTCAATCATATCATTTCTCCATTTTAGATATATTTTAGCTTAGTTAAAGTTTCTTAATTCAACTTGTGGTAAAGAGGAAAAAGAAAATGAGTTTCCCTAGATGTTTATTCATTATGGATGGTCTCAATTGCATATGGTGAGTATAATTTTCTAGTTATTAATTGTGTTGGTTATATTTAGTAAGGTCAACTACTAGGTCAGGACTTAAGTTTAGGTTAGATATATGTGAAATAACTAACTTTGGATATTATTTTGTTATTTTTTGATGATAGGAAAAGGAATAGTTGACAGTAGTTAGTTTAATGTAGAAGAATCCATATGAGAATTGATATAAAGGGAGAAAGAAGGAGATAACTGGAGAGATAATAATGGTACACTTGAAGCTACTATAGAAGTTGAATTATGGTTATATACCTAACTAGATTGCAACAAAGGTCAAGATTTCCTCCTTTGTTAATTATGATTGGATTATCTTTTAAAACAAAAAAACCCTTTCTTTATTGAACTTGACGTATCTTACAAGATAAATATGAAAATGGTGATATCATGACAAAAGAAAGTTAAATGAGAAGGCCTTTATCTAAGGTAACATAAGGTTTAGCTTGAAATTAGAATTTATTAGTATTATAAGGCTAAAAGAGAGGGTAAATAAATAGTTAAATGGTTTAAATTTTAAATAGCTTGCATGTTAATTTTAAATTTTAAATGTGAATTTTTATATGTTATTAAAAGGGTAATGATGATTAACATTGCACTTAGTTGAAGAGTTTCTAATATCCTAATCCAACATGGCCATAAGCAAGTAAAGTAAAGAGTAGCGTCAACCGCATGTTTAATTTTTTCTTTCTACTGTTCCATTTTGTTCATAAGTATATGGACATGCTACATGGGGGATTTTTTTAAATATTTTGGAGCGATTTATTTAATTTGTGGTATTTTCTTCCCCAATTAGAATGAAAGGCTTTAATTTGAATCTAAAATTAACATTGGACATAATATTGAAACTAGAGAAAATAAAAGTAAACATCCGTTTATTTTAAGAAGATATACCTAGGTATAGTGAGTAAAACCATCAATGTATAATAAGATATAATGATAACCATAGTTGACAAGATAGAAGCCATACCCAAAACAACCACATGTATAATTTCCGAAGGTGCCTTGACTCTTGCTAATAATAGAAGTAAGAGGAAGTTTTACAAGTTTTCCTTAGAAATATAAAAAACAAGGAGAAGAATAGACTTAGAACAAGGTCAATTAAAATCCTGAAATATTTTAGAAAAAAATATGTAGTTGTGGATGCTTAAGTCAAGCAAGCTAGTTAAAAAAGGACGTTAAACAAAATTAGCTTGCTTAAGATAAGGTTGGTGAGAGCATATAATCCATTTTCACCTGGTCTTTAAAGGAGTAACATCTTGGTTACTTAGTCTTTTATAACAAAATAAGCTAGACAAAATTCAAAGAAATATTATTGATCAAAAGAAGATTTTTGGAATGATACAAGGTTTTTGTTTAAATGTGGAACATGAAGAATAATATTTAAATTGAATTTTCCATTAAATGGGAGTAAAAAAACAGTAGTTATATGGGATATAGGTAATCCATATCCATTAAAAAGCAGTAGATGGTCATTACCATAATACTAATTCACAATGCTTAGGGAAGAAAGGTCAGGAGTAGCATGATAATTGGCCCATATATTTAGACAAAATGGTGCTAAAAATTGCTAAAAGAATGATTAAGAACAAATTAACCTATATATGCTTGTTGATTACAAGGAGGATGGAGTTGAGATTGATAGTGATGTTAATAAACAATAACTATATGGTTCTTATACCTGAATATCTGATATAGTCAAAATTATTTTGAGCACCATTGTTGCTGTTATTTAAATGAGACCTTGTTGGCTAAGGAGAATACTATTGTGGTAAAGTAGATGATGTGGGAAGAAGTAGAGTTAAGTTTTGCTTCACAATGACGTTAGTGATTGGAGTAATATAATAGATTTTTGTTAGTATTTTATGAGCCATAAGTTCTTTATGTAATTATAAAAATTAAACTATATGAGAATGTAAATCTAAAGTTATGATGATGTCATAGTTGTCTAATTTAATATTATGATAAAATATATAATTGAATTTTATTAAGAAAAGGGATCTCCTAGTTATAGTAAGCTCATCAGCTAAAGATACTATGAGACAGTAAGATCATTCTTTTTAAATTTTGTAATTCTACATGAATTTAAAGTTGCCTATTTTATGAGATTGACCTAAATACATTTGATAGGGCATCCCAAACATTACAATCATATATCAGACCAATGACATATGAAAGTACACACTTAGAAAGGGAGGAAAGTATCTATGGGAGTAATATTTAGTCCTTTTCAATCAATAGATTGGCTATTTGTTGGGAAGGATGAGAGGTAGAGGGTGTAGTTTAAGGTGGTGAATGAAATTTAAACCAAATAACCTGTATAAAATTTAGTAATTTAAAAGGAGAATGAACTAATCCTTCTATTTTGAGGGATAATATGTACTCTATAGATCTCATGGGCAAATGCACCTATTGAACTATAGCATAGTGTCAGTGAATATCAAGTGTCTATCCTACAGGGACTATAAGTAATAGTAATAACCTCTTCTCTATTTAGATGATAGTTTAGTTTTAAATAAAAATTTAGCATAGTAATAAACCAAAGAGATAATAATAAGTTTAATGAATATTAAATAACTAGTACCTAGATAATAAATCCCCCTAAGATTTCTTAAGTATTAACCATTTATTATGTAATTCAATTATTGATAATTAGACATTGGAAATTCCTATCTTATGTTACTACCTATCTTAAGATTATTAATAACTAATCCTCGATTGATTAATTAAATTTTTTTGTTAAAACCCTTAAAGTCGCATTACTCGATTAAGTTTGATCATAATCTAGAGGATTTATGTTGACCTATCTCTTTGTTTACATGCAACTCCTTCCAATTATGGTAGAGCGATTCAGACAAAATAATTTCTCAATCTTAATCATATGAAATCAAATGGCTAATATCCCAAACATATTAATTCAATAATAAAAATGCATAATTTAATCACAATGAATCAATCAATCAAATAAAAGATCAAATTACAATATCCATCCTAACTCAGGGTTCGTCTTACCTGGGCACTAAACAAACATAGTTTATAAACATATAAAACAAAATAAATATCAAAAGTTTAAAAGAACAATTAAAAATAAAAGAATCCATAAGATATAGCAATGATAGAGTTTGAGACACAATTCTAAACCTAGGATAAAGGAAAACACGAAGAATACTATAGAGATTGGATAGAGAATAGTCTTTCATCGAAGTTTCAAAGGGATTACATCAGAGAAAAGGGGATATATATGTATATATATATATATATATAGTCTTTCATCGAAGTTTCAAAGGGATTACATCATATATATATATATATATATATACATATATATCCCCTTTTCTCTGATGTAATCCCT
>JANSVA010000008.1:119103-132528 GCA_025504915.1 Erythroxylum reticulatum | reverse complement strand
CTTCAAAGTACATCAATTCTAAGTACATCAATTCTAAATAAAATATGATTTAATAATTAAAATATATTTATAAATAAATTTTAATTTATAAATTAATTATTTTTATTAAGAGAAAATATTAAATTATTAATAAATATTATAAAAGAGATTGGAATAAATTTAATTAATTAAAAATTTTATTTTTAAGTTTTATAATTATTATTTGACGACCTAGCGCCCCATCAAAATCATAAAAACCGCATCAAGCACTGAAAATATTGACTTCCTTTCCTTACAGCGCAGAAGAATCCTAAAAAATTGACTGTGATCTGCCCATGATTTCCGAGATGTGCTTCCAATTCTTTTACTCGTAAATATTTCCCATGTGTGCACATATACTGACTGAGTCATGTGCATGCAGAATAAGATTGCTCATTGTTTGATTTGACTCTGCCATGGAAGCTTCTTCGTCAGAGTAAAAAAAAAAAGAAGAGAGAAAAGAACTGGCAGCAAGTGTATCTCTTCAGTTTTACTTCTCAGTTCTGAACAAACAAAGAATAAAATTTCTATATATGATCCTGAGTGCACGAACACGTTATGTTTTTTATGAGTAGGTAATTATCTTAGCTTAGTTTTTGGATCCCGCAACTTGCGGAAGGATTTGATTTTAGTTTTAGTCAAACATCACCTATTTGTTTGTTCTTAATTCTATAGTACACAGCCTTTGTACCCACATAATTAATCCTTACGAGAAAAAGAAAAAAATAAATATTTATTCGCCACATTATATGCACGCCGTCACGAGAACATTAAAGAATATAATGCGCGTCAAACTTTGACCAAAATTTATAATACAATTTAATATTAATAAAATTATTCTTACTTTATCTGTTCTTCGTCTTCTTCTTTCTTCCTCAATCTTTAATTGCTTCACGCCAAATGTTGCGTTTAAGAAAAGATGTAGATCAGTCCAGCTAGACATGGACGGAAGCTTGGGGCTCGATGTTCGAGATCTTGACTGAAACATTTAGAGCAATTAATATATCGATCCCAATTCTTAATTCGTAGCTCTTCCCAAAAAGCAGGAAGAGGAATCGTAAATACCATCTTCAAGTACGGTGATTGATGGATGACGTTGTTTGGTCAACCAAGAATACAATTTAGTTCGAACTTAGACTCGGGTCTCACGAGCCTCAACCGGCCCATTGCGAGAGGTTGCTGTATACTCGGGGCTTACGGACCTCAACCGGTACATCGTTGGTGATTGTAAAATTGTATTGGGCCTCTGCACTAACCTGCCTAAGTATAGTAGGCCTGAGCTAATCCTTCAGAGGTAAAAGGATGGACCGGTGGTATGGATTGTTGGGAAATGGGAATGTGGATATTTGGAACTTTTAAGATCAGCCTTGGGTGCGAACCCCATCCTGAAATTCTGCCAAGAGACGTGGACCTAACATCACCGGTGTCTTGAACAACGTAGTAACTTCATTACAGCTATTTCATGAGTTAACAGCCACTCTGCAACTAACCTGAAGGTCCAACATGGATGGTCGGATTAAGGAGTTGATTGATTCCATAATGTTCTGTAATCAACATCAGGACTTTAGCTGAGCATTGTCATCCGAAAAAGGCTTTCACCTTTCAACTCCTATATTTCGCCTGGAATGTGGAGAATTGAACATCATTTGCAGAGAATAGGTTAAGCTGAGTTCTTTTGTTTCTTTTTGGAAAAACTGAGATTTGATTTTCAGTTTAGGAAGTGGAAAACATAAAATGGCTTGCTTGAACATGGACAGCCAAGTTCGGATCCCCAGGCCTCGATCTGAAGAAACCAATGTTTTTGGAGATTCAGTTTATGGAGTGGGACCAGATCTCATCAGAAATGAATTGGATGCTTATGGGGAGAAGCTTCTTGGCTCGAGCTCTGCTTATATGCAAAGCAATGTACGAGAGCTTCCTGTTCATCATCACCTGTTTAGTTTGCTAGCTAGCTTGTTTAGTTCTGGAATACTGCATCACAACTTGATTTTTTTGTAACTTCGTTTGATACAGATTAGCAGATACCTGTCTAATCCTCAGTATTACTTTCAAGTGAACGATGGGTACGTGAAGAACAAATTGAAAGTAATCTTGTTTCCATTTCTTTACAGGGTATGCAGACTAGTTATGCGTATCATTATTTCAGAAGTGACATTTCAGTTTGATCTCTATCTTTCTAATACTTACAAACGCCGTACATAAATATCCAGGGACACTGGATGAGAGCAACGGAGAAGTTGGGAGGCCAAATCTCTTTTAAACCTCCAATTCATGATATAAACGCACCTGATCTGTACATTCCGTTCATGGCGTTTGGTACCTACCTGGTCTTGGCTGGTCTCTTCTTGGGCGTCAATGGCAGGCAAGTCTCCTCCTCAAAATTTCACTCTCTTAAACTTCTCACAAGATTCAACATTGCTAAATGAAACGGCTTATTCTCTCCTGCCATGATAGGTTCAGTCCTGAAGCTTTAGGAGTGCAACTCACAAATGGCCTACTCTGCTGGTTGTTCCAAGTACTCCTTCTCGAAGCCACCCTGCACACGTTAGGAGACGGCGACGTGCCTCCGCTGGACGTCATCGCCTACGGCGGATACATTTTCGTCGCCGTATCGGTGGTCCTGGTCGCAAGAATTCTGTGCAGATACTCGTTTCATGCGGTGACTCTGTGGGAATGCTTCTGCATGGGAACGTTGCTTGTAAAGATCCTGCAGAGGATTTTGATCGCGGAGATGAGAAGCTGCTACGAGCATTCCAGCAAACGCCATTATCTCTTGCTTCTGGTCGCTTTTGCTCAAGTTCCATTACTGTTTTGGCTTGGCAATGTTGGTGTTTGATCACCATGGAACATATTAACCATTGTGGGGGGTGCTTCAATTCCATAAGATTTGATAAGCTTCTTCTTATCCTGTCTTAAACATCTTTACTCAGATTAAGTTTTCCGTTTAAACAATTATTAAAAATATGTTATTTTCCAAATTATGAAACAAATTTTCTGTTTATTACTCTACCCTAAAAATTTTCAATAAATAAATAAATAAAATCACCTTAAAATCTAATTTTTGCTTTTGATAACTCTTAATTAAATATTAAAATTTCATAAAAAATAAATATAGAATAAATATACAAGGGCAAAAAAGTAAATAATTCATATCTCGTTATATATGAAATTCTATTGGTGAGTCAATGTCATATTAAATTGTATTTCGGATTCTAAATTCTAAATTGAATATTATTTGTTAAAAAGGACTCGAAAGTAAAAGGTGAACTTAAAATCGTAAAAGGAGGGGGTCGGAACTAAGTGGAGAGCGCAACTTCTTTGATCCTCCTCAAAGCTTCAAAACCGAGTGGAGGCTGAGTCAAATCCCATCGCTCCAAATTACAATTTAGTCACGCTTTTCTCCAATATTTACAAAATCACCCGCCAAGCACCAACCATCGTTTATATTTCTTGTCTTCTTTGCAAGTTCTGCGGCAGACAATACAAAGGTACTTCTGTTGTTTCAGATTATTTTTTGATTATACTAATTTGTTGATTTGGATGCGACGTGTTTTCTGCTAGAAGTTTATTTCTTTCGTGATCTATGATTTTTGGATCTCAAAGTTGTGATCTTTTTCCGATGGTGTTTTGTTAGATGTGATGTGAAGGTGGAGGAAAATTGGAATCTTTCGAGTTTTTCTTTTCCGGGAAATTTATCGGTTGGAGGGAAATTAAGGGAATCCTCTTTTCGTTCTGTTTCCTGTTGTGGCGGAAAAGTTTTCATTTTTGAAAAACAAAATCCGAGTTTTTTTCAATAACTTGACAATATGTATCTTTTAGGTTGTCTGTGTTAATCTGTTGTATTCATTAACGGGCCAAATTTGATCTGCATTATTTATTTCTTTCTTTTCTGGGTTTTTCATAATTCAGGAAATGTATAGTTGTGTGTTTGCTTTAGCTTTGTTCTTTTGCTGAGCGTGTAATGGATATGCTTAATTCTGTTGGGTTGTCCTTGTTTTCCTGCCACTGACTTGGCTTATATCTGCAATTACCCTTTTTCTGATTTAATTGACGTTCGGTTTCAGGATATATTTGTGTAAATTAAGGATGTTAGAGCAATTGCTTATCTTTACACGAGGAGGTTTGATCCTCTGGACATGTAAAGAGCTTGGAAATGCTCTGAAAGGATCACCAATTGACACCTTGATCCGGTCCTGTCTTTTGGAGGAACGATCCGGTGCTGCATCTTACAACTACGATGGTCCTGGTGCTGCATACACCCTCAAGTGGACGTTCCATAATGAGCTTGGCCTTGTCTTTGTCGCTGTGTATCAGCGGATACTCCATTTGTTGTATGTGGATGAACTGCTTACTATGGTCAAGCGTGAGTTTACGGAGATTTATAATCCAAAGCGTCTGGATTATCATGATTTTGACGAAACTTTTAGGCAGCTTAAGAAAGAAGCGGAAAGTCGTGCTGAGGAATTTAAGAAATTGAAGCAACCAGGAAGCAAGCCTGTGAGTGATGGTAAGAAGCAAGGACAGTTAAAAAGGGGTGGATTTGGGGGAGGAAATAAGAACAAGAGTGAAGCAAGTGATGGTGCTGATGGTGGTAATGAGAAAGACAAGAATTTGGAGAATGGACACTCCAATAGTAACCATGTTGAGATGGAAGTGTCTAGGGGCAGAACTTCTGCTAATGGTAAAGAAAATGAAAGTTCCAATGTTGGAGCTTTTGATGTAAGTAAGCTTCGGACGCTTAGAAGTAAAGGTGGAAAAAAAACTGACACTGTTGCTATTAAGGGTTCCAACGAGGACCCAAAGAAAAAGATAACAAAGAAGAATAGAGTCTGGAATGATTCAGCTCCAGAGTCAAAATTGGACTTTACTGATCCTGTGGAGAACATGAATGAGAAAGTAGAAGTTGTGGCAACTGATCATGGTGAAAGCATGATGGACAAAGATGAAATTATCAGTAGTGAAAGTGAGGTTGAAGAAGATGAAGAAGTGGGGAGGGACAGCAAGCCTGATGTGAAGAAGAAGGGATGGTTTTCATCCATGTTCCAGAGGTAGATGTTACTTTAATTTTTATGTTGGTTAACTCGCATTTTTTTGGGGCATTGATGACTCAACTTTCTACAGATTTATATGCACTTCCCTTTGAAATATTTACAGTATCTGATCACCTTTGTAAAGCTTTTGGAACTGATGATACGACCAAGTTAGGCTATAAGTTCTATTTTCCTTTTCTGTGATTAATTATCTGCATTGCAAACGGTCATGAATATGTATATTTTAGCTGTTGAACTAGTGATAAACTGCAAAGTTGTGGCTATTTAGACAAATATCCTTGGTTTCTTTATCTTCATACTCAAATTTGTAGGGTTTGCATCGCTATAGATCAATGAAATAATAGTGCAATGGTTCTTGCTGCTAACGTAATGGTTCTTTTTTCTTAGACTTTCTATTTTATCATATTAATGGATAGTGTGTATGTCAGAATCATAATGGGTCGGCTTACGGCTGCATTACTCACTTAGTTTGATACTTCCTATATATCTTGTTCCTTGTTTGGCTCAGTATTGCTGGGAAGGCAAATTTGGAAAAGGCAGACTTGGAACCAGCTCTGAAAGCACTTAAGGATAGGCTTATGACCAAGAACGTGGTACGTATTCCTGTCCACCAGATTCTCCATTTCCTTGTGTGAATCAATTTTTGTAGTACGTGAACACTGGTATAACATTGTTATGGTAATTTTAGGCTGAGGAGATAGCTGAGAAGCTTTGTGAGTCAGTTGCAGCTAGTCTTGAAGGAAAAAAATTGGCATCTTTTACAAGGATATCTTCAACAGTTCAGGTTTGTTTCATCCTGCCATTCAGTTCATTTATTTTGCTTCAGGGCATTTAAAATTTTTTATGAACTCATAATTTGATCCCTGTACTCTCACTCGTCTGTTTTTAAATTTTGGAGTGGTTTCACTGTATGCTTCATTTTATGACTGCAGGCAGCTATGGAAGAAGCTCTTGTTCGCATCTTAACTCCTAGGCGCTCTATTGACATTCTGAGGGATGTTCATGCTGCTAAGGAACAGGGGAAACCTTATGTTGTCGTGTTTGTTGGTGTCAACGGAGTCGGAAAATCCACTAATCTGGCAAAGGTTAAACTGAATCACTCTCTCTCTCCCTCTGTCTCCGTTCTCTCATGTATGCTTCTGTTCTTGGAGTTGGTCTGTGCATCAGAATGTAGTATTATCAAGGCCATCTTCTGAGTAGACACTATATTTGGCTGTTGAATTTCAGGTTGCCTACTGGCTTCTGCAGCATAAGCTCACTGTTATGATGGCCGCTTGTGATACTTTTCGATCTGGAGCTGTTGAGCAGCTGCGTACTCATGCACGTAGACTTCAGGTATGCTGTTGATGATACTGCTCACTGCCACAGCTTTTATATACACTCTTATACTGAGCTCACCTTTCAACTTTTTATGCTAGATCCCTATATTTGAAAAGGGCTATGAGAAAGATCCCGCCATTGTAGCAAAAGAAGCAATTCAAGAGGCTACACGTAATGGCTCTGATGTTGTTCTTGTTGATACTGCTGGCAGAATGCAGGTACTTGCAGTAGCTTCTTGTTTGATTCTGCTTTTGTCTGAAATAACTTGTGTTAGTCCTTTTCATTTCAGAAATGCCATTAACCTTTTCACTGTAATCTGAAGCATTATTCATCTTGTTTTATTCCTCTCCTTTTGTTTTTCCGAATTTTGTTTAAATGTCATTGGCCTTGTATTTCAGGATAATGAGCCGTTAATGAGAGCCCTTTCAAAGCTTATTTCCGTCAACAATCCCGACCTGGTCTTGTTTGTTGGTGAGGCATTAGTTGGAAATGATGCTGTTGACCAATTATCAAAATTCAATCAGGTTCCACTATTGTATTGAACTTCTCCAAAGTCGGTTTTATTTTCCTTCTTCGAGAATCGGTTTACCAGATAATGGTTCTTTTTCATTTTGTGCATATGTGCAGAAATTAGCTGATCTCTCTCCTTCTTCTAATCTGAGGGTAATCGATGGGATTTTGCTCACTAAGTTTGACACCATTGATGATAAGGTAAAGGACATTGTACCCTGTGGTTTCCATCTTCTTCCTAAACAACATCCCTTCATTTTTCTTTACCTAAAACCTCAAATATGTACTCTCTCCTTTTACAGTTTTCTATTAAACTCATGGAATAATTTCCAGTTTCTGGTTTCAATGGGTGCAGGTTGGAGCAGCACTGTCAATGGTTTACATCTCTGGTTCACCAGTCATGTTCGTAGGCTGCGGGCAGTCTTATACTGATCTCAAAAAGCTCAATGTGAAATCCATTGTCAAGACCCTCCTTAAATGAGTTTTATTCACATGTTGAATGCTGTTCTTTGCCTCTTTGTCCACTGTCACTCCCTGTTTTGAACAATCAACAGTACTTGCCAAACTTCTGTCTGTCTGTCCTATTTCTCTGGATCTGTTGTTGGAGATGAATCAGTTCCTTGTTTATATACGCTATTCTAATTGCTTCTTCAAGAATCTTTACACTGCAACCTTGCATAGTCCTTGTGGAGACTTTCAGACAATTATCTTAAAGGTTTTCAGGCCATAAATATACAGCATGTTTACTAATCAGAATGCATAATCTAAGAGTAAATAGGGTGAGGTGCTTCGGAGCAACCAAAATATGGTATTTTAAAGGCTGCTTGAACAGAATCCATTTAAAACTATGCTGTTTAGTTTCGATGCAAGTACACAAAGAATCTTAAGAGTTTTCATAACGTGGAAGACTAGATATACTTATCGAAAAATGTAAAATTTATTAAAAAAAGACAATTAAATAGAAATTAATCAATTTATTTTAATTTATAAAAACTGATCATGTTATAAAAATTAGTTAATTAATTAATTGATTGATTTTTTTAATAATAAAAAATATTAAATTAAATCAAACTGATAAATTAAAAAATAAAACAAAAAATTTGACCACTTTAAAGTTTTCACTAATAGATTAGTCAAACCAACTCAATTTTTAAAGCAATGTATAAGCACAATTTCTTGATCAAATTCCATAGTTAAATGACATTAGCATTCAATAGTTATTGAAGTGTTTTACACAATACAAACATGTGAATCGGACATCAGATCTTCTGCGTCGTTTCTGAAGTTCCAACCTCGTGCCATTTTCACAAATAACTGTGTCTCATTGTTAAATTTGTGGCTTAAAGTGAATCACATAGGATTGGCACTTATTAAACAGAAATGAGGATTTGAGTCATGAGAGTCGAATCAGGATAAGCAAAACTAAGATAAGTGACGTCATGAAACTATTATTGGGAAACATATGATAATACACTGATTATAATTTTTAAAAATTTATGATTTATCTCTTTCTATTATCATTTAATTATTTAAAATATATAAAGATTTTATAATAACTAAATAATATTCTTCTAGGCATTTTAGGCCCAAATTTAAATTTTACACTTCACAAGACATAGAAAGAGTAAAAATACCATGTCCCAGGCGAGCCCAATTATATCTCAGATTTTCAGTCCACTCGCCTCTTCTATCTTGCCATAGAAATGGCTGATGTGTACTTGCTCAGGCTACTCCATTCTGCTCTATTCATCATCTTCCCATAAGACAATTGACTTCTGCTTCCATTAGATAGATTAGTGCCCTTTTGCTGACAGATTACGTAATCCTCTCTTGCTGTTGGTTTCTTCGGCACAGTGAGATTCTGTAAACTGCATATTCCTTTTCCATGGCTCTGTTGCGCTGTGAATCAACGGTTTTCCCTGCTAAAGTTGGCGCCTTTACGGTTTCTTATCAGAAAAGGTGGTCGCTTGTCAAATTTAACCATTGCCCAGGTCTTGGTTTCCTTCATTCTTTGCAGGTATGGAGCGTTTCAGTGCTATGTGTACGCTGGAACTAACTGGAATTTGATGCTTGGTTGAAACGGGTTTTTCTTGTTGAGTTTAAATCGCATCTAGTGCTTGATGAGTATTTATTTTTTCTGTCAGCAGAAGGCATTTCAGTGGAAATCTAATGCGCTCGAACTTTCTTTGAACAGCTTTTGATTTCATCCCTCTTGTTGTGTCACTTAGTTATGCTTTTTACCTTTTCGAGTAAAATTAGGCTTGCAACCTCTGTGTCACTAAACGGCTGTAGTCAGTAACTTTTTGTCTTAATTTGGGCTAACTCTTGTTGGTATGCTTTCCCTGCTCTGTAGTGAACTTCAATTGCTATGCTTTCGTGGCTGTGTTTTGTGTGGTTGGTATCTGGAAGGACAGTCAGTGTCAGTTACTCCATTTTGAGTTTTGGTTATGCAAAGATCAGTGACGGTGTTAATAACTTTCCTATGGAAATTCTTGTAACGTGATTTGTTACAGTTGATTATGTCTGGTAATTGCTTGCCTTGCTTCGAAGTTTACAGATCAGAATAACAATTAAGGTGCTAATCTTAGGTTCCACAGTTGCTTCAGTTCACTTTGATTCATGGGAAGTGTGAGTATAACTGTTATCTTTCTAACTTGAGCAGTTTCAGATATCATGTACTGCATGTGATGGTCAATTTTTTCCCCGTCTGTGGAGTTTAAAAAAAAAAACTTATTCTTAATTGCGCTTCTTATATTCCTGCAATTACCTTGGCTTTGCCAAGTATAGTTGTTAAAAACCATCGAGATCTTTTTGTTGCTCTTCATGCTCTTTTCTTTTTGGGTTGGTTGTTTATCCTTGTGTTTTCTGCTTCAGCATAACAATGGTAAACTTAGACATCAGTTAAAGTGCAAAATCACATCAAGGAAGTTATGTCAATCACAAACATTAGTGATCACAAGTGAACTTCCTCAAAATGCTGATTTTCCTAAATATTACTCAAAGAATGAAAAGAAGCCATTTCCAATACCCATTGTGGAGTTGAGGCGGGCTGCAAGGGAAAGACTCAAGAACAGAAAAGATAAACCTAAAGGGAGAGGTCCACCTCCAAGGAAGGGCTTGGTTGTTAAGAGCCTCGTGCCACTTGCTTATGATGTATACAATGCAAGGATTACGCTAATTAACAATCTCAAGAAGTTGTTGAAGGTGGTGCCGGTACATGCTTGTGGGTAATTTTCGTCCTCTTATTTACAATCACAAAGAATGGGTACTTTTTCCCAATGATTATCATCGTAGAACATGGTTGTTGTTACGATAGACTAGAGCATTAATTGAACTAGTTCATCCTCTTCAGCGTCATTTGGACAAGTGTGGTATTGGGTATAGGGCATTGGTGATTTTGTTTGATAGCTATAGGCTTGAAATATTAATCACGTGCTAGAATAACTAGTTTTTAGTTTCTTTTGGCATTTGGTATTGTCTACTGTCTTTATGTTTAGAGAAACTAATGAGGTCATTAATTACCAGAATCTTCAATTAGGCAGGCTAATGGCATTAACTCCATAAGTTTTTGGTATAATATGCGTAGGTCGCAGTTAAATAATAGTATTCTTGATCCAAGAGCATATATTCATGTGAAACAATTGGACACAGAGATTTCATCAGGTTCATATAAAATCCTTGGTGAATGTTTTGATATGCTTATTTTCTGCATTTTGTAGTTGGTGTAACGAAATCCATGTAGGACCTGAGGGACATCCATTCAAATCGTGTAAAGGAAAATATGCTACTCTTCGCAAGGGCCTTCATTTATGGACAAATGCAGTTGTTGAAGATGTGCTAGCTCCTATTGAGTCCTACCACCTTTATGATAGACTTGCCAAGCGTATTACTCATTATGAGAGATTTTCAATTCCCCGAATAGCTGCTATAGTTGAGCTCTGCATTCAAGCAGGCGTTGATATTCCTGATTATCCTACAAAAAGGAGAAGAAAGCCAATAATTCGGATCAACAAAAGTGAATTTATTGATGCAGATGAAAGTGATCTACCGGATCCTGTCCCTGAAGTTCCTCCAAAGCCACTGTTGACTGAAGCACCTATCTTGCAAATAGTAGCACCATCTAATGAGGACGAAAAATTGTTGCTTGCTGAAGAAACATTAGCAGCATGGGAAAAAATGAGAAAAGGAGCCAATAAGTTGATGAAAATGTACCCTGTGAGAGTATGTGGATATTGCCCGGAGGTGCATGTTGGACCTAGTGGGCACAAAGCGCAAAACTGTGGGGCGCACAAGCACCAACAACGTAACGGACAGCACGGTTGGCAAGCTGCAGTGCTCGATGACTTGATACCGCCAAGGTATGTATGGCATGTTCCTGATGTGAAGGGGCCACCACTGCGACGGGAGCTGAAGAGCTTCTATGGACAAGCCCCTGCTGTTGTGGAAATCTGCATTCAAGCTGGTGCTGCTATACCAGAGGAATACAAACCTACAATGAGGTTGGATATTGGCATCCCTTCCAGTCCTAAAGAAGCAGAAATGGTTGTTTGAGATGCTTCTGTGTAGTTCATTTAATCATTATATGCAGAACGTGGAAGGAAAACCAAAATCCAATAAGGTGCTTTTGGAGCTTTTTCTTTATCCACCTCTCATGGCTCTCCCATCTCCTTTCTCCTATGATCCATACCATGCTAAAGCTTAGCCATGTCTACAAACCAAACATATGAACCAGAAAACTCAAAGTATAAAAAACAGGGCCGTCCTGGACCAAGTACAGTGCAGCAAGCATAAGGAATTACTTCCACCTGCAATTGATGCAAACCCCATCTTCTGATATCCTGCTTTTCCTATGCTCAATTGGTTTTGCACACCCGAGGCCTTGCATGTTAACTTTTTGTTTCATTATTTTTCAGTTACCTTGCTGTATTGATGGGTTAAACTTAATATTGTTACTAATTACCTCTAGGACAAAGTCCAAGGAACGTGTTCATGCAATTGCCTTTGTTTCTTGTTGCGTACACTGTACACACCAAAGTTTGAGATTAACAAAGAAATGTATAAAGCATGGTGACGATAGCACCACATGTATTCCTTTAATAGATCGTATTATCAATACCTATATTATACTAATTGGAGTCTTTAATATGTTAAATTATTTTGAGTTTTAAAATTTAAATATATATTTAATAATTTTTATTACATATTGTGTATTCTGTTGTTAATTATCAGTGATATTGAATTAAATTTTATAAGGATGAAAATAGGTTTAAGTCTAATTCACAAGTTCAACTTCATTTTGTACGTGACATTTCATATTTGGCAACTTAGACGTATAACACTATCCTTTGAGTTGACAAAGAAGTCTACTGTCTAACTAACTATAACGGTAATGGATGACCTATATTTAATTTCAATCTTATAATCCAAAGCCAGACTGAGAACGGAAGACGAAGCCAGGATTGTGTTGCCTCGGAATTCAAAACTTCTTTCCAATCAATCGAAAAACAAACCCCAAAAGCTTTATCTTTTTGTATTTTCTTCACCTCCTTCTATCATATGCATACCCCAAAAGCTTTATCTTTTTGTATTTTCTTCACCTCCTTCTATCATATGCATACTGTTGAGTGTCCCTTTGCCTGTAAGTATCCCTTTTTTTTTTAAACTTGATTGGCTAAGTATCTAGTGGACTGTGTCATTGGGGAAGTTGTAGTTCGTCTTTGGTTTGTTCCGTGTGATTGGTGGAGTGTAAAATAAAAGGGCCAGTGACTTGTGTATGAGCATCAGGAATTACTGTAACAGCTGCTGAATAAATTCAGGAATCCGTGTGAGTGTTGATACAAGGACTTCTTCGTGGTAATTCTTTAATTTGAGCAACAGATATCCAACAAGAAGTTGGAGGCATTCAAAGTTTCAATCGGATAGCATTTTTGGTGGTATCCTGACAAGTAGGATCAAATCAGTTGAAATGAACAGACAATTAGGCGCCTGTCTGCTCTCTCTTCTCCAGTTTGTTAAGATGAGATTAGGGTGTCAAATATTGCAGTTTTATAGCTATAATACATTGTTTTTATATCTAATACAGGACAATTTCTTTGTTTTATAACTTTGTATGTTCTTTTCCCATTCACTCAGTCCTCTGTGTGTAAAGAACTAAATCTGGGATTCTCTCGCTATAACCAGGCAGCTATTAGGAATTCAAGACACTGTAAGTTCATCAATTTCTTTCTTTTTATGCCTTCTCTTAATAAATGACAAGAATCAACTTAATGTTTCATTTTCTAAGCTATTGTGCAATGCAGCTAGAGATGCACTTGCTAATGCTCTGTTGCAGAGGCAAATGAAGAAGAAGAAGAAGATGACAGAATGATAAGTGGAAGTTCACTATGTTAGGAAATAAAACTATTTCTACACAACTAGAATACAAGTAGAACAAACACACAACATCAAATTTGATAACGGACTTCGGCCAAATTGTGCCTACGCTTCGGGAGCTACTGCACACCCTTTTATTAGGGAGAAAAACAAT
>JANSVA010000008.1:77700-92364 GCA_025504915.1 Erythroxylum reticulatum | reverse complement strand
CCAGAGATAATCTTCACTGCAAAGCTGGAAGTAGCACAGCACAACTGTGATCTCAGCACAAGTGATGATAAGGATGATGAAGACGATGAATAGGAAACCAAAAATATAGTAGAACTGGTGCAACCAGATTGAAGTAAGGATGAAGAAGAGCTCAATGAAGACAGCTCCAAATGGAAGAATGCCTCCAATAAGAATAGAGAAGGCTGGGTTCATGTACCATGCTTGCTCCGGAATTTGCCGAGGGATCTTATTAGTTTTCACGGGATCCTCGACTGCTGGCTTCTTGTAGCCAATATAGCTACCGACAAAGACAAGTGGGACTGAGATACCAAACCATAAGGCCACTAGAGCAAACATAGTTCCAAATGGCACAGCTCCTGAGGATTTTTCACCCCAAATTAGAGCATTCAAGACAAAGAAAACGGCAAAAACAATTGCAGGAAACATGATAGCTGTTTTGATGGTGATTTTCTTCCACTCTGTTCCCTTGAACATCTTATAGAGGCGGGCTGAAGCATATCCAGCAAATAATCCCATAAATACCCAGAGTAAGAGCATGGCAGACATTAAACCACCTCTATTTGAAGGGGAAAGGAAGCCTAGCATAGCAAAAATCATGGTTACAAGAATCATTCCGAAAAATTGGACACCTGTTCCAACATAAACACAGAGTAAATCTGAGTTAGTAGGAGGCCTGAAGACATCCCCATGAACCAATTTCCATCCCGTCTCTTCTTGTGCCTCTTCTTGGGTCTCTAGTTGGTTGTACTTTGAGATATCCCGATAAAGGGTGCGCAACATGATCATAGCAACCATACCAGAGAGGAAAAGAACAATCATCAAAGAATTGACAATTGAGAACCAATGAATCTGATCATCGGCCATCAGAAGGTAAGTATCCCAACGGGATGCCCACTTCACGTCACTTTCCTGCAGGATGAAACATAAGCAAGCATTGGAATAAAACACAGTAAGCCCAAAACTATGACGTTAATCAGCAAATAACATTCTTTTACCAAGATAGATGGGATCTTACCTTGAACTCGACATCATAAGTAAAGATTATGTCCTTCTTGTCCTCAACCTCTTGGGGAGATTCAGAATTGGTAACTAAACGCTTTGCATGGGGATCACATGATGTTAGCCGTGTGTTTTCTTCCTTCCACTCACCTTCAAAATCATGTTTAATACTGAACTCGCCAAAATCAGGTCGCAACATTAAAATCAAGATAAGTTATGGCAGAATTTCTAGGATAGAGCAAGTACCTATAAGGTTTCACTTCAAAACCCACAATCCTAGCTGAATCTGTTTGAAGATCCTTATGATATTTGACAGTGAATGCCAAATGATTGTGAATGAAGTGCTTTTCCTCCTTGTGCTGTGAACAATCAATCAAAGAGAAGCCTTGGCGTGAGTACATAAGATGTTTCAACTTAAGAGCATAGACTTAGTATGAAGTCTGTCACTTACTCCAGCGTACTGCCCCCTGAGGCCAACATGGAATCCATGTTGATAAACAACAACATTCTCTTGATCAGGTCTTTGAATGGGAACAACCAGCGGAAGATTGTCCAAAATCCTATAACATAAAACACAGTATATCAAATAATTCGTGCCAGTAACGAAAATGTAGAATAGCTAAAACTTCAAGGAAGAATGCCTCACATGTTCACATGATACTCATCATTTATCTTTTCCTTGAATTCCTTGGCAGTTTTTTCATTAAGCGTCAAGCGGCATAAAATTTTGCACAATTCAGGTTCCCTCATTTTGAACTGAAGAAAATATTTATCAACTAAAAAGTGATTAATATGAAAAGAACCATCAGATTACTTAAGAATCCAACTTACCACATAGGGAGAGTTTTCAATGCGATCACCCCGAAGAACTTCGCCAAGATTTTCTGCACTATCAACTATGTGTTTTGGGGGACAATAAGGGAGGGAATAGTAAGAGTAAGGCAGTTGTGTTTTAATAGAACTCAGTTTGTTCACTTTAACCTTCAACTCATCTCCCTATATTCATGGACACAAAAATCAGTCCTAAAAAGTTATCAATCCAAAAAAAAAAGGGTGAAACTGGTAAAATGTGGTCTGGAAACATAAAAGACCAGCTAATAAAATTTCAAACAAAATAACTCTTTTTAGGTCCACAATACATGGATGCTCACATTGCAACAACAATTCTGGTTATTCTCTTCCACCTAGGGTACAAAAATAAGCACCACATTGAAGTTGCAGGAAAAAATTTCTCTTTGAGCAATGCAAGGCATCCTCCACAATGATAGTCTAGTGTTCTTTTGTCTGCATTTGCTTCAATTTAATCAAAATTTCTATCATCAAATTAATTGTAAATTTTCTTTTCAACTGAAGAAACAAATTCCGTCTTCTTTCAAGAATCTGCAATTGAAATCTTTAATCCTATGCATCAAAATATCCTTGAATTTTGAACTTTCTGACAGAAAAAAGAAATCAACTCCTAAGCAACGTAGTCAAAAAGCGTGAATTTGTTCTACAACAAAGGCTAACAACAACCAACATCCAAACCAAATAACATTCTAGTCAACCTCCTTAAGCACTAATTTCCCAAATGTTTAAGAGAATCTCCCCCCTGTTGTGGAATAAATAATTTGGAAACTTCGGATGATCATGCACAACACAAAAAAGCAAGCTTCAGTGTTTTAGTTAAAAAGAATGAAAATGAAAAAAGATTCAAGATTTTACTTTTCCAAGCACCACTCCAAAGGGGGAAAAAATGAAGATCTACATTCTTATTCATTATGGCAGAACAATTTGCTGAATGAAGCACATTATTAGCTCATTATTTTAGCTAAAAACAACCCCTCACGACAAAAGCTGATAAATACTAGCGTTCTGCAATTCTTTAATCCTAACTTTCACACGGTCCCACCATCCTTACGTCCTATTCGAAATATAAAAACCCCAAACGAAATAATCAGCTGAAAGCGAATAACGAGGAAAAACAACAAAGAAAGAATTTCAACTAGGTCATAAATTCAACGAGTAATTCAAAAGCACACCAAAAATCCTCTAATCCGACGGTAAAAAACAAAACAAATAAAAATTAGAGAACTACCCCAAACAGAAACAGATCTTAAACGCCGACAGAACCCATCACCAAGCCAAACCCAAAAAACGACAAGATCTAACCTTTCCCAATAAAGGCACGAAATTGACAAGTAAACAAGCGCGTCAAGATACACGCATTATCAACTGTAAAGGACCCCGTGCATATTGCGGTTACCTTGAAGAAGTCCTGAGGGGCAACCCCAGGGAGATAGAAGCAGTGAGAGTGGACCAAAAGCAAAACGAATACAGCTATCCGTACAATCGGTGTAGGAGAAATTCCCGCCATAACAGCCACCGCCGATCTGGATCCGCAAAATCTCTGATGAAAAGCACAGTTCTGATGTCGTCCTCGAACAGTCTTTCTATCTCTCTCAAGAGAAAACTACTTAGCTTTCTCTCTCTAGAACTGACAAAACGGAGGGTGATCTTCGCCTGTGTCAGTTTCCTTTAATAGAACGAGAAGCACGAGAGAGCGCCGGTATAAAAAAAAAGACATTTTTTATTATTTTTCTTCGTTTTCAGAGATGGATTGTTGGTATAGTTTATGATTAATTTCAAGCTAAGTTGACTTTTGTTAATTATTTGTTACTAACAATTATTACGTGTTAATAGGGGAAAAATCATAATTTAATAACAAAATTCTTGCTAATTTTTAAAAATTAAAATTATAAAATAATATTTTTTTAATTATGTTCGGATTTGAATTGTATAAATCTAACCTTATCCGAAACTTAACTATTTTAAACAAAATGATGTCGTTTTATTTAGAAAAATTGATCTTCAGATTAGGCAGAGTCTGATTTGATTCATGGATTGACTTATTAAAAACATCTAAATTTATGCCGATGTCTCTTGTCATCTCTATTCAATGAAGTTTATTAATAAATTTAACAATTTGACCGTAAAAATGTTGGATAATCTAACTTTTCGTTCAGTTTTAACTTTTAGGTTCAATTTATTTTATTAACTCTTGTTGTTAAAAATTAATTAATTTATTAATTAATCCGTCAATTTTTGTAAATTAATAAATTATTATAAACTAAAATAAATCAACTAATTTTTATTTAATAATATTTTTTAATTAAATATCATAATATAACAATCTCTTTTAATTATAGTTTAAATTTTTTAATTTTATTTATTCTTAGATCAATTTTATAACAGTTTAATACCGATTGAACCTTTTAAACCTTAAACTTTTTATCTTACCGATTTAACTTTCGATCCAGTTTTTAAAACATAGTTGAAGTTGATGAATTTGCTTAAGACTAACTAAAGGTAGAGATAAGAGTTTCTTTCTTGTTTGGAGTTATGATACAATCTTTTGACCAACAAAATTGAGAATAACTCATTTTGTTGACCATTGAAAAAAAAAAAACGGAAAACCCTTTCTCTTGACCATTAACATCATTTATACTTCTGACGTAGCTAGCAAAATTAGGACCACTGGATCAGAAGGATTCTGATCTTTGATTGGTAAGGGACAAGTAGACTTTCCATAAAAGAAGAGACGGTTGTTGCCATTTTGGAGTAGCTTTTTGTTGGGTGCTAGTCATGTGAATTGAGAGGAGTGAAAGGGACCGACCATCCCCTAGCTTGACGTTGTGTGGAAGTCAGTGACCGGTCCCAAATGACTCCGCCATTGCAACCAACCGTAGCAAGCGTCATGCAAGGCCACTATATATAATTGTCAAAGTTGGAGCATTGTTAATATTTCCACTTCACAAGACTCCTCCTAACTGAAAATGAAGATGGAGTTATCAGGTCACTGCCTGTCTTCGAAACTTATTCTACTTGTCCTTCACTCACCAGTAAAGGGTTAGGTCTAGTGGTTTGCTAGTGCTTATCAATGCTTTTCAATTTGACCCGTGACCAAATTTCGTACTTCCCTTTACAAGCAACGTTGTTTGATGTTGTACAAGCTGAGAACATCTTCTTTAATGCCTAATCCTTTAGGGAAAGTAGATGTTGTCTTAAGGTTCATTTGCCTGTGCACACTACTACAACTGGGGGAAAGAACAATCTATTAGGTGTTCTCGTGGCAACCATCAAGCCTATGGAAATTACAAGCATTTCCACCTTGATGCAAGCTATCATCTGCTCCGTTACATATTTCAAGAATCGAACATATCTAGTTTCGAATTCAATCGACATGTAAGATATGATACTAGATCCAGGTTCAACATTGCAACCAGAGACAATCTGATCTTTCATTACCATTAAAAACAAACAAAATGAACTTCCAAGCTACTTAATACATCTTATCATTTGCTAACAACTCTGTTTTATAATTTCAGAATTGCTAACATAATATCCACCCGCAGGAAAACTTCACGTAAATGTCTTTTGAGACCAGCATAATTCTCGAAGGAAATATGTTGCTTTCGATGCAACAGAAACTGAGTTATCTGTTAACCATCACTTGCAACAACTGAAAATGTTGGCCATGAAGTGGCCAGATTTCCAACAATAAAACCAACCACATTGTTTGTCATTAGATGGTCAAAAGAATAAGGGATGAGAAGGGGATGAGGGGTCTGGAGATGTCAACCTCAGATCAAAGGGCGACCTAGTTTTGTTCTTCAGCAGGAGGTGGTTCAAGTGGTCTCACAGACCGAGGAAGCATAAACTCGGAAAATATTGGATAGTGTGAGGAAGGATAACACCCATCGATATTGTCATTCACGATTTCGCAAAGGACAGGAATCAAAGATCTACCTCTGAAAAGAATCCAGTCTACATGTAGATCTTGAGTTTGGCGGTCCCAACAAAGGCAAAGTGCTCTGAATATCAACTTGAGGAATTCAAGCGCCCCTTGCTTGTCACCTGCTGATACTTTGTAAGTACATAACCATAAAATAACAGAGAACTAAAAGATCAACATCAAGTTGCGAGATGGTACCTTTAAATCCATGATAAGTTCGTATGAGGGAAACATTTTTCCTCACTCGAGCATTGGCCCATGCGTCTCTCATATCTCCCACAACACCGTGCTCTCTATGAGGAACAACATTTTGGAAAAAGGCCATAAGCATTTAGAAATGTACACAACATACTACAGCATAACCACTATGTACCAAAACTACCTTGATCTCCCCAGAAGAAAACGTCCTGTAGTTGATTCCTTTTGTGTGTTAAATCCCCCACAGTACACAACTGGCAAGCTGGGAGGTAAGGATGCAATGTGTTGCCATGTCAGTAAAGCACTTCGCCTCCGGGCACGAGGACTAAACTCATCCATATTTGTATTGACTATTTGAAAGGAAAACCCCGGTGGTTCAACACCTTTCAGTTGAAATGTGTGGACATCTTGTCAAAGAAAGCAATGCAGAACCCTTAAAGTACAGGAACACAAAATTATAATATACACACGAAACCAAAGTTAGTGAATAAAAGTTCAATGTCGTGTAGTGGTAGTATGAAGGATATCGCCCATGTTACAATACATGGAACTGCAGCACCCCATGATGTGCTCCCCGGGACCGAAGGTGACTCAGATAACCAAAAGGTTCCACCCTCTAGAAGCTCCACCTTCAATAAACATGAAAAGTACATTAATACAAGGAAGCAGGCTTTGATACACTTGATTAAGCAAAATCTTTGGTCAGATTCATACTTTCTCCTTGTCATAGAAGATGGTGCAGTGTTCATCTGATGCATCTTCAGATCCTTTTCTTGATATTCCAAATTGATCGTAGCCTGATAAACATCACAAAGCATCTAACAAGATCCCAATTTGAGATTGATGAAAATAAGAGTGGCGCACTTGAATATCAGGAATTTCTAGAATGCCAAAATAACATACATAAAAAGAAAATAGGTGTCTTGTAATTCATAATGTGACCTATAACCCTTAAGTAATGAATTCCATATACTAATCAGAAGCACGGATCAAGCATTTTTGGCAGCATGTCAGAAGTTTACAGAAACAATTTAAAAAAACAAGAAAAAAAGTCACAGTTACTGATTATAAGTATTCCAACTGTACAGGTTTTTCCTGTATGATCATTTGCAGTTGTAGTGTTATCAGCTCCTAGAATGATAGTGACAACAGTGAAATTTTCTAGTTTCTTACAAGATAACAGAATGACTGGACAATTATGCTATTTACAAGCATACCCAATAAAACAAGCATCTGTCAAGCCAATGAAACAAGCATTTATCAAGCATCAGCCTTTGGCTAACATTCTCTGCTATTCGAATAGAACGAGAACATGTCTATACATTTATTCATTGTAATCTACTTATTAAGTGGTGGATAGCTCAATCACATTCATAACATGATGTGTCTACTCAAATTAAGAGCAAAATGTATAGAAACATCTCTTGATCTGATTGGAGTACATAGAAACACGGTATCAGCACTGTTCAATCCCTACTATAATAATAACTATTTACTCATGTAGCCAAACAAAGTAAAATCAAAATTCTAATTATCAGTTTTCAAATGAGAAGCTACATGGAAATATTCTGAAGAATTTACCTGGCAATCCCTGCTGAAGAAAGTCCAACTGTGATTTGACGCCTGACTCCAACAAAAATAGAAAGTAGACATGACAGTTAGAAAACTGTCCGAATTTTCAACGTCAGCAATGTCAAACCAGTCAGGGAAAATAAAAACGAAACAAGCACACAAGACGGTGCCAAGCGACGTAGAGCCAAGTTACCAGCACAACTCAGTGACAGTCCAAACTAATTAAAACCCATTTCCAAAACACTAATCAAAAGAGACCCAGATCAACCATTTTCACGGAAAACACATGATCACAAGCACAGTACCTATCCTAAGAGTAGAAACAAACCTTGTTGGGTGCAAAGAATGATGGGAGAGTAACTAGTGATGACACTAATACACAAATCCCTCCTTTTCCCCCAAGCATTTGGGCCATCCTCCGGTTGATCTTCGCGAAGATTAAAGGTCATGACAGTCAAAGAGATACTCATCTCTATGAGCTCTTCTTCTTCTTCTCTCTGCTCCTTCCGGCTATTACATGATAATTGAAGTGAAACAAAAAGCTCAAAAGCTATAAACTTTGGACATAACTATGCGTCAAATCTCGAAAAGTTCACGGAACAGATTTGAGTGTGGGTAAAGTAATGATTTTATAGGTGTATAGTTGAAGAACTGTTAAAAAAGTAACGAGATTGAAGCGAAGCAAACGAAAACGAACGAAAGCAGCATACAATATTGCTTTGTCCTAAAACGCGAAATATGTATGAACTATGAACTGTGAAGTTGCTGTTATGATATAAATTAAAAAATTAAAGATGAATTTCAAATATAGTGCACGTGATTGGTCAACGAATGGAAGTCGAAGCACGTGTGAGGACTGT
Organism: Erythroxylum reticulatum; assembly: GCA_025504915.1. Lineage (NCBI taxonomy): Eukaryota > Viridiplantae > Streptophyta > Magnoliopsida > Malpighiales > Erythroxylaceae > Erythroxylum > Erythroxylum reticulatum. Next base: position 83,940 of record JANSVA010000008.1, on the reverse strand, counting down.
GAGTCCATGTGTTTCTGCTTGATTTGGTGTTTTGGACTTCGTGATGATGTTGCGGTCCAGTTGAATTCGATTGAGTCAAAAATTATATAACGCATACATAAACTAGCAATTTTTGACGTTCCAATTAGAGAATTGGGTGACAATATCCATGTTCAGGGATTTTAAGGGAATAAAGATTCTTGATTTCACCAGAAACACCAATTGAAACTAACAATGTAAAACATAAACTAAAAACACTCATGCATAGAGACTTGAAAATTGGAAACCTGATGGAAGAGTGAAGACAGTAGCAAGCATCTTACAGGATCAGGAACAGGATTGAAATGTTAAGTTAAACATGTAAATGAAGCTTACATTAGTAGACACCTCAAACTCAAACGTATGATTAGATAAGTTTTCCATAACTTCCCAACAAACTTTTTATTTGTGCGATAACTCATCTCACAGCACTAAAACACATCCCACATCTTTTATTTCACAGCCTCCAGTTTCTTTCTCCTGTACAGACCTTCCTAGAAATATTTCTGGGACAAATGTCTAAGAGGAGTTCTGCAAGACCCACTCCACAAGAGTTGAAATGCCAAATCCTGTAGCGCTACGCTTCTTCTCGTTCCAGACCGGACCAGCAATGTCAATGTGCATCCATTGAACCTTCTCACTAACAAACTGAACACCACAGGTTATCAGGATGTCAACATTGGAAATTACCATCTTAAGAGCAGAATACAAATGCATGTGATCTTAGAAATCTTAAGTACTACTTGACATTTCAATGATTTACTTTCACATTTTCTCTGAGATTGAAAGTTTCATGTACCGAAGGGGCATGTAGTTTCTAGCTGACTTGCATACAAGTTCATGTAAGATGCCTATGAGGAACATTAAACATGAAGGTATCAGCATCTACTGCAGATAAATGAGATCAAGTACCTGTTTCAGAAATAGGGCTGCGGTGATAGCACCCCCTTGACGACCACCAGTATTGACCATATCAGCCACTCCTGACTTCATGGACTCCCAATAACTATCCTCCAATGGCAACCTCCAAAGTTTCTCTCCACTGACCTCTGCTGCAGTAAAGACCTCCTTCGCCAGCTCATCACTGGGTGAAAAAACACCTACAAAATGGAAGATCTTTTATTAATCAATGATGGGCTACGCAAGTGATCAAACTTGAATCACACCAGATGATCACGTTCCCACATTAATTAGTATAAGATGGCACTGAGATACTTGGTATCACGACTTTAGATGTTCATACAAAGAGTTCCAGATGGCATGGACTACACTGCAAATGTGGTCACCGTCAGAGACTTCATTTTGATCTTGGAAAACTCGAAGAAGAAGTTTAAGAGTACAAAAACCTTCGACTGACAGGCACACTGACATGTACCAATTACTTCAGAATCCTTTTAAAACTTGCTTCTCTTCCAAACCAACCCATTGCTAGACAAGAAATGAACCACACGAAAATTCTACACCAGTATCAAATGACCTAGTAATAAATACCTGCAATCGAGGGCCCAAGTGCAACTACGCAGGCTCCAGTCAAGGTTGCCAGGTCAACAATCTGCAAGATGTTTGAGCATTGTTAAGGCAATCTTCAAATTTTCCAAAAAGACAGTATAAGGTTAAACTCTTTAAGCTTAGCTTCGAAACAAGGGAAATAAGATGCTAACGTAGCATAAAATAGCATGCTTCATCGTTATCTGAATAATATTACAGACAACAATTACTTATAAGAAGCTTGTCAAAAATCAAGAATGAAAAGCTAGAACACGAAGAAGAAGAAGAGAAGCTTCTGCTCTTGAAGTACTTATCTCACATAAATTTCCAACTAAAACTGTAAGTCACCTTATAGGATGGAAGAGGAAATGTCATTCACAGTAATTTTGCCTATATCATCACTTCCAAATAGTACTGAAAAGATTTTATAAATCTAGGTGTAGTTTTCAGTACCCTATTTCTATTACAAACGCCATAACATATTTGATACACATGTATCTGTACTGTCATATTTTTATTTGGACATTACCTTCTCTGCACCCTGATTACAAGCATAGATCAATGCATCAGCAAGTGTAAGCCTCCCTTCGGCGTCAGTATTATTGACCTGAAATAGAAACATCCACAACATATCAATTCAATTGGATTCATAGGCCACAGTTTTTATATTTAATCTAATAAAATCTTTTTAAAAATGCAATACCTCAATTGTCTTCCCATTTGAGGCAGTGACTATATCTCCTGGCCTCATACCAGTTCCGCTGATCATATTTTCACAAGCTGCAACAATGAAATGAACCTACAAATACAAAATTTATTTAAAGTCTTCTAGCACAAGATAAAAAGTTAGGCAGGGTGTAGGTCGAAGGATGAAATGAAAAACAAACACATGTTACAGATTGAAAACGATATAATTCCTAATGGTAGAACAAGAACATGCTTACCTCTACTCCAGGAGGCTTAATTTGGCCAATAGCTTTTGCTGCACCTAAAACTGCTGCTGAACCTCCCATATCAAATTTCATGAGCTCAATTAAACAGCCAGGTCCTGTCTTGATATTGTAGCCACCACTGAAAGTATAAAAAAAATATGTTCAAGAACAATAGCCGGTATAAATGGAAACCTAACAAAATAATTAAACAAACAAATGAATAATTTGATTGATAAGAAGATGAAGGAAAATAATTTCTCGAATATGAAGATGATCACATACTCATTGATAAGTAATCCTGGATGCCAATGAAGGCATATATAACTAAAAAGGACCACAAATTCTGGAAATCTATGCTTACACTCTTCCACCTAGTCTCAAATGTGATAACTAAAGATGACTCTTCTCAGATATCTATAATCACCTGTCAAAAGTCAATCCCTTTCCAACCAAGGCCAGCTTGGATTTAACAGGTCCGCTTGAGGGTTTATAGCACAAATGTATGAAATGAGGGGGGTTTGCAGAAGCAGCAGCGACCCCCAGATAGGACCCCATTTTCAACTCTTTGCACTCTTCTGCAGTCAAGATGTTGGCCTTAAGAACATCACTGTATGTGGAAGCAATTTTTGAAGCTTCTTCAGCCAGTACCGCTGTAGCATAGAAATGATTGCACACAATTAAAAAGGTAGTTATTGACTAACACACACCGTGCAGATCTGCATCTCTGTGCGTGACTATTTAAGGCATAAAAAATGTAAGTGGTTTGATAATCAGTCACTGCAGTACATACAAAACTCCATGGGATCAGCTAATATTGAGGCAATACATACCAGGAGTGAGTACATTGGCTGGTGAATTCACAAGCTCTCTGCCAAAAATCACAGCAGAAGATACATCTTCAGCATATTTCAGCTTCTTCTCTAGCTCATGTCCAGTCCCAAGACCAAGAATATCCACAGATTTAAGCATAACTTTCTTTGATTCTGATTTGTATCTGTTATCCTCATAAATGCCTAGCACGATCCCTGCCAAAATTTTTGAAATGTTGAATAAATTCCAGCTGGAAGTGTAAACATTAACTATTAAACAGTCAGATTTAGAAGTAATACCTGAAGCTATAGCTGAAGCAGTGTTAAGTTTTGAGTCATTTGAAATATTCTCTGTTGAAGCAAGAACAATACCAACGTTGCTAGCTTGAGCAGCTTTTGCAGGAGCTGCAATGGCCTCACCGAAATCATGAAAAGCAAATGAGTTTGAAGCAGACTGCCCAAGACCAATCAAGCCAACCCTTTTGGAACCTAGACCAGGAAGTCTAAGAACTAGTGATTGACCAGCTTTTCCTGTAAAATCCTCCTCAGAAGATGCTTCACTCAATAAGCCACCCAAATGGGTATCTAGTTTCTTCAAAAGCGAGTTCTCAAACTTTGCACTTTCACCCCTGGCCATATCTTTTTCAGTAACACCAACTGCGAGTATATCTCCTTTCCATTCAACTGCATCGATTTCTTTTGCAGCAAAAGAGATCTTCCAAATTATCATCAGGAACAAAAAGAACACTCGTGAGTATTCTTCAAGAAAGAACATCGATCAATCTTCAAAAGCCTCAATACATTACACATAACCAACCAAAGAATATACTCCCATGAAAATACGACAAAGCATACTGCATACTCTATTAACTACTGAGACAAAAGTATAAATCTTTATCCCAACTGTGATGCAGAACCAATAAAGGCCGGGGAAAAAATCAGTGCGCAGCCAAAAAAAAAAAGATTCAGCATTGCAGTGGGTCAAAAACGAATAGAGTCAGATCAGATATTAAATTTTAGTGAAACAAAGAGTTGACTAGACAATTTGCATCCATGATGACAAGAACATAACCATCAATCTGAAGCATCTATAGACCTGCTTTAATATGATGAACTCACCAACAAAAGCCCAACAATCTAAATCTAACCATATACACAACAACAACAATCCAGTTCACAGCTGCAAAAAAACACAAGGTTGGTACAGAGAGAGTGAACAACACACACCTTAGGGACATCGATGTTGACAGGCTGAGTGAGACCAAGAGTGGCCCGAGCGAGAGAACTAGCCATGAGATTGCTTCTTCTACCAGAACAAAATGTTGCAATCGCCAAAGGAAACCGAAGACTCGACCCTGTTCTAAACCTTGAATAAATCAAAGACGGGGAACGACGAGACAAAAGAACAACAGAGAAAATCGAAGCGGCCAAAGATGCAGCTACTGCGGTTGCCATTTTCCAATGCGGGAGTGACCACAATATATATAGAGGATTAGTGACTAATGAAGAAGTGGACTAAAGCTTATTGGGCTAAATTCTGCCGAATCGAAAACAAAAACAACCTACTAAACTCCTATCGGTGTGATCATCTGGGCCATAACACATAGGAATTTGTACATACGAAACGGTGAAGAGATAAAGCCTCTACAACTGTTGCTGTATTCCTTATCTAATGCTAAAGCTACCCGCTTGGCCCTGCCACGTCAAATGAACAAAAGAATCAAGAGATCGTCACTTTGGTAAAAGGTTGAGTGTGTTGGGACCGGTATTAGATGTGCCGCATACCTATAGCTTAAGGTCACGTGAATTACACGTTGAGCGGTGAGGGACTTTTCTTAGAATGCAAAGGGACTTTTTTGAAAAAGAGTGATTGAAGAAAGAATATTTAGAATGTAACTTTTTGAATAGTTAGATTATTTAAGAGGCAGCAATAGTGATTGACATTGATAACATATTACAGAGATCAAATTTTAAATACCTCATATCTATTATTTAGATAGATGATAATATCAATGACGATATATTATATTATATTAGATTTGAGTGGTTCAAATGACGGAATATATCAAGTGTTTTACGCAATAAAAAGATCTCTATAAAATTTAAAAGAAAGTTTTATTAAATAGTGATTCGGTCAACTATATTATATGGGACAGAACGTTAACCTACTAAACGTAAACATACGCAATAGTTGTTAATAACAGAAATACGTATGTTGTAGTGGATATGTTACATTACCATAAGAGATAGAGTACGAAATTAGGTTGTGAGAGACAGACTACAAGTAGTTAGTATTGCCGACAACTTGACAGAAAAAAAGCTTAGGTGGTTTGGGTATGTGTATAGGATGTCTTCTAATATTTCGATACGACGCTGTAAGTTAATAAACTTTAGTGGATACAAGAGGAGGAAAGAAAGACCTTATAAGATCTGAAGAAAAGTGATAAAAAAAGATATCTCAAAATTGACCTTCAATGAAACAGCTGCTAGAATTAGGACAATCTAACATAATAGAATAATGGTAAACGACACTCTTTCGAATTCTCGCATCTCATACTTATCTCATAGGAAGTACAACCAAATGTCCGTTATACCTTTGCTGAGTAGTAAGTCTTTGATTAAGGCTTCAGGTTAGGTGTAGTTTTTTCTGTGATAGATGCCTAAAATTGTATAATTGTCATTTTCTCAAGGTCGTTCAGTGAAAATTCTTAGTGTGACTAGCAATAAAAATAATCGAAATTTACAAGATGTAAGGTACTAGCAAATTGGGTCAATCATTAGATATGTCCTTATTTATGTTATATTATAATTTTATTTAATTAAATATTCTGTGTACCAATTTTTACTTATTTTTTATATCAACTTACAATATTACTTTTTTTTTAACATCTATAACTAGATTTATCCGAAACAATCAAAGATACTTATAATCAGGCCTCTCAAAACTCGTCTCACTGCAGAAATTCATACCGGGTGTAATGACAATGATGATG
>JANSVA010000008.1:63262-77369 GCA_025504915.1 Erythroxylum reticulatum | reverse complement strand
AAAGATACTTATAATCAGGCCTCTCAAAACTCGTCTCACTGCAGAAATTCATACCGGGTGTAATGACAATGATGATGATAGGGATTTTTCTTCTTCTTCAAGCTTGCACGTGAAAAGCCTCGCCATAACATTACAGAAATTGAAACAGAGCAGGGTAGAGCAGACGCGAATATCTATATAGGGTCTTGGGTAAATTGGAAGGCATTTTGGTTAATTTGAAGTTAAAGGGTATGGTAAAAAAACGGTGGCAACGAACTTGAAATCGTAGGCGATGAAGCTTATGGAGAAGAGGAACTCCATGGAACCGGAGATGAACTCCATCTTCGCCCCCCTTTGTGCTCCCGGCGGTTCTGGTCTATCCGGAAATCTCCTCGACTCTGAGGTTCATGTCCACTTCCTCTTTGTGCCTAAAGTTTAATTCTTTTCCTGAATTTGTAAAGCTAGGATTTTGATGCCTGTTTGGTTTCTAAGAAAATGCTGGACAGGGATAAGTTTTGCGTAATTTGTGTCTAAAGCAGCTGTTTTTGTTTGTTACTGTGATAAATATTTGATGGATTCTCAACACTATCCTCTTTTACTTCCTTTGACTTCTGTGAAAAGATAAGATTTTAAGGTTTGTGGGTTATCGTTGGAAGCAATCTTAATGGTTTAACTTCAGAGAGAATGCAGGTAAAGGGAAGCGTAATTACTGCTCTTCGTTTTGGCATATACTAATTTGTTAACAGAAAGGAGAAGAACGGAGCTTGATGATATAGTACTTTGGTTTTCCCTTTGTGAAAGTGTTATTGATAATTCATGTTGGATGTTTAAGTGCTTTGAGTTTGGTATACTTTATAAAGATTTTTTGCTTCTCAAAGTGTAGGGATTTCCTAGGCCAGCCATTGACATTCCAGTGGTGAGAGCTAAACGGCATTGCCTAGCTGGTACTTTCTTTAATTTTCTTTTGCTCTGCGTTGGTAATCAAATCAATTGGTGTTTTAGCGCATGCGAGCCAATCTAGTTCATGCAATAGTTTCTTAGAATGATTTCCTTTAACACAAATTTTTATGTCAAGCTGTTTGCAGCTAGCCAGGAGTTTTAATGATGTTCCATTCATGTGGTCGAGCTAATCAGACCCACAATCACCATCAGCTCAATATGGTGTTTGAGATCCAAACTTCATCAATATGTATGCAGTTTCGCCAGCAACAGACTATGTAATTAAGAGCATCTTGCTATTCATAGTTTGCATCTGACTCTGTATAAGATACTGGCTCTATTAACATGTTTGATCTGCCAATAGTATGATTGATTTCTCTCCCATTTCCAGAGCTGCGTAATGATCACAAAGAAATAATGGAGAAAATATACGAGAAGATACAAATTTTGCATTTGACAAGGCTTGTGGGTAGATCTTCATCCTTCAAAGACTCAGGTAACAGCACACTTTACTGCAATATAGAAAATCCTGATTTGGTTCATTTTTGCTAGCAACCAGGTTGATTTTTAATGATCCTATGCCAATATTATCTGTTCCTTCCACTTATGACTAATTGTGGTTTCGCATTGGAGTAAAGTTGCAGACCCTTATTTTGTAATACAAACATCTACTGTTTGGTATATTTACAGGTCGGATAGAGTATTCCGAAGCTCTAACTTCAATGGTTTTATGTTGTTTGACAGGTAATCACAGTTCATCAGACAAGCAAAACTCCTCAATGGACAGAACCGTTGGATCTGCATCATCACTAAATGTCACTCTGAGAGATTCTCCAGGTTTCATGGATGTATATGCACTTATGAGTTTACCATTTGCTGTGGTCAGTGAAATTGCCAATTCATCCCCAACAGCATAAGATGGTTTACAGTTTGGAGATCAAATTGTGAAATTTGGAAATTCGGAATGTCGAGTTGGTCAGAATCTTCTAGAGAAGCTTGCATTTGAGGTTCGTGCAAATCAGGGGCATGGATTACCTGTGATAGTTATGAGGCAAGGTACTCTAATCAACCGTGACACCTAGATCATGGCAAGGCAGGGATTTACTTGGGTAAGTCTGCTTTCTCTTCTCGTGGCATGATATAATGTCGTGCCATTACTTGACTTTTTGCCTTTCTCTCCTTGGCATGATTACATTTAATGACATTACTGAATTTGCATTTTTTGGGTGCTTCCAGTTGCAGCTTCCAGATCTTTTGACGGACGAGGTTGTTGCAGGCTAGGTGCAAGACTCTGCATAAAAATTACTTTCCTATAGTTTTCCCCTTTATGTCAATGAAAATCAGATGCAAATCGAACAAAAAACAGTCTGTTCCTTTGGAATCCAGCATCAACTTGTTTGAGATTAAAATATTCGCAGTCTCTTTTCATAAGGATCGTTCATGTTTGTTTCTTTATTGCTGTACACTGTGGAGTGGAATCATGACTTTAATTTGAATGGCATCAAAGAATTCTATTATCTCTCTTTCGGTTCCAATTCCTTGAGATCACGATTGTCGCATATATGAAGGTGACAAACATTAGCGTACTGGAAAGTAGAAAGTGGCACTGATAGGACAACAGAGAAGATAGCTCACCTACTCATGCTTTCATTGGAGCAGTGCAAGGAATGTTTAAGCTGCTTTATTCTGTTTACATCTTACAAAGGTTTGGTTCGTCCAGAATCTTGAAAATGAGAAAAAGTTTCTATCTTGCATGAGAATTCCAAAGCTTGCAACTTTTCTACCTCAAGGTATAGAAACGTTTCAGGGGATATTAACTTTCAAACACCTTATCAGCAATTTTGGATGGTTTCTGGTCTTGAATGGTGAAGCAAATTTAGAGAATCATTAAGAGTTTAATATCCAAACAAAGAAAATCGAAGAAGATTAAACATACTCAATTCTTTCTAACATTTCAGTACTGGAAAAATAGTACAATCAGTTGCTTATGCTTAACATTTATTGTCATTTCCTTGGTCCGTTCATCAAAAACAGCTAAAGGAAAGTATTATGACCAAAACAACTCCACCTCAGTGCTCCAGTTGTACACAGAATTTTTCTACAAAAGAGACATGGTAGTGGGTCGGGTCGAGATTCAAGTCCGATCAACTTGAGCGTCGGGCAATGTCGACTTTTTGGATCGACCGAAATTTGGACGTTGACTTCGACTTGGATAAAGTCGGATGAAATTATCAACTGTACTAAAAGGCATGGTAAACAGAGAATGTACATTCCATGATGACAGAACACAAATCAAAAGTAAACCCTACTTGACAATTGCTTGCAATTTAAGTCTGTTTGAGTAAATATAAAGAAGAAAGTAAGAAGAGAAAATCATTATTCACTCATCAAACAAGTTAAGTAAAATCCTCCTTTTGAACTTAGTGTTTTGGTTCTCCTTTTCTCAAAGTAGAGAGATTGCTATACAAGAAAAGAACAAAAACTTAAAACCGGTAGAAAGGCCATTAAACAGATTGATAAGCTTGTTGAGTACTTTCTTTTTATTTTCTTGTCTAAAATATTTAGACGTAGTTAAAATTAGTAAATTGCATTTTCTCGACGACTTTCCTTCTATTTTCTCCGGAAAAATTCGAGGGTAAACAGATAGGACTCTCTCTATATGTGTCAGAGCCTTATTTAACCTCGTGATAAGATCAAAACTACGCCGTTGTAAAACTATTCCTGGCCTATCGGGCTTTCTTTTCTGAGTTAATATTACAGAGTCTCACTCTCGCCATCTCGTTTTTAACAATGCAGAATGGAATCTTCATGTTACGAGGCCAAACTCTCTTCCCATCTCTCTCTCTCTCTAGGCGTGTAGTTTTCTTTTCTTGAATATATTGCAATGAAGTTGTTTACTTTATTTTGTTTCAAGTAAGATGTTGGTGTTCGAGGAGTGTGCAGCTATGGTCAAAAGGTGATGCCTTTTTACACATTTCGATTGATGGGTATTACTTCTGCGAGGATATATGGCGCTGATATTGAAGAGTTGAATGGGATGGTTTTGGTGGGTTTTGGTATAGAGTCTCATTATAGTGATTCTTAACTGGTGGTATGAGTAGTTCAAAGGTTGTCATAAGGGTCAGAAGCCAAGATCTGTGTTATCAAGCTTTAAAGGGGCCGTTCAATGGATGTAGCTAGTAGAGGGGATAGTTTGGTTTAATGCGGGTCTTTGATGTTTAGGTCATTCGTGCTGATTTAAGCTTTTGTTGTTGGCTAGACATTGGGGTTTTATTGATTTGGGTTGGTGGTGCTAAGTGGCTGGAAATTTGTTTGCTTGTGTGCTTGTGAGTAGGACATTGGAAAGTGAAAATTTTGAAAAAGTGGGTTTTTATCGAGGGAAATAAGGTAAAGATCTGTGAAGAACTGGGCAAATTTAAGTTGTTCTAGCAATGTCCGGACCTCCAAGAGTGAGGTCAATGAATGTGGGCGATTCTGAATCGAGGCCTGTGTTAGGAGTCAACGGAAACAACAAGACAGGGTCTTTGAGTGCTCGAAAACCAGCATCGAAGCCATTGAAAAAGGTTGAAAGATCACCGGAAGGGGACACCTTGTCTGACGAGAAGAAGGCTCCTATAATGTCCAGGGGGAGTGCTTTATCTCCCAAATCAAATTTTGTTAGTGTTCCTTCAATTCTTCGCCGCCACGAGCAGTTGTTGCACTCAAACTTATCCCTAAATGCTTCTTGTTCATCAGATGCCTCCACAGACTCATTCCATAGCCGAGCATCAACAGGAAGGTTGACTCGGTCGTATAGTCTAGGGAGTCGAAGGAAGCAGTATGCGTCAAAGCCGAGAAGTGTGGTTTCTGATGGAGGTTTAGAATGTCAACCGTCTTCTGATGGTTCACACTCCAAGAGGAGCTGTGCCTGGGTGACACCAAATATAGGTGCGTTTCTTTGTCTTTGACTTTAAATCAATGTATTCAGGTGTTGTAATATGTGGAACTATGGGAGTTCAATGGCAGAACTAATGCTTAGCTTAGCTTCATAAATCCTTGACCATATTACCATTCTCTATCTTTGAAGTTCCAAGGAATCGTTGCAGATAACTAGTCTAACTTCTATGGAATAGTAATCTAGCAGTTTATTGTAGAATTGCTTGCTATTAACGTAGCTATTAAAGTATGAACGTGATCAAATTGCATAATCGACTTGATCGATCGCTGGAAATGCCGCTTTTTCACAACCTTAATTTGAGTTAGCACATGTTACATTAAAACTGTCAAACTCCATGTTTTCCGAATCTCATTTTGTTATGATTCCTTGTATTGTCCCAAACAAGTTTATACTGTTGCTTGGTTGAATAAAAAGATGTTGATCAGATTCACTTAGTTTGTTCCCATTATACATAACTATCAAGTTACCTGTTAGAATTGATATAGCTGTAAATATGTTAGTTTGGTTGTAAGAAACATGTTACTCCGAAGGCCTTGCCTATCTTTCACATTTTCTCTGCGAACTCAATATCTCATATATTTTTTTTCCTTAATCTCAACTCTACCTTACTCTACACACGTACATGCTCTGAATGCTCAAATGTTATTTATCAGTTTGTTTTTATGTTATTTTAAGCTTTCCCTGGTGCAAGAATGGAATTGAGAAATTTTTAGGGCATTGAAGTTGTAATATTGGTAAACCTATTAGAAGAGTATCAATGAAGATGTATAAGAGAGTTGCTCGAGAAAATTAGCCATTCGTCACTAGAGCAGAGGCTTGAGATGAGTTGTCCGGATGCTTGTGCTTATTTCAGGTTCTATAGCTTAACATTTCAAATGTTGAAAACAGATCCGTGTTACGCTGCATTCCATGATGAAGAATGGGGAGTTCCAGTACATGATGACAAGTATGCGATTGCAATATTCTCTGTAGTTATAACCTTTCTTTAACAGGCCTATCTTTCCTCATGTGGCTTTCTATGGTTGACTAGGTTTTCTTGTTTGCATGCAGGAAATTGTTTGAGCTTCTTGTACTGTCAGGTGCTTTAGCTGAACTTACTTGGCCTGCCATTCTGAGCAAAAGACAAATCTTCAGGTTTTTTTTCTGCAAATGTCACGTTATGCTTTTGCTTATTGACAAACTGTACTTGTGGCCAGATTCTCTTGCCCATTTTTTGGTTGATTCCAATATGAAAATCAGTAACAGTTCTTTTCTTACCTCAATAGGGAAGTTTTTGTGGATTTTGATCCAGTTGCTTTGTCAAAACTGAATGACAAGAAAGTAATAGCATCCGGAAGCTCTGCAAGCTCTCTATTATCTGAACCAAAGCTTCGGGCTATCATTGAGAATGCACGACAAATATGCAAGGTATATTAAAATTTTTCTTTTGATATTTTTACCATTAAAAGCAAAAAATGTAAAGTGCACTAAGCTGAAAACTTTTACCACTTGCATGTAGATATGTTACTATAATTTGAACACCTACTTAGTTATTTTCATTTTCTTAATTTACTTGGGTTTTGCTTTTTATATATCAGTCTTCTGATGTAGATTTGAGTTGGCATGTTAGTTAAAAGATGCTAGCATTTTAACTTAATAGAATATGTACTTAATGATCATTTGATTTAGCATGTTAGGTAAAAGATGTGGCTCTTATTCACGCGACTCTTATTATTAATTTTGTTAAAGATGCCAGATTGCTTCGGTGATTCAGTATTGTTATCTGACTTGATGGCTTTCCATCCTTGGACTAAAGTTTCCTACAAAAAGCTATGAATACAAGCTTCTTATGAATATCATTTCATCTAACAAATTACAGGTTTAACTGATGTCAGGTCATAGAAGAGTTTGGATCCTTTGACAACTATATTTGGAGCTTTGTGAACTATAAACCCATACTGAGCCAGTTCCGATATCCTCGCCAGGTCCCAGTCAAAACTCCAAAAGCTGATGCAATAAGCAAAGACCTTGTAAGAAGGGGTTTCCGGTATGTGGGCCCAATGGTCATCTACTCATTCATGCAGGTGGCCGGGATCACAAATGACCATCTCATCAGTTGCTTCAGATTCCAGGAGTGCATAAATGCAACGGAAGGGAAGGAAAAAAACAGACAGAAAGCAGTAGAAGAAAACAGTGATGGCATTATAGAATCCAAGATATCCATGGCCATTGATGAGTTAAGCTTCTCCTCAGAGTGACGCAGCTGAACTTACAGTCATGCACTAGCGTCAATCATCAGTTTGTCGTACCAACTGCTTCACTGCTACTCTTTAGGTGGCAATGACAGTTATTTTCTGTATAAAATTTGATGAATTCCCTATGCCCAATGAATTCCTAGATTGTAGAGTACTAAAACTGATGCATTAACTGATGATTGTGCTACAACGGCTTTGTTTGACAAAGCAAGCCTATGGAATCTCAGTGTAAAATTCTTTGTACAGAAACCAGCTAGTATCTTCTCACCTGTTTCTTTTCTGCTATTTTCGGGGTGTGATGTTAAGCAACTAAAACAAGCTTAGGCCACCTTGCTAAAAGCATTAAAGGGTGTCACCATCGGGCTGATGCTTGTGACTTAAAGAGTTATGAACCCCCCCCATGAGTTTGTAGAACAGCTAAAATCTTTGAGACCCATACGTTTGGCCCTAAATGGAAATACCAAAGGATAGCACAAATTTTGCTGTCTCCATTCAATGAGGGCTCCTTCACTCGACACATGATTATAAGGTGTACCTCTCTGCCATCTTGGCCTCTTCTATTCTTCTTCAATTCGTCTTTTGCCGGTTAGGAGGACCCAAAACTACCTAGTTTCCTGATTCAACGTGGATCTTCACCAACTGGAAAATTCAGATGATGATTACTGACGAAAAGAAAAAGAAAATTCAGATGTTCACAACAAAGAGGTGGTGTTAATGTCAAGAATGGCAAAACTAGCAATCCTTACACTTCCAAGTATCCTTTTTTTTTTCCTCTCTATTTTCCATTCTTTTTTTTCTTCTGAGTCTCAATTACAAGATCATATTAATAAGGTTGCAATTCGAGCAAAGAAAAATAAAGAAAGAATAAGATCCTGAAGCTGTTTTCAAATGCTAACAGGAGAAGATGGATGCCATTGCCAACCAATTCTAGAGTGTTACACTAATATTAATCTCTGCTTAAATAATTAAGACTCGAGAAGGTGTACAACAAGTATACAACTGCTTCAACGAAAGACTGCAGGTGGAAATATACAACTGCTCGCTGAAAGACTTCAAAAAGAGTACAATTGAAAAAGAGAACAAACAAGCAAGCGTCGTCAGAACCCGGCAATCCAATAGCTATGTGATTTTCATAAAGGGATTGTCAGCACGATCATTATTTTGCATTCAGATGAGAATATATCAGCATGGCTTGATTTCAAATCCAATGCTAAGCAGAGTTCTAGCCGATTCAATCGCCTTCTCCTTTTCTCCTCCAAGCTCCAAAGTTTCGCTAGTTAATTCTCCTTCCCTACCAACCGACCATTGGGTTGGGGTCACCTGGCTCTGGAGGGTATCAGTTTTCTTGAGGTGCACATTGGTCATAGAAGAAGGAGCGGAGGCAGCAACAAGGGGGGCGCTTGGTGGTCCATGTCGCTTCTTGGGCACAGGCATATCATGATCATGTACTCCCTTATAGGTTATAACGACAGCACTTGTGTTATCTACTGCTGTTTCTATGTGCTTACGGACAGGACACCCGGCAGATGTACATCTATAATAGTTCCTGGAAGTTTTATTCAAGACAAAATCAGAACAAAAGAATGGAACAGAGGCCAAATTTGGAAGGCGATGCATTTAGATGAAGTTGAGATTTCAACAGGGTACAACCACAATATCTATCTCCCAGAAAAAACATCTAGATCAAAGTCCTTACAATTTACACTAAAATAATCTAGTATTAAAAGGGTTGAAGAGGCATCTGATGCCATGAAGCATGTCAACTAACATAATTTCCCCAAAGATGAAGATGGGCCTGGTCAAGTAATGAATGCACAAGGCAGATGTCCCTGAACCCCACAGTTGATAATTTGCAGGGCTCTCGGAAAGTAGGCTACTCAGAGTATGTGGATTTTATGATTATATGGAATTACATTAAGAATCCCCACTTTGTCATTCTAATCTTTCACTAATTGCTAAAAATCATTCATGAGGCCACATGCAAAAGTAGTGCCTCAATATTCTTTTACACAATAGTAATATATGTTTCTGATCGCATGAAATAAAACAAGTCCACTTGTGAAAAAGAAGGGGAAAGCTTATCTTTGATGTACCCAAAAAAAAGAGATGGGAAAGTTCTCCCAAAATTGCTATTTAAGATTGCCAAGATAATGAAATGGCATCTTTGATGAAAGAAGATTGAATCAAATCTGATGGCCTTGTATTCTTTTCTCTCCTCATTTTCAGTTTTGTAAACCAAGCAGAGAAAGAAAAAGACAAAAGGGAAATATTTTGATAAGTCATTTTGCCTTCAGAAGGAGTAAAATTCCATGACTAGAAGTGATTAAGGACAGGGGTTGGACGGTGAAAAAAAGTAAACTAAGCATACCTGGGGTGAGGATTTCCCTTCACCATTTTCTGCCCATATTTGCGCCACCTGTAGCCATCCCCTGATATTCCGACATCACCAGCTGCATGCACAACAAATTTAGGCTTCTTTCCAGATTTTAGGATAGTTCCTGAGCATGTCAAATTTCCCTTCTTCATTCTGGTCATTAAGAAGTGAAAATTTTTTAGAACAGATTCAGTATCAACACTGACTTCCAACATTATCCAAAATCAAAATTCTGCGAAAGCTTGCCTTCGTTTTTGCTCAGGTTCCCTGAGATGCTCCCCTTTTATCTCAATTTCCTCAATCCTGTCAGAGCCAATTGAGTCTTTTCGTTTTCTGTCTGGAACAGAGGGTGTTTCATGTGGAGATTCTTTCAATAATGTGGCTGAATCTGTATCCTCAGGTATTTTGATGGATTGTTTGGTCATGTTTTTTGTCAAACAAGATGCAGCAGGTGATGAACTTTTGTTTCCCTTGCCACAAATATTCTTCCTAGGAGGCTCATGACTGTGAAATCCTTTATTAACAATGTCTATCACATGGCCTGAATGATCAGAACATTCAATCTTTTTAGCACAACAATCTGAAAATGTACATTTATAATAGCTTCGTGAACCACTGGGACTTTTTACTTGCTTCTGACCATATTTCCGCCAGTTGTAACCATCAGGACTATGTGTCCTTGCAGGGGGAACAACAGTAAGAGTTTTGGGGTCTGAAGGACCATGATTAACTCCTGGCATAGATGGATTATCAATCTTTGGCAGTGACAGTATCTTTTCCGTTAAAGTAGGACTAGGAGCAGATGAAATAGATTGTGTAACAGAAGTTGGTGATAATTCTGACAAGAATGTTTGACAAACAGAAGACTTATGGAGATTTTCAGTCTGAACTTCCAAACCCTGGGCTTTTACACTTCCCGTGGCATCTTGGTTTGAACCCCCAACTGACTCCTGTGAAAGATAAAACGATAGTAAGCAAGTTGCTTCTTTTCTGAATAACTAAATAACATTAACAAGCAGAAGAGAGCGTGTCAAAATGGTAAAATGTTGGAGTGACCTACAGAAAACAGCTGTTGTCCCTAATTGCTTTCATTTCCTCTCATTTTGGAGATCAGAGGACGGCAAGCAGATATTTCTCATGTACTTGAATTATAATTGTTTCAATGCTTTATCATAAGCCATCATCCACGATAACAGCAAGATAAGATCTCTCAACATGATTTTGGGAAAACCAAAGAAATGTAGAAAATAGAACACATGCAGGTATATGCTACTTTCGGACTTTACTACTTGTTTGCTACCCTCCTTTTAATCACCCATTATCTGCTCTCATATATTTACTTCCATTTCCAGATATCATACATACAACCTAACAATTATGGATATTTTTCATCCTTCTGCATGTTGCAGAGCTTAATTAAACACAGATCTTTCTCAATGTTCCTTTATTGAAGCAACACAGAGTTTTCAATTCTTCACAGAACCCCATGTGGTTAAGTTCATTTTCTGTTTCCCACACATAAAACCATTGATTCTACCTACCCAACCATTTCTTCCACAGCCTGAACTACAGCATAACCTATTCCACAAAAATAAAATTAAAAAACATTAGTTTTTACGTTCCTTCGCATTTATTTGGTAGAATTTTCCCAAGTCAAATGACGTCATCCACTTCTAGTAGACCGACAAACCCAGCAATAAAACAATTGGTCAACGCCATGGTAGATAACAACACATATACTTCGAGTCACAACTAAAGCTTCTAAAGGAGTAGAGATAAAACCTCCCTATAACCTTTGGTAATTCATAGAGTTAGGCTGCCAATAACAATTACGTTCTCAATATCTTAAACCCTAGAAAGCCTTAACAGCTACTACAACAACAAATATGGCCACAATCACCGGAACAAGCATTACTATCCAACACTCAAGCAGAAATCAAATCAAAAGGTACGAATTCCTTCAGAAAGGAGACAAAATTTACTACCTAGCTAGCACAAGAATATTGTAAAAAGAAAAAATTCCCAAGAGAAACCCACTTAAAAGGCTTACGAACACACACATAGGCGCGCTCAAAACGAACAATAAACTAAAAGCCCAACCTTAACTTCGGCTTCCAAACGAGTTCCCGAACCTGAATTCACCTGCAATCCTGCCAAACACCACCACGTAATTCAACACTAAATTATTTACCCGAAAAAAATCACTAGAAATAAACAAAGAAAAACAAATATACCGTTGCACTGATCACCCTCCGATACAACCACCGAAGAAGTCGCCACCTTTGCAACTCCCAACGAAGAATCCTCCTCCCTCGACTCTTCCGCCGCCTGAGAACTCGCCAACTCTCCGAGTTGCCGTAGCTCCCTTTGTTCCGTCTCCTCCTCTTCTCCACATCCCACAGAGTCATCTTCTTCCGGCAAGCCGTCGCTTGACTCATCTTCATGTCGTATTTGACGCTCTTCCGACACTCGGAGAGCTTCCAAACTCTGCCTATCAACCATGGCCGAATCTTTCTATCTCTCTCTCTCACTCTCCTCGACAGAGAGTAAAGTGCGTTGCAGTTACAAGAGCCTACTAGCAAGTGCCAGAAACCGAACCCGATACGTATTAATCCGGATCTGACTCGATGTTGATATTGTGTATGTAAATCGGGTCTTAGATATTCGGGTCAATATTAGATTCTTAGGGACAGAGCGAGAGGAGTTAGTGGTGAGGGTATATGTGACTTTGACCGGAATTGACTCTGGTGGTTCTTTTTTATTCTTTCTGAGGTAACAGATGCCGTTAATATCTCCGTTTGATAGCGACGTTTTCATAACCGGCCGTTTGTCGCTACTGCCCGGTATTACTTGGACATAAAAACATACGTTAACCTTTTTTGTCCTTTAATTATTTTCTTATTCTGTCGGATTATCCATTTTTTTAATATGATTTAGGAATATCGTTTAATATTCAATAACTATATTTTCAATTTATTAAATTATAGTAAAAATATAATATATGAGTAGTACAAATATAATATATGAATCACGTTATTTACATTAAATTTATTAAAATTTAAAGTATTTATCATTATTATTATTATTAAAGTTTAAATTATTATTATAAAATTTAAAAGTTTTATAATTATTTGTTAATGATAAAATCAGCTCTTAATCTAAAATTAGCATATTACATTAATGACACACATTGATTAAATTAAAATTTATGTCTTTATATTAGTAACAATTGTGTAAAAAATTCATGGGTAAAATTTTAGCATGATTTGTAGACTATTGTGTCAATATAAAGATTTACCCAATAAGCATTTAAAAGATAGTGCTGCGGTTTTTTCTATTTTTGAAAAGAAAAAAATCTCTTATCATATTAATTTATAATATTATATGTTAAAATAGTATTAATCATATTAATATTTTAAAATGATGGTAAAATCATTAGTTATTATTTTTTAAAGATGATAGTAAATTCAACTCAATATAATGGTTTAAACGAACTTGAGTAAATTTTAAATTAAATAAAAATATTTTTATCAACTTAATTGAATCATAACATTTGATTATAAGTTCAATTTTAAATTAAAATTTTTTATTTTTAAATCTGAATTTTATTATAAAATTTAAATTATGTTTGTTAATTTTGATTAGAGTCAGAGGAAACAAAACGTCAAGTCTAATAATTTTTGGTGTTGTGTGATAATTAGGTTGCCATATCAAATCGTTCATGATCAGATTGATTAGCGTAGGTCTTTTTTTTTTTCAAGAGATATTTTAAGAGGGTTCTAATTATGAGAACGATACTTTGAAATCATCTACATTTAGATTAATTCTCGTTTATACCTGACCAGCCCGTAAGAAATAAAGTGCTAGTTAAATTAGTTGCTTCAATTTTTAAAACTCGAACTTGAGACCTTTAATTAAAGGATAAAAACGTTGAACTATTCACATCAACCAATTTGATTAGCGTAAGTTATTTTTTATTGAGTAAAAATTCAACAAATATCGTTGATTAGATTGTAAAATTTGTTAATTGGTTGTTTTTTTAGTTTAGTTTTTAATTTATTTTATTTTAACAATGAAAATTTTTATCATTAAATTTAATTAATTTATTAATTAATCTTTCAATTTTTATAATTTAATTAATTTTATAAATTAAAATAATTTTATTAATTTTTAGTTAAACATTAAAATTTTATAAATTCGGTTAATCACTTTTTATTATATTTTTAATTTTATTTAAATTTTAATAAATTTTATAATTATCTAATAATTAAAATTTCTAAATTTTTAAAATTTAAATTCCTTATTAAACTGACTTTTAATCTTATTTTTAAAACATTAATTATTATTTCACGCAATAAGCATATCCAAAAAGATTCGTCTACAGGTGGCCTGACCATTCATCGGTTCGCACCTAAACCTGACTTCACTATCTGAAGAGTTTCTTGGTTTATCTCATGCTAGAAGATCCGCTTATGGATTCTGGTTTGTGCTCTTTTGCCTTTTTTATTTCTTCTGCTGCTGCATAAGCTGGAGTGCTACGATTGCATGTTTACCTAGTTCTCAAAACAAATACTTTCCTAGGTGTTTGTTTCCAGAATTGTGTTTGGTTGGTGAGAAAGGAAGGGAAAATGCTTTATAGGAAAT
>JANSVA010000007.1:35848904-35872843 GCA_025504915.1 Erythroxylum reticulatum | reverse complement strand
TTTATAAAACGTTAAGAACGGCCTTCTTATGTGTTACAGGATAGAGAAGCCCCACGCTGCTCCACCACATCTATCAAAGTTTAGTCTTAATAAACGTGGCATTGTACGCACCGCTCCACTTCACATGAAGGGTCGACGAGGGTGATGTTATTATATATTTGGACTGCATGTGAGTGATTAATTATCTTGACAATTCTTAGTTTGCACAAAAATTAATTGACATTAAACATATAATTAATATGAAATTGAAGAATCCCAGTTCATAATATGAAATTGAAGAATCCCAGTTCATCATTTTCACGTGTGTATTTAATACCCATAGGATTCAGAAGACATCTTCTACTCCAGTTTACAGTTTAAGAAGTTTACATTCCCAATGAGCATTATTTATTTGAGCGATGGTGTTTTTTTTTAATCATTATTTGACTTTTCGCAATAATTCAAAGGAGTTAAATCAAAATTTAAGTGTTTTCTAACATTAGATCTAGTGAATTTATATCCATTAACTAATAATAAAAAAGACATTATTAAAATTTAAGATTTTTAATTGTTATAATTCTTAAATATAAAATATTAAATTAGATATGATATTAGTTAATTAAAGAGTTGGTGTTGTTTAAGAAAATTTTTATTAAATTTAATAAATTAATAAGTTTTAGTGATAATTTTTTATTTTGTATAAACTCGTGGTAATTTTGAATTCTTGAATATATTTTTAATTAAATAAAAAACACAATGGCTTGATTAAAACAATTTCTTTTTTTAAAACGGAATTTATTTATTGGAATAACCTTACATCACAATTTAGAGTATTTGATAAAAAATCCGATGACCTGTCTCAATTATGCCTTTTGGGATATCTACTAGCTGTTTTAGCTAACAGGTGAGCTGCCATATTAACATTCTTGGGAATTCAGGGAAACGTAAAAGATCAAAATCGCGAAGCTGTAATTTTGCACCATAACTCGTTAACACTATTGCCGGATCTATGAAAACGTTGTACCAAATAAAGGCAATCAGTGTCCACCTCCGCTTATTAACTAAGCCATGCGAATTCTTCTAGGTTTTGGTCCAAATCCGACAGCTAGAGCTGAAATTCTCCTGTTGGTTGAAACTACGACAATAACATCACAGAAATTGGCATAAATTACCAGAAAGATCTTCAACCATTATGCATTCACCAAAAATCAGGATCTACCTACACTTCTGCATTCTTTTAATACGGTTTTAATATATCCTACCTTAGTTGGGCCAAATCCTGTTCACTGCATCAAATCTTTGGACTTGCAAGGTCTGAGTCTGCCATGAAAGTGACACGATAGCTCCTCAGAATTCCCCGCACGTTGAATACATATACATATATTAAACAATAAACTCTGCCAGAAAACGGGAAATCTTCCTTCATTTCTTTAAAATCCTTCTAAATATCGACACGGGGTTCGGTGAATCCTCACAACTCATCAGGAAAGTAGTTGTTTAAGGTACATCTACGTTGGTATGGTACTATGTGGTTTGTTTAGGTTTCTTGCTCGACAGGGCTTGATATGTGGGATATTGTTTATCTTCGGTCTTCTTTATGTTTTGGAGTTATGGGAACATCCTATTTCTAGTTAGTCTAACTTACAGCTTCTCGTCTTCCATATATCATTCAACCATGGTTTTACTTACACAGCTCGGTGATGGTTATATTAAGATGATTTCGCAGGGTTGAAGCGAAGACAATTAATGTAACTTGACAACTTTTAGCAAATCACCTTAACAGAAGTTGTAGGTATATGTCTTTGTCTTGTACCAATCACAAGGCCAAACTTTTCACCAGGTGATTATACATTGGCTCTATTTTACACCTCAAACCACCCCATTACACCTAACATGTACTTTTAATTAGGGTTGATAATTGGTCGATTCAGGTTTAAATCTAAACCCGAACTAATTTATCACGTTTAGTTTCGATAATACATTTATTCGGTTATAAACATGATAGTATAGCTCTTTAATCAAAGTTTGTTTATCTTGTTGACAAAGCATATACTTTTATCATCACCTAGAAACTTTTTTTTCCTTTAAATAATTAGTACTATAATGATTTCAAATTTAGGTTTATGATTTGGAAAAAGAGATTTTCGATTGAAGATAAAGCAGCAAAAAGAAAAATGATAAAGCAAAGAAGCTGGACAGTTCTTCTATGCAAAAGCTCAAAAGTCTTTCATAAATTCGAATTCCATTTTAGTCATTCAATCAAATCAAATCAAAAACAATTCCATGCCAACACCAAAATCAGAATTGAGCATCCGATTTCAGTTACATCGATGTATACTAATCAGAACCTTTTCTCTTGCAGAACTCTCCACGTTGATATGTATTTCTCAAGAACAAGAATCTTTCTAACTTCAAAGATTACAATCCTTCAATAATTAAGTGCAGTTTGCAAGAAGAGTATTTTTAGTTAAGGTTGGCATTGGATTGAATTAATTCAGAACAAAAATGTTTTTACTTAATCAAATCTCAGCTCAATTAAATTTTGAATAAAACAATATTATTATAGTATTTTGAATTAAATCAATATAAATCTTCGCGTAGTTAGTGTAAATATTATAATTAAGGATATGATATGTTTTATTTTAATTATGATACCCTTTAGAAATTATTGTTTTTTTACACAATATTTTTAAGTTATCTTTGACATATTTCTTTATTTTTTAAATTTATTCATACATTTAAAATGATGTTGTATTAAAATATAAATATAATTAATAGTAGAAAATGAGATCGTGTAATGTTAATTAATATTGTAAAATGATAAGTAATATTTAAAAAATAAAAATACAATATTCAAAAAATAAAAGTTCTAATACATTTAATATAAAATTATATTTAAACAAGATAACTTGGGAAAGAAAAGTTGTAGATGCCATTGATAATCATCATTATAAACAATAAAGTTTGGGAATATAAGAGGAGATTATCATCATTAAAGGAAAAATGGAATTATGAAAGAATAGGTTATAAAATTATGACTTTTAAGGTCTCGACTCATTTCTTCTTTATCTCCTACCAAACTAGCAACATGGATCCCAAAAACTTCTCGTCACTGACCACACATTCCACTCCCACTCCACCTATTGTCCTCCCTGCCCCTCGTACTCCAGCTAACCCTTCTCTAACCTTGACTCCCAACCCCACAACCGACATCGCTAAAACCTGGACCCAGGTGGTTGGTGAAACCACCCCTAAGGTGAAGCTATGTTATTACCTTCCTTCAACCACCACTGAACCCTCGATTGTAGCTCCCCCTTTTAAGGTGCTCTGAGCTGGTGCTTCCAAATGGCAGTCTACCCTGGTGAGATTCTTCATTGACAAAGTAGCCTTCTCTGTTATGAAGCATTAGGCCATGAGTAATTGAAGATCCTTTAGATTGCAAGAAGTTCTAATTAATAGTGAAGAAGTATTCGTGTTTTGATTTGCAAATGTTAAGGATGCCAAGAAAGTGCTCCAAATTGATCCCTGACACATCCAAAGCAAACCACTCTTGTGTAAATTTGGAGAGATGGCTTAGAAATGGCAGACATCAAGCAAGATAATATAGCCATCTAGATCCACTTGCATGGCATACAACTGGAATATTAGACCACTGTTGGTCTCAGTTACATTGCAAGTTATTTGGGTAAGCTTATTTACTTAGATAAAGTAACTATGAATGTGAGGAGGGTTCAATATGCTAGAATATGTGTTTTGGTATCCTCCGTGTCGGTTTTACCAAATAGCATTCCTATCATTGGACTGGATGAAGATCTTGAACCATATGAAGATCAGCTCTCTGTCTCTTAATTTGGAAACCACATTCTAACGTCAAGAAAGTGTGGAAGCCAACTAGACGACTATTCACTTAAGGGGATTATGAGGAAGTTCTGGGACTAGCTGAAGCATAGACTGACATAATCTCCTGTCAAACCAGATGCACATCCTGAGCTAAAAGCACCAACCCCTACTTTGCTAGTGGAAAATCATATGGATCCTGATATCCCGCCACCTCCTCAAGAGGCCATGTAACCTGAGTCCCTACCTACTTCTAATGGCACTCTTTTAAATAACGTAGCTTCCCCTTCTCTAGATACTTCAGACTCTTCTGATGCGCTTATAAATTGTGAATCTGGCACGAGCACCCAAACTACATCAAATAAGCCTTCTACTCTAGATGAGTTTGCAACAGTGGTTAAAATGAGGTCTAGCAAAAAGAAAAAGGTTCCCACTGAGGAAACTAAAACATGTATATAGTAGCTCGGAACATCAAAGGGGCCAATGCTCGGAACATCAAAGGGGCCAATGCTCGGAACAAAAAAACTTTTGTTGATGAATTTTGTTATGCAAAATAAAGCTTTCGTAACAAGTATATTAGAAACCTGTATAAAGTCCTCAAATTGCAACATTCTCCAATTTTTTCCTAGTCATTAAAACTTGATATCCAATTATCACCACCATCCAAATGGGAGACTATTAGTAATCTATAACACTATGGCAGTTACCACCAGAACAGGCTTCACCTCGAATCAACTAATACGTCTTGAAGTTGTCCAAAAGTATTCAACTATGTCCTTTTACACTACATTCATCTATGCTCATAATAATCTATATCAACGAGTTGCACTCTGCAGCCTCTATATCTTAACCTTGAATTTTACTTAGAGCCTTCAATGCCTTTATTCACCTAGAAGAAACACAAGGGGTCAGTTATGTTGGCACCCTTTGCCATGAGATGAGAAAGTGTTTGGTTGGTATTCAAGTTACGGATATTCCTGGAGGGGGCAAATTTTTCACTCGGAGTAATAAATAAGATGGACAAAACCTCATACAAAAGAAGTTAGATAAATGCTTGGCTAATCAGTTATGGTTCACCAATTTCCCAAAGTTTTTACACTCACTTCAGTAACCCAAGTCTCTCTAATCATTCAGCTCTCATAATTCATTTAACTTCATAAAGAATCACCTTCTCATTTCGGTTTAACAACCTTCTAGTTGGACTTGCTAAATTCAACTCGTGTATTATGAAAGCATTATATACACCAGATAAAGGAACCGAGCAAAGCATTCTTGCAAGGAAACTCTCACTCATTAGGCAGGAATGCAAGTGGTTTTTAAAAATAACATTGGGAACACTTATCATCTATTGAATACTGCACAAGTTTCTCTAGACATAATCTAATTATAACTTCAAGTTAATCCCCAATCTCTATCATTACTCAAGTAGGAAAGAACAACCATTAAATACCTCTCCAATGCTCTTCATTATGATTACTCCTTATTGAGACAAAGGTCAAGGGTCAAGGGGTTGAAAGAGGGGGACAAAAACATTGCTTACTTATACAAAAAAAAGGCATCTTCAAGAAAAATTACAATAGAATCATCTCCTTGCTACATAATGTCTAGGAATTAACTTCTCAACCTTCATTACTGTATGGTGCTTATGATTTTTTTTTCTCAATTTTTGGTAACCCCTCCATAGGTTCCTTCTTCTCAGCATCTTCTAAGTGAAATCATGCAATGCCATATTACAATTATTGAAGCTGAATGGTTAACACAGCATGTTTCCAATTAAGAAGTTGAGGATGTCTTGAAACTATTGAACCCTTACAAAGCCCCTAGTCCGAACGAATTCAATCTATTATTTTACAACAAGATCTGACACCTAATCAAGCTTATAGTGATAGTTGTTATTCTTGAATTCTTCAATAATGGGAAGTTGTTGATAGAGTTTAACAATACCTTTATAACCCTAGAACCTAAACCTGGGGAGCATAATACTTTCTCTAACTTTCAACCAATCTCATGTTGCAATACAGTGTACCAAAACATCTCAAAGGTGTTAGCTCAAAGATTAAAGAAATCCCTGGCTAATTATATCGACTTATCTCAGGGTGCATTCGTCCCTGGATGGGTCATGGGAGACAACATACTCCTTATGCAAGAACTCGTTAAAACTTAAAGATCTCTGAGAGGTAGGAAGAATTCCTTTCTCAAAGCAGACTTGAGGCAGGCTTTTAATAGTGTTGACTGGCAATTCCTATTAAACACACTTCTAGCTTTAAACTTCTCACAAACCTTCATTAAGTGGAATTTTGAATTTGTCAACATTCCCTCCTTTAAAATCATGGTGAATGGGCAACCTAGCAAGTATTTCAAGAGCTCCAAAGAGCGTCGACAAGGTAACCGCTTATCTCCATATCTTTGCATCCTTGTAATGGAGGTTTTTAACAATAATGGTTGCACGTACCAAAGCTTTTATATACCACTCCAAATGCAAAGGTTTGAGGATTAACAGTCTAAGCTTCACAAATGACCTTATTTTACTTTCAAAGGCGGACCATGCTTTAGTTTTCACATTGATGAAAGCACTCAAAATCTTTAACGTACTCTCCGGTTTGGAGGTTAACTCTGCCCAAAGTAGCTTCTTCTTATCCAAATATGCATTGGGGTATGAAGCACATCCCCACTCCATAACTTGTTTTAGATTTGAACCCCTCTTAGTGATCTACCTCGGTATACCTTTTTCAAACTCTACTCATACGACTGCTGATTTTTTTTCACTGGTTAAACGAATCAAACACAAAATTGCTCATTAGACTTCTAAAATTTTAGCAATTGCTTGGAGATGACACCTTAATATCATCTATTTTTGAACTCGATAAATGTGTTTTAGGCAGCTTATTTGGCTCTTCCCAAGCAAGTCATTAAAACTATAGAAAAGCTTTGCAATAACTTTCTTTGGCATGGTCAGGGGGGTTTTGGTAGGAAAGCCTGCATGCAATGGAAGCATATGTGTTTACCGAAAGACAAAAGGGGACTTGGCATCATATCTCTAAAACTGATGAATACAATCATGTTGGCCAAAAGACTTTGGAGATTGAAGATGGATAAACAAAAATTGTGGTGTAAATGGATGCATAGTATTTTTTTAAAAGGTCAAAGCATTAGGAGTATAAATTGTAAAACCACCTTCTCATCCACTTGGAGGGCCATGTCGAGAATAAGGAAGCTCATACACCATGAATTTCATACCATTCTTGGCAATGATAAAATCATTCATTTCTAATTTGACAGTTGGTTGTCTTGTGGTTCATTACACAATATGTCGGGTATGGATAGTCTTCAAGTAATCATACCTCTAAAAGTAACAATGGAGGAGGCTCTAAGCAATTGAAACATTTTTCACGATCCTACAATCCTCGTTTCCATATACCTTGAATTACTCCAAACCAATCTACATGAAGAGGTGGATAGGCTCATTTGTCAGCACACCAGGAATGGATCATTTAGGCAGCATGACCTTCTTCCTTGGACCCGAGTGGTCTGGGTTAAACATTACCACCAAGAACTGCACTTACCTTGTGGCTTACTATGAAAACATGACTACCAACTGTTGATAAAATTCAGACTTTTCTCTACATACCAAATAGATGCATTGTAAGGCCTCAAATTATACCCTAGTTGAAATATTACATGTTCATAAAGGTATATACGATAGGTGTTCAAATTGTGACATGATTGTAAATTGTATATGTTTTGAATTTTGGTTTGATTTTGAATTTCAGTTTAATGGATCATACTTAGTGATTTGGAATTAATTGGTATCGTTATGAAATTAAGGTATTGAAATGTACATTTGGATTACGAAAATGTCAAGTGTTAAGACAAGTTGGTACATGAAAAATTGGATGACTAAGCTTACGAGTTAATGACATTTGACATAACTAAAGTGGCCTAATTGAGTTATAGAATTTGGTAGCATGATAAGAAGGCAAGTGGCTCACTCTTATGTTTTCCATGTAGGTCACCTCATGGAAGGACATGTGTCCCTTTAAAGTTAAGACACCCTGTAAAGCAAGAGCTGAATCACCCCAGCTCATTGGATGTTTCTACTGCCTTCTTACTGCTCTCACCACCAAAACCTCTTACTCCTCAACTTATGGAAATTTTGCTTGATTTTGGATCATCATCACTTGAAATCTTTGCAAGATGCTGCATTAAGGAAGCTAGATCTTGTTATCTTCTATGTTGTCTTGTTTGGTGCTAAAGGCCTTGATCTTGGATGTGTGCTGGTTACTTGGAAGGGCTAGATTAGCTAGTTCTTTGGAGTTAGAATTTGAAGTTAAATAGGTAAGGGAATTCTAACTTGATGGCATGTTGTAACATGAATTCTATGTTACCTGAATTGGAATGAAATATATGTGAAATTGATGATATAATAAGGTTTATAACATGATGATTGTTTGATGGATTTTGCTATAGATTTTGTTACATGAAAGACAATGGCTTGGAAGTTGCCAAATGAGTAATTTTGAGTTGAAATTGGATATGAAATTGATGAGGAGTTGGCATATATTTGAGGTATACTTGAAGCATTATTTAGAATTTTCATGTTGGTGTTTTGAAATTTGGAAGAAGATGTTTGGATTTGGAATTTGCGAGAAAATGGGTAGTTCACGATCATGACAGTCATCCTACAATCGTGGCACTCTTCTCATGATCGTGGGCAAGGCCTTAACATGGTAATCTTTGTTTTATGTAATTGTTGAACCATAGTAGGATAATATACCTGACATTGGTATAATTGAAGTTGATTAGGGTTTGTAATGAACCTAGTTTGAGATTAGATTAATTGGTTAAATGTTGAATAGGTTTTAGATTTTCAATTGAGGTAATAACTTATGGAAGGTGTTATTTTAATTACAAGTATCTAATTTAGAACTTATAGGTTATTGAAGAAAAGAAGTATACTTATAAACACAAATGTGATTTAAATGATATAAGTGATGTGTTAGTTATGAATGTTTGTGAATTGGAAACTTAGGTGAGTACACGTAAAATGTAATTACTTAATGTCTCATTGGTATATTGATGCATATGCTTAAATTCACAAGGTATAATGAGTTTGTTCAAGTGTGAATAAATATATTCAGTTTGAGCATAACATAAGAAGATAAATTCGTACTTATGCATTATTTCATTATCAAGTGATTTTGAAATGTAAAATGTTTCGTTTTAAAGTAGTCAAGTTCTAGTTGTGGGTAAATAGACATGCTTATAAGGGTCTGCTACTACTCCTGTAACTTGACAATAAGGTGTCCCCTGATTATTGACACTACGATGTCTCTTGATTATCGACACTACGATGTCCTTTGATTTTGAGACATAAGTCTCTTATGTTCTGTGATACCAATCATGGTATCTTTTGTTCTTGTCATGTAACCCACTTCTGAAAAAAGGACTATTAGTCTAATCTTTTTGTGTTTTGATATATGATTCACTCTGATGCAAGCTAATTTCTATTCTAACATAAATAAGTCTAATATGTTACAAGTTATGTTCTAATATGACACAATGATATCCTGTTATGAGATTTTGAGTTATGTTCTGAAACAAGATAAGTTCTGATTTGATTCATGACATATCCTGATTTGATATAAGTTATATTCTAATATGAAAGTATTGTATCTTGTTCTGATACTCGTACATTCTATTATGATATTTAAATGTTTTGTTATGTATTGATGAATTATATTATGTTTTTGTTGACACATATTGTTTGGATTACTCTTTAATATGAACAATTAAAGATTGCTTGTAATATGATTTGATTTTGTACATGTGAATACCAGACGACTGTTAGAGGCAGTCGCCAATTTTTATCTTGTTTAGTTGTTCCCACTAAGTTATATGCTTAGCATGATTGTTTTGCCTCTATGTAGGTTTTGATAAAAAAGTTTAAAAACTGTGATAAAGATAACTACAACGGCTAAAAAGAAGATGTTTTGTTTTGGAAATGTTCAGTTTGTTTTTGGGTTGTACTCATTATGATGAGACCTTTTTGTATTTTGTGTATATAGTTTTTAATAACTATAATACAGGTTCTAAATTTTTAGAGCATGTATTATAATATTTATATAATGTGTATAAGGTTAACAGTTGTCAAGAACAAATGAAATGTGGTATATGTTTGCATAAGTTTCTTGAAAAACTTGGAATGCTATGGATTGTTTAGTTCTATTTTGTGTCGCATCTGTATATCCTCTTAAGGGGAATATGGGTGTTACGTGCATACTCTGCGAGTAGAGGAAAGCCACGAACACATGTTCTTCCAATGCGAGTTTGTAAATCCTAGCTAGATAATGATTTTGCATAAATACAATGTGATGAATGTGCCCCATAGTTGGACCTCTCTTACTACTTGGAGTGACCATTTTGTGTTATATGATGACCTTGCTCATTGGAGCATCTGCATAAGACTCTCTTTGCTTGTTAAAGTTACTTGAGACGAGAGGAAGCTTCACATATTTCTGGATAAAGGCACTACTCAAGCACAGTTCCATAACAATATATGCTTATAAATTAGACTACACATTAGCTAACATAAACTTCAATCAAACAAAATCACTTTTTATTTGAAATAGAGAAACTTAAAAGTAAGATCTTATGAAATGCTAACAATTAATTCACCATTAAAATTATTTATTTGAATCGTAATAAGTTTCAAAGTCTTTTAAATCTAATTTAACTAAAAAATTTTCTATTCTTCTTTAATTTATAAATGGCTTATTTTGAATTAAAAATATTTTCACTACTAAATTATATTTAAAAAATTAAAATTTAATTAAAAAAGATTAAAGAGTTTAATAATAATATAAAAAATTAATAAAATATCGTCACTATAATTCACCGATCCTTAGCAAACCCAAAAGGATACTTATAACGTTGCAGAGAAAAAGGTCGGTATGCCCAGTTCAGTGTCTCAAAAGCCCATCAAGCCCATAACGACTTATGGCGCGATAACCACACCCGTTTCCCGCCAAATTATACCATACCCTCTCCCCAGTTCAAAGCTCTTCTTCCCCTTGAACCTTTCTCTCCATTACGCATTTTCTGTTCACTGTGCTATCTCTTGGCAAACATGGCCTCCGATTCCTCTCCTGCACGCTTCAACAACGGTATCTGTCTCTATCTCTCTATGTGCATATCTGTCTATATATATGAATCTATACGTGGGTTCTTGTCGGATTTCTGTTTGTCGAGGTTTTTTGTGTTGAAATTTGTACAGGATCTTCCTCTCCAGATGACTCCATTTCGAGTCCGATTGGCAACACATTCTCGTCTCCGGCGGCCAACGGTCGGAATAGACGTAGACGCGGAGTCTCTACACCGTCAAATTACGGCACCCCTCCTCACCAACACTCTCGGTTCGCCTCCTCCGAATCGACACCCATCCCTCACCGGAGCAGATCTAACGGTCACCATGCAGCTGCTGCCACCCCCTCCTCTGCCTCCGAGGGCCTGCCGTCGTCCGAAGGTGGGGACGATATTGATGAGGCCACACCCACATTCGTTTGGGGAACGAATATCAGTGTGCAGGATGTGAAAGCTGCGATTCAAATGTTTTTAAAGCACTTTAGGGAGAATAAGAGTCAAGGGAGTGAGATTTTTGAGGAAGGGAAGTACATGAAAGCTGTTCAAAGAGTGCTTGAAGTTGAAGGAGAGTGGCTTGATGTTGATGCTCAAGACGTGTTTGATTATGATTCTGATTTGTATGCTAAGATGGTTAGGTACCCACTTGAGGTTTTGGCCATTTTTGATATTGTGTTGATGGATATTGTAAGTTTGATCAATCCTTTGTTTGAGAAGCACGTGCAAGTAAGGATCTTTAACCTAAAGTCCTCTACTACGATGAGAAATCTCAACCCTTCAGGTAACTTTTGTGATTTTCCTTAATGTCTATGCCTTTATTTGATTATTGTAAATGGTTGTCATAGGGTTCCTTATATTTGACTATTATATTAACTGGTTAGATATTGAGAAGATGGTGTCATTGAAGGGAATGATCATCCGATGCAGCTCGATAATTCCAGAGATTAGGGAGGCAGTGTTTAGATGCCTTGTGTGTGGG
Organism: Erythroxylum reticulatum; assembly: GCA_025504915.1. Classification (NCBI taxonomy): domain Eukaryota; kingdom Viridiplantae; phylum Streptophyta; class Magnoliopsida; order Malpighiales; family Erythroxylaceae; genus Erythroxylum; species Erythroxylum reticulatum. The sequence goes on along the minus strand of JANSVA010000007.1, from coordinate 35,860,911 downwards.
TTTTTCACTGACCCCATTGTTGTTGATAGAGGTACTTCACTTTAGCTTATGGTGCTATCTACTTCTGTTTATAGATGAGGTATTGCATTTAATGTTGGGTGTTTACAGGTCGTATAATTGAACCAACAACATGCTTGAAGCAGGAGTGCCTTGCAAAAAATTCCATGACTCTCGTTCATAACCGATGCAGGTGAATCTCTGTACAATTTAGTTGCTCGACCACTGGTTCAAATTTGATGGCTGTTAATATCTTTACGAATGAAAATTTCATTAGCAGCAAATGTTTCAACTTATCTTCTGATGTTATGTGTGTGTTCCTATATTCACAAATGGCTCTGTGTGCCTTAGGCATAAGTTTGCTTCCTTTATGAGTTTCTGATCGAGACATTGTTGAGCAAATTGAGATCACCGGAAACCAAAAAATTGGTAAAATGCTCTCACTAGAGCCCATCCTTGAGTCCAAGGCATTAGGTCAGTGATACCATAAAAGAATATTTCAACAGAGAATCCGAGAAAAAAGATGTAGAAGGAACTTGTAGAGAGAAAAGAGAATTTGTTATATTTTCTGCTTGAAATCTCCCAATAACTGTAAAGGAATTAACACCTTAGGGGAAAGATAGGATCACTACTTTCCAAGAGTAGGAGATAATGTTTTAAGATTGACACCACCTTTTCTTGTACAATCAACTCTTTTTATATCCAAATGCAACATTGTGATCAACTTCATTTTCTGAAAATTAGGTTTGCTGACAAGCAGATTGTGCGGCTTCAAGAGACGCCTGATGAGATTCCTGATGGAGGAACGCCACACACGGTGAGCTTGTTGATGCATGACAAACTAGTGGATGCTGGAAAGCCAGGTGACAGAGTTGAGGTGAGAATTAAATGCAGGATATTTCCTGAAAGTCGCAGAAGTTTGTGTTGGGTTTAACACGTTTTTGCCTCTCCAGGTCACTGGAATCTATAGAGCTATGACCGTCAGAATTGGGCCCACACAGAGAACTGTTAAATCAGTATTTAAGGCAAGTACAAATGTTGTTTGGTTTGGGAGTTGAAACATGTTCAGTCACCTTGGACATGACCTGGTCTAAAATCGTGGGTGTCTACTCTCTCATTTGCAGACTTACATTGATTGTCTTCACATAAAGAAAACCGATAAGTCAAGAATGCTTACAGAAGAGTCAATGGAAGTTGATAATGTTTCGCAGAGGGTTGAAGAAGATGTACAATTTGATGAAGCTAAGGTACTTCATCGTATATTCATAATTTTTTGTTCTAGAATTGCTTTATCCATGCTGACCTTCTTTTCTAAGTTCAGATAGAGCAACTGAAGGAACTGTCTAAGCAGCCTGATATATATGACAGACTTACAAGGTCTTTGGCTCCAAACATCTGGGAGCTGGATGATGTGAAAAGAGGTCTCCTTTGCCAGGTACTTGTCATATTTGACTATCATCCTTCCCACGTTTTAGAAGAGTAGATTCGATAATCTCTCATTATTCTTCATGTACATTTCATCTTCGTAACTCATAACCTTGGTTATTTGATGACCAAAATGTAGCTCTTTGGTGGAAATGCCTTGAGTTTGCCATCGGGTGCTAACTTCCGAGGTGACATCAATATCCTTCTTGTGGGTGATCCTGGAACCAGTAAGTCCCAGCTGCTCCAATACATACACAAGCTGTCTCCTCGTGGAATTTATACTAGTGGGAGGGGGAGTTCTGCTGTTGGATTAACCGCTTATGTTAGCAAAGATCCTGAAACTGGGGAAACGGTGTGTACGACCTTTCTCCTTTCTTCCCATTCATTGGTTCTTAAGTATGTGTTAATTTTATACGATGCAATATTTCAGGTTTTAGAAAGCGGAGCACTTGTCTTGAGTGACAGAGGAATCTGTTGTATTGATGAATTTGACAAAATGTCTGAAAATGCTAGGAGCATGCTACATGAGGTTGGTTATTGTCTCCTTTCCTTGCGTGTGTAAAAGGAGTCTACACTTTGTTTTTGAATGTAGATTTTCTCCATAAATTGCTCATCACCTTCAGTCATATTTCACCTAATTGTGTCTATCTGTTTATCTCACACTGCACCGAAAAATCAAATTGCAAAAGCCTTAATCCTACTTTCTCTGATTTTCGTCTCTACTTTCTCCTTAGTGTTCTTCTTTCTAATATTAAGTACCTGTTTAGTTGATTGAGGATTTAAACAAGAAACGCATTCTATTACTTTTTGTTCTTATGTCTGGAAATATATTGGTGTTTGATTTGTGATTCTTCATTGAAATTATTTGTACTATATTCAGTTCTAGCCTTTCAATCATATTTGATGAATGATCTTGTTTATTTATTCAAGCAGGTAATGGAACAACAAACTGTTTCCATTGCAAAGGCGGGAATCATTGCTTCCCTTAATGCTAGGACTTCCGTATTAGCTTGTGCCAATCCTATTGGTTCACGCTATAATCCTAGGTTGTCTGTCATCGACAATATACACCTTCCTCCTACCTTGTTGTCCAGGTAAGGAATAAGCTTCTGCCTAGTTTCTTATGTGATGTCTTTATTCTCTCTCTGCTGGCTGTTGCAAGCTATTGTTAGTTGACATTCCGACAATTGGACAATAATGAGTGGATTCTAACTATTTTTGGATGATTTCTCAGGTTTGATTTGATTTACTTGATTTTGGATAAGGCTGATGAGCAAACTGATAGACATCTTGCCAAGCATATTGTTTCTCTACATTTTGAAAGTCCTGAGGTCTGTGGAATTCTAACAATGCCTTTGGTTTTTGGACCTAATGTCATGATTTGTCTCAAGATTTCTAGTCAACTTGCAGAGTGCAGAACATGATGCCTTGGAGTTTGGCACGTTGACGGCATATATTAGCTATGCTCGTAAGTATATTCATCCTCAGTTGTCTGACGAAGCCGCTGAAGAGTTGACTAGAGGCTATGTTGAGATGAGGAGAAGAGGAAATTTTCCAGGCAGCAGCAAGAAAGTATGTTGTCGGCTTGTATATTTCAGTGCCTTAACTATCTCTTTAGTTTCTCTTCGTTTTTTAACAAGTTTATGTAAGAATGCCACATTCTGGTCGTTTGAGCACATTCCCTTGGTTGATTTTCGAGTGATTGATGCTCTACTTCTCCAGATTGTTACATATCTTTTGTTTGATCTCCAAAACAGTTGGAGTTATTGCAATGCATGGTTTTTGGTATTCGTTGCCATTAGTGGCCTTGTCTGTACTTGTCCAACTTTCTGATATTATCTTTCATTTTCCTTGGATTCATAATCTTGACAGGTGATCACGGCAACACCTAGACAAATAGAAAGTCTGCTACGCCTTAGCGAAGCATTGGCTCGCATTCGTTTCTCAGAATGGGTTAGGATAACTCCCAGTTTGTAGTTACTTGGTTGGCATGATTGTTTCTGCAAACGTAGTTATTTGTTGACAGTTTCTTTTCTGCCCTGGTAAATTCAGGTCGAGAAGCCTGATGTAGTAGAGGCATTTCGGCTCCTGGAAGTTGCAATGCAGCAATCTGCCACAGACCATTCAACAGGTAATTCTCTACGTAAACCTGTTTTCTCATTCTCAATTATAGCTTCTGAGCCAATCCAACAGTATACAATTTCACTTTTCTTTCTTGTTTCAAAAGGAACCATTGACATGGATCTCATTACAACTGGAGTATCGGCCAGTGAAAGAATGAGAAGAGAGAATCTTGTATCAGCAACTCGTAACCTTATTCTAGACAAGCTGCAACTTGGAGGACCTTCAATGCGCTTGTTGGAGGTATTCTTCTTTGGAGTTGAAACAAAAAATCTCTACTTTATGCAATGCTATACTCTGTACAAATGCTTAAGATGTGCTTAATATGCCCTGCAGTTACTGGATGAGCTGAAGAAGCAGAGTTCTACCAGTGAACTTAACCTTCAAGATGTAAGCATATATATTTTGTAAATATCTATCTAAAGTTGATATTTTCCTTTGTACGCCATTGCCAATGGGTAAAACATTCTCGTCTTGCTTCTTTTGTATACAGCTGAGAACTGCGGTGGCAACTCTGGCAAGTGAGGGATTCGTACTTACTCACGGTGATAGTGTAAAGAGGATATAGAGGCAGAATGAATGATCCAAGAGGAGCAATTTGACCTCAGAAGAACTTTATTGCACACAGCTATATCACATGATGTGAGGTTAGAACATGGAGACAAACCTGCGCTGGTCGGTTAATGGGTAAAGTAACACTAGTATTAGCAAACTGCCTCCAGCCTCAGACTAGCCTATGCTCTTTCAACCTGATGATTGTAAATGTCTTTTGACAGATTCGACATATGAGTGCTTAATCTAGGACTTAGGTCAGTAAGATGTCTTGTATGAACTTACCTAGGTTTTCTTATCTATGCTACAACTTGCATCTATCACAGGAATCTAAGAGGAAACAGAAAAAAGGTTGCCTCTCATTGTTCTTCAGCTTGCAAGTACTGAGATTGAATAATTAACATTATTTGATGATATGGGTATGCTTTATTTCTCTCTTTTTCTGTTCAAATGGACAGTAGCTCGAGTTATGTGGTGAAAATTGAAACAAGAAAAGACTTAGCATTTTACCTGCAGCATTGCCACATAACTAAAAGATGTTTTAACAGAATCAAAGTCCTTTGCTCCGCGTAGCTTCCTCTTCAGATTTTACTTCTGAATGAGGATCCCGGAGATTACATGCCAAATGAAAACCAATCTAAATGACCACCTGCTGTATGAACAAGTTCAAAGCCTATAGCTGAGATTACCCAATACAAGCAACATCTTTATTTTGTAAAATAAGTTTGTTTATACGCCCGTCAATGACCTAGTTTTGGCAGTAGAATGCCAAGTTGCTGCTCAACTTCAAGCACCAAGTTGCTTGCTTCATTAGACCAGCACCTAATAGAGGTTATTCAACGCTCTGCTCTGAATCACTCTTTTGCATTTCTAAGGGCTTACATTACAAGCTCCTTCAATTGGCAGGGCGTTAGTGTTGTAAAAGAATAATCTTGTCTTAAATTTAGATATCATACATTTTGGAGAAGATTTACAAGAAACAAACATGAAAAAAATCAATGACATAATGATTCATCGGTGAAACATCTCAGTACATAATTTCTTCGTTTATTACATTCTTGACTATTAATTTGATGCAATTAGCAACAAAGCAGAAGTTTGTACTCTAAAGGGGAAATCTGTTTCCTCAAAGATACTAACCCATGGTATAAGAAGGGGTTGGTAAATTGATAACAGTGCTCTTGACCTTGACCATCATGTTGATGCTGTTGGTGATGCCTTGAGATCCAATTCCACTATCCTTCAATCCCTATTGAGAAAGCATTTGTTAGCACAAAATTGAGCAATGACATCAGAGCTTGAAGCAAGTTTACAATGGGTAGCAGCATTTCAAGAGTTTGTTTCACCTGGAAAGGAAAATGATCTGGACCACGAGCAGGTGCAGAGTTAATCTGAACTGTCCCGGTTTCCATTGAATCACTAATCAAAATTGCTTTGTTGATGTCCTTTGTGAAAACACAGCCCTGTTTTGCATTGAAAGGTGTTAGTATCATAGTTGGAGGGAAAGAAAAGGGTTGAAAGTGGAGAGTACCTGGAGTCCGAAATTGCTAGCATTACAGTGGTGGATTCCTTCTTCCACAGAGTTGATCCTTATAACTGGCAAGACTGGTCCAAATGGCTCTTCCCATGCAATCCTCATATCAGGTCTTACATTATCTAACAACAAAGGCCAGATAAGGTTGCCTTCTCTTTTGTACTCCTGGCAAAATGTAGCTCCTTTCTCTTTAGCATCCATAACCAGTCCTTCAATGAAGTTAGCAGATGATTCTGTTACTACAGGAGTAATATCGCAGTCATCCTCTGGAGGTCCAATTCTTAATTTGGCAACTCTTGCCTTCACTTTCTCAACAAGAGAATCAGCAACAGATTCCATCACCAAGACAACTTTAATGGCAGTGCATCGTTGACCGCTAAATAAGAAACAATAGTAGAGAAATTAGATCATCAGGTTGCTGGTCATGATTGAAGGCATAAGCATACTAACTCAACCACAAAATTATGGATTCTTATTACAAGAACGATTCTTCCCCACCTGTAAGAAAAGCCTCCTTTTATTATGTTTGCAGCTACCAAATCCAGGTCAGCATCCTCGAGCACAATGCAAGCATCTTTTCCTCCCAACTCCATTTGAAGAGGGATCATGCCTGCCTTCTTTGAAATTGCAATGCCAGTGTCTCCACCAGTGAAGCTGCGCAGAAAAGAATTGAACTTGGTTTTTATTTTTGTCTTAAGATAATGGAAGAAGGGACTGCAGGATAAGAAATACAAATGAAAGGCCACCTTATACAATTAACCCCAGGATGCATAGTAAGGAAGTCACCAATCTCTGAACCTTTCCCAGTGACACAGTTGATTAAGCCTTTGGGGAAACCAGCCAAATGAAAACAGTGCACCATATGTAGACATGAGACAGCACCCTGGAAATAAGTCGAATGTTATATTCCCAGAGTCATTGGACAGTGATTTTGTTCCTCATGACCAGAAATTCACAAGGATACCTGAGTTGGAGGCTTGAGGACAAGGGAGTTTCCAGCTATTAATGCAGGACCAATTTTAGAGACAGCAAGGTTGACTGGATAATTAAATGGAGGAATGGCTAAAACCACTCCAAGTGGAATCTGCAATTCAATAATAGCAGTGAACAAGGACCCAAAACTATTGACAATAGCTTCATAGCTTCCAAAATATGCGATTTAAAGTCAATCTAAGAAACATTTGAGATGAACAATTCTGCATGGAAGGTATGGCCTGCATTGGAATGTCTGGAGTACGACAAGAAAATTGAATAGGTTTCATGGTTCAACAATGTGTTAGAATATGAGAAACTTCGCTTATAGAGGTGTATGCTGCATTCAATGATAGTTATTTCCCGTTCTTCAAACTCGACAGTGTTAGGTATTTCACAGCTCATTACATCAAACTCATATTACTTCTTAAAATTTCAGTTTAGGATACTTGGTAATTATAGGAACTAGTGGCAAGTGAACAAACACTTGGCTTCTAAAGATTTAACGAAGACAAACGACATGAGAATTCGATGAAGAAAATGGGAGAGGAAAGAAGTAAATCTGTAACAGATGGGGGTTTCAATCAATTTGCATTTAGTTCCTTACTTTGCGTCTTTGAATGTTCCGTTGTCATCTAAAAAGAAGAAAACTGAAACTAAAAGACGAGATAAACAAGATGTGCATTGACACAAATAGCAAATTGACTAACAGTTTTTGAATTCGTGATGGATGCTTAGATCATACACCATGACTACTGCCCATTATCATATTCAAACTTTTTTTTCTTCTCACTTTACGTGAAGCTAGTGGAAGATTTTGTTACACTGACATCACCAAAATTATTTTTCATGACTCAGTTTGCTTGACAAAAGGATATGTCATAACCGGATGAAACTCATCCTCAAAACTGATGCGTAACTTGTGTACTAACTAGCAGGAAAATTTGATGGATTGAGAAGTATACCTTAGAAGTAAGGCAGTACTTGGTCCTTTCATTTCCAGGAAAACTATCTGAGACCAAGAACTTGCCCTCTCCCAGAATCCTAACACCCTCTTCAGCAGTGTAAGAGACTAGGTCACCTGATCTGACAACCTTCAAGAACAACAATAGAAATTAAGATTGATGTCTACCACAATGTCTGATCTGCGAGAGAAAACTATTGTGTACCTCGGTGACTGCATCCTTCGCTGGTTTTGCAATCTCTTTTACGAGGCACTCTGCAATTGGGTCCTTGTGCATTTTCAGAATGGCAGCTGCCTTGTGAAGCAGCTCTGCTCTCCTCCAGAGTGGGGTTTTAGCCCATGCTTTTTGTGCAGTTTTGGCCAATTCCATGACCTTGTTAACCTCTTCTTGTGTGCATGCTGTCAGGCCACGACAAAGTTGATTAGAACACAAAATTTAGCCAATAATGTCTTCCCCATCTCATAATTAGAACTATACCAATCAAATTCCTGTAATTTTCTTGTTTTCTCCATTTTAGACTAGAAAAGGCAGTTGCGTGCAATCATAAGCAGATGCCAAAAAAGAAGCAGATTGTGGTCATTTCTCTTCTTAAAGAAAACATCTTTTGTGTTTCAAACTCCTGCATGTGAAAGTTTACACTAGACTACAGAATTCAGAAAACAAGGTATCACTTTAATGCTCCAACAACAGCCAAGATGAAGCCTTTCGCATGAAAAGCTAATGCAAGACTTGGTCTTTCCCTTACCTTGAACCTTGTACTGTGTCTTCCTTGTAGTTGGGTTAACAATAGCAACACTTTTCCCGGAAGAAGACTTCTTCCATTCTCCATCACTGTAATACTTGTAAGCATCTCCATCCAGTATCTCTGCGAACTCTCCAGTCCCAGCCATTTTCACCAAGACAGATAAACAACAGAAAACAAAACTTTAAAGAAGGAACTAAACCAACTTCAACACTCTTCAACTCCTCTAAAGAGGGAAAGAGAGCAGTGTCAAGTTGTTTGTGCAACAGGTAAGAGGGAGTGTGGTGTGAGTTTGGTGAGAGCCTGTGTGGTGTGGCTCTCATGAGTTCCATATATAGGGAGAAGGTCAGCCACCCTTTTACTTCCATGGCCATAGCTACCTCTAAGTGCAACGAGGAATTTGGTTAGGTGGCTCCTATCGAGCCAAGTGCCAATTCCCAAAATTTGTCGTTTTGGACAGTTATTCCATCTCTGTTTAACTCTAAACATGTATTAGACTGTGGTCATTGGTTTCATATATCAAACATGTAAGCTTCATCTTTTTGTTTCTATTAGAATCATGTAATTAGAGATGATGTGAACATAATTTAATAAGAAGAATTGGATTCGTTATAATGAAGAACTTGATTAATTTCATTGTTTTGAGTTATAGAATGCATGACAGACGATGGCAAGTAAATGAAATGCTGACTTAGTCAAGATTGTGATTAAGGTGAATGAGCTTGCAGTCACAATCATAATCAGAGTAAAGGCAAAAACTTTTTTATCTTCGCTGAAGTTGGAACAATGGACATGCATAAACTCTTACCTTCCTTTCCGTCAATGATCCAAAGACCTGTCAGCCAAATCAAGCATGAAGGTCTGTGTTAGATATGTACCTGGAACCCACCATCTCATCAGCTTATTAATGGTTGCAGTTGAGGAGAAATCAACTCAAATGCTTGTCAGAATTTATGGAGGTTTTACAATTATTAGTATATCTATTGATTTACTTCACAGGATAAGCAACAATGTTTAACAAAACTTCTAACTAATGGAGTGTGTACTGAACATAAGTTACTGCACATAAGGTGTTATGAATTCTTGAATTTCCAACAAAGAACCTAAGTCCTAAGTTGTCCAAAATGGTGAAATTAGCCCTTTCAAACTTCTAGTTTAAGAAGTTATAGGTTCAAATAACTATAATGCTAGAATATCTCGTATTGACTAAATATGAAAATGTTAAAAGATTTATAAGTGGTAAGGGTTAACTATTCAAATATTAGAGTGATATGATAATGCCTCTAATGCCATATTAGATTTTTTAATATGAGTAGAGTGTAGAGCCCATTAACAAGAATTGAGCTTGAGTCAACCATACAACTATTACCAAAATAACTAAAACTAGTTATTTGGATAGTACTACTTATAAATCCTTTAATATTTTCATATTTAGTAGATACTCTAACACTCCCCTTTAAGTATAATTGAGATTAGACATCCAATTGTTACTTGAAATAAATATAGTGATAACCGAACTAGATCGTTAGGATTGGACATCCAGACGGACAATTGGAAAATTAATAATTTGAATCAAACTTATTTTGATATCATATTAGAATTTTTAATATAAGTAGAGTGTAAAGTTCATTAACAAGAATTGTGCTTGGATCAACCATTGCTAAAATGATTAGAACTAGTCATTTAGATAGTTGACTCTTATCATTTATAAACCCTTTAATATTTTCATGTTTAGTCAATATCGGATACTCTAACATATAATTCACTTTAATCTTACAGAAAAATGATTAATAGGTAGTTTAGGGACGATAACACTTGTAACTATAATTAAAATTAAATTACGTTATCTAATTTTAAGTCATTAATTCTTAAATCCGAACAAATAGTTTATAAATTATTAAATAAAGTTGATAATTTATCTAACACCTATGATATTAAAGAAGATTCTACAACATTTTCCTTCACCAAAAGTTTTTTCTTTTAACCACGAGGTGTTCAAGGAGGGTCTTAACTTTTAGAAAGACGCTTTTAAGTCATCCACTCTTAAACTAATCTTTGCTCGCACCAGGTCAACCCATAAGGAATAAAGTGCTGGCCACACAAATTTTTTCAATCCCACAGCTCAAACTTGAGACTTCTAGTTAAGGAATGAGAGGCATACCAACCATGCTTGGTTTCCTTCACCAAATGTTAGGAAGTGAGAATTCAGTAAACACTGACTGTTTGTTCCCTATATTCATGATATAACCAGCTGATATTGCTTGCATCATCGGACGATCCGATCTTTATGGGCAACTCATCATCGTCTAGAGACTATTTCTGATCCAAATTTCCTTATGCACTTATTATTTTTGTGGTGATGTTGTTCTTAGACCATACCTGTTATCCTCCTACATAAAATGTCGTGCCTAAGTCCTCCTTCCCTAGTTAGAACTTGCAAGAATGGATCACAAGGACTGAGACTTCCATGCCACGAGCTTCAGGAACTATATATCATCATTTCGGTTGTCTTTGACCATTTCTTCTGGACCACCTCAAGGTTTCAGGAACTGATGAATCAAAACAAGGAACAGAGAGTTCGGGCAGTACAATATCTCTAGACACGGTTTAACGTTAGAAGAGTTTCTCTCTTTCGGGAAATGCTTGTATGATAGTGTACTTCAAAATCGGTTTCTTCCGTGGCGATTTTCATTGTGATATCTAGAGAAAAGTCGAAAACCCAAGAGAAATATTTTAGTTTATTGTTAAATTAACCTGTTCCAGCTACCTCATCGGTCAAAAAACATAGCTGTAGCTTGGTTGCTACAAAGCATGAAGTGATCGTTAAAGTTCCAAAGCAGAGTTTTAGTAGTTGGCGGTTGATAGGTTCGATATCAACTTTCTGCTATCTCAGGTTTGAACCAAGAGTTCAAAAGTCTCATAGAGAGCCACACATATCCTGGAAAGGTTAGTGGTAGATGGTGCATCAATCATCTTCACTTCTGGGACCAAGTTTTTATTTTGGACAGGCAAGCGGTCCGCCAATCCTCTGAAACCCCCATGGACCACGTCTTGTTCTTTAGCCATCTATTTTTGGCCACCATTAACACACAAGTTTAGAGTTTAGACACTTGAGAGCAAGCGACCCGCTAATCCTCTGAAACCCATGGACCACATTGGTCCTTAGTTATCCTCCATTAACACATGACAGTGACTTCCCGTTCAATTCTATTCTACCAGATGCACACACACTGGCGTTGCTTCAAACTTCATCAAAAGGCTTAGTTATCCTCCATTAACACATGATAGTGACTTCCCGTTCAATTCTATTCCACCAGATGCACACAAACTGGTGTTGCTTCAAACTTCATCAAAAGGTCCACCGCTACTGATACAAAAAGATAAAAAAGGACATTCTTTCACCAGTTCAAGCCAAGTTTTATTTCCATTCAACATTTGTCAACTGAGGACTGCTCAGAGAAGATAGACTAAGGTAGTTTGACAGCAGCTGGCTTTTGTTTGATTGATAGTCAATGTTATAGGTCCAGTTTTCATGGTCAGACCTGGAGCTGGACCTGTATGTAAACTTCATGCAAGAGAAGTTAATTAAAAATGAAGGAAGAATAAAAATAAAAGACAACGTTGCTTTCATTGAGAGTCGAACTCAAGACCTCCCGCTTACTAAACGGGTGCTCTAACCAACTGAGCTATGAAAGCTTG
>JANSVA010000007.1:35835551-35848804 GCA_025504915.1 Erythroxylum reticulatum | reverse complement strand
TGATTTTTAATGTGACTTTATTAAAAATACTTGATGGTGGATTGTTTGATTTGTTTGATGTTAATTTCATTTGGACTCGATCATGTGGTTATTACTTAGGATAATTGTTGATTTTGTTGTCTTGTTTTAATGGATGTGTTAGACTTGGATTTGATTATGATATTAAATATTTAGACACTTTTTGGTGGATTTTTTGATTTTGCATTGAATGATGCGAGTATTTTGACATCTAGTGATGATATTTTAGTTATTATTTGAGAACAATTATATGATTGATGGTTGAAATTTTTATTTATATTATTTGGTATATTTTTCTATTTTTGTGATATTACTAATATTATATATAATTAAATATAATTATGAGATAATTATGACGTCATATCGGTTCAACCGGTGGTCGAACCGGTCAAACCGATCAAATCGGTGACCAGTAAAGCCTCCGGTTCAACGTCCGGTCTGGGTTTCAAAACCTTGCTTTTATTGGTAAGTGTTAAAAGATCTCATACATGAGAACCTATGCATATGGACTCAAATTTATTGGTACGACATATTTTCTTTCCTAAGTAAAATCTCTTAGTATAAGTGCCTATTTGGATAGACTTTTGAAAGGTTAACAAGTACTTTTTTCACCATAATTTTTTTTTAAGAAAGATAAATGTTTGACTGTAAAATAAAAAAGCACATCTTTAATAGATATAGCTTTTTTGGCAGCTAAAATATAGTTTTTAAGAAGCTCAAATTTGGAGTTTCTAAAAAAAATAATTTTCAGGTAAATTTTTTAGATTAATTAATGAATATATTTTTTAGTCTTTTTTGCCCTTATGTGTTATATATAATTCCTACAATACTCACAAACTTATATTTCTATTTATTATGTATTTAACTATTTACTGAACTTGGATATTTATTTTAAGATTTATATAATATTATTTGACTTTTTTATATGTTTTAATATTTATTTTCGATATTAGCTTACTTATGTTATAATTTATATAAAAGATTTGATTAGATATATTTTTCATTTATGTTTCATATGGTTTAAAATTATATAATAATTAATATATTGTGCTTTGCATATTGTTTAATATACTTTAAATAATATTTATATCCATATATAATTTTTATTACAAAATAAAATGTTGTTAAAATTAATAAAAGTGATTTTATTTTTATTTTACCAAACAGTCAATTGACTTCTTAGAAAACCCTTCTCAAAAGAGTTCTATTGACAAAAGTTCTACTGACAAAGGCTCTACTAATATAAGCTCATTCAATCAGGCACTAAGAAGCTTTCATATCTTTAAGGCATACATTTAGGGGATTTTTAGTTGATGAGTTTAAGAAGAGTTCAATAGGTATGGGATGAAAAAGAAGTGGTTGATTACATATTATCATTATAAAGATAGTATTATGATATCCAACTTTTAGGTATTGCTTTATAGCTCTTAAGCATGAGAGTAATGTCAATCATTCTTGAGTGACACTCCATTCATTTTTTAATTTTTATAATTAAATATTATTTTAATTAATTATATATATATTCTCTTTTTTAGTAATTAAATAAAACTAATTAAAATATATTAAAAATTGATGTAAAACAAAAATTTAACAAACTTTTATTTCTTAATATATTTAACAAACTAACAGATAATCATTTTTTCGTTATAACTAATTATAATAATTATATCTATTTTATTTTTATTATTATTACTCGTTATAACTAATTATTATAATTATAACGATTATATCTATTTTCATTTCTTCCTACATTTATTTACATTCCTATTAACATTACTTAATTTTAACGAAACACTCCCTTAATTTATACGGATGTATTAGAGCATGATTCACCTTTTGGAAAACATGAGTTGAAACAAAATAGGAACGTTTCTGGTGGAAGGTAGTGAGTACGATAAGGCTTTTAGAGGTTTCAGTGATGAGAAGACAAAATGTCGCATCTAAATGTCCTCTCATATGTTGTCCCCACCCCAGTTCGTGGCGCTTCACTTAACAATCACATACATTCTTTTTCATATTTAGTTTAATTACAACAAGTAAGCTCAAATCATTGTACTAAAATATCTACTATCAAGTCAATTATCAAAACTTCAAACAGTTAAATAAAAGACTTCTACTGTTAAGTTCTATCATAACCATTGGCTAATAATGGCTGCGTATATCATGATGCTTTTACTTCCTAAAGACATAGAAAGCAAGAATGTTCAACCCGCGCCCAATTGGAAGGCAATGTAGATAGTCGCTAATCATGAATCTACATTAATTTTCTTACTTTTTCTGCATTACCCATTTGCGTTTGCCGCTTGCTTATTGTACTCGCTCTGTGAAACCTCGTAACTGGCCAACCATTTACACGCTCTAGATCTATCGGAAAACCTGATTGGGATAGCACAAATCTGCCTGAGAAAATGGAGAAGAAGAAGCGACCTTGGCTTTGTACTCTTTTCACGCAGTTGTTTCTCTGCATCGCTCTCTATATTGCTTTCAACTTGGGTCGCCCTCCGATGTTTACTTACCGAAACAGTTATAGCAACGGTGGACCTCTTGATACTTACTTCATCAGTGTTAATGGAGGCTATAGAACTCTTGAACAACAGAGTCGTCTTCTCAAAAAGGTGAAAACTTTCCGGCCTTTCTATCGCTTCTCTCTCTGGAAGAAACTTCATCTTATTTCCAACCGTAAAATCGGTGAATGGTTTTTTCTTTTTTGCTCGTGAGCTGATGTTTTTGTTTTCGAGATTAAATTTGTTTACGACTTTACAGTGTATCGTATGTTCCTGTTCTCTGTGATACTTGTGGTTTTCACGACGAGAGTTTCTTGGTTTGGAGTTTGTGGATTCCTTTTCCCGAATATTTTAAAAGTTCAATGTTTGCCTCAGGTTTTCGTTATCCCTTACATGGTCAGTGTTGTTTGTGCCTTCAGTTCATATACAGTTGCTGATCTGGTTTTGTTTATGTGAGGACTGAGGATTTGGTTAATACTCTCTTTTTCCAATAGAATATTTGTGCTTTTGAGTTCTATACCAATAGGCTTGTAAATCTTGGGCTTGAGGAGCAAGTTGTCGTTCTGTCTTGACCTGTGACAAAAGTAATTCCACATGTCACAAATTGGTATTGGAATTTGGATGTCCTTTTGCCAGTTTAATTCTGGTTGCTGTACAGATGGAGAAAGTTGCTTTAATTTATAAAGTACGATTTGTGGTGAACATTGGTGAGATGGGAGAAGACGACCCACTCAGTCAGAACGTAAGTTTCTCTTTTGTATCTTCGTTACTTTTTGTTAGCTCAAAACCTTCAACCAATACATTTCTACAGCTCTTTAGATTGGACTTTTATATTTGTGAATGGAAATGAATATAATATTATCTTTCCTTCTTAATATGATTTTATATCCTCAGCAGTTAGTAACAATCCTAAATGAATCCTGGGCAGGCAAGCAGGATTTTCCAATCACTTGATATTCCCTGGTACATACATGACACCTTACACTTGCAACCATTGCTTACTAGTGTATTTGCTTATTCTCATGTGTTTGTTCTGCTGTATGTTCATGTTTCCCAATAGATGATCTCTATCTTCGATCTAATTGTCTCTCATGACCGTTAAATGACATTCAAAGGTACACCACCAGAGCTTCAAATAGTCCCGATGATGGCTGCTTCGTGAAAGAGATCAACATAACACATGACAAGGTTCTACACATTGTTGGTGTGAATACCGTTTCAGTACAGGTAATTGAATTCAATTCACAGTATTCAATGGCTATCATCAAGTTGTTCTATGCTAGTCTTCAGGTTCTTCCAAATCTACTGGTTACATGTTTCTACTTGTCATAGTATGCATACAGTTTTTGTGTACAAAACAGTACGGTCAGAGATTCTTTGTATAGAAAGTTTTTTATTTCCCCTACATTGACTCTGTTCACCATATATTCCTGTCATTCTGATGTGTGATTATTGTTATCGAAGGAATCTATGAAATCAACGGGTGGGTTTCATGACAATCAGTTGAATTGTCTCACACAAACACTAGAAGCAACTTCTGGAAACTGGTCAGATGATTCTGTTCTCTGGTTTTTCATTCACTTTTTCTATATGCTTTTAAAATTCTTTCATTACGAGGATTTTGAACAGAAGTAGAATTTTAATACTTGAAACTATTATTTACATTACTGCTCTAAATTAATTCTTATAAAAAATAACTGATGCATTCTAGGTGATTATACTTTTTATATGTAAATGCTCCCAATTTTGAATACCTATTATGCTTCTGCCCTCTGAAAGCCAGGCTCATAGTTGTCGGATACCATTCGGTGGTTGTTTGTGAAGAGAACAAGGAGCAAATTAAACCAAAGCAAATTCATAAATCTCTGCAAGATATTTTTCTGAAGTATGGAGTGGTAAGAAACTTCTTCACATTATGCTTTTATTGAAGAAAAAGCTCATGATTGGCATCTATCAGAAAAGGTTGCGCAATACTATGGTTTTGAATTCTGGATTAGTGCAGATGATTCCATATTCTTAAAGCCATTTAGAAGCATTCCAACTCAAATTTGACTCTATTCTGAGGCAAAACTTTCAGTACAAAGCTTAACAAGAATCTTAATTTCTCTGTTGTAAAATACGTGATTGCCGATTGACGAGGTGAATCATGAGTAATTGACAGGATGCATACCTGAGCACACAGGGCTGCATCAATTATACCTATCAAGGTGCTGTGGCTCACGTTGGTGTTCTTGATCGTACTCCAGGAATATCCTATCTGGCCCCTATAAGTAAAAGATCAGCTTTTCCCAAGTACTTCTCTTCAATACCACACGTTGATGTACGCCCACTCTTTCTCTCTTGCCTTGAACTTACATCCAATCTTCCTTTTGCATTTCAGCAGAAACATGGTTGATGGGTTTCTTCTCCACAGAGTTAACCATCTAGAGATTGTATGTATCCACATCTTTGTTGGTGTGTATTCTTGAAAAGCTTCTAGTCACCATTATATCTGACATGACATGGTCGAATCTTGATCGTCTCTATTTGCAGACAACCTATGCTGTAACCATAGATGGTGAGGTGGTAAGCAGAAGTACAATCCAACAAAGAGGTAGAGAAGCCATGTGAATTTAGCAAATGAACGGCTAAGAAGTTTTCCTCTGTACATGTCATTCATTTGATTCTTCCTTTTTTATTTGGCACTTCTCATTTTCTTTTCTATTCATTTTGTAATCAACTTTATTATCGCGATTTATCGTAATTGTAATCGAATTTCTCATCACATTGTTCACCATTGCCACAATTTAGGAAAGCTATCTCTATGGTTTTGAGTATCAATACAAGATAATTAGAAACAAAATGAAAAAGATGGGTTATGCTTGAAAAAATTGTGCTTTTTGTGGAAGAACATACGATGTTCTGTTTTTCCTCTTTAATTCGTTGGAAAGACGAAAAACGCCTTCAGTTCCAGGCAATATCGGTCATTCTAGTGAGGGTAAATGTGTCAATAACAGTTTAATCAATTCACAAAACCACTCATATATATGACTATATATAGAAAGGATGGAGAGGGTTTGAAACTTCAACTCATTAGTTTAAGAATGAGGCTTTGCTCTCGGGGAGGCGGCGGTTTCTGAGGGCGGTTGCCCCGTCTCAGCCGGTGGCTAGCGGAGCCGGTGATTATACTCTTCATTCGTTCTTGTCCCGAATCAACAACCCTCACACAGACATCCATACAAACGCAGGCATATATATATATATATACATAATAATCCTTGCTTCTCTCTCTCTCTCTCTCTCTTTCTCTCTGAAATGGGGCGATGATGAACTGATGAGTATCCAAAGACCCGGACTTTTTTAACACAGAGAAAGAAGACAGAAAAACCCGGACTTTGAGGAATGCCCGTCACCGGCGGGGTGGCTTTGGGCTGACCAGTTTGAGATTCGGCGTTTTCCGCCGCCTCAACGGTAACTCCTCTGCTGCAGTCGTGACGGTGCTTCTTAAAGTTCGAAGCTTTCTTGCTTTCTCTGTCTCTTTCTTTAAAACCTGATTATATGAGATGGTGATACCTGATCTGAGCCCCACTCCGTAAGTTACATTTTATGTTTATTTGTTGTTGAATAATGTGCAAGGAATTTATCACACTGGAATCAACAGTTGATTATCTGGAGTTCTTTAAGCAGAGGTCCATGCATGCATGTTGATTGTAATTTTAGACAAATAATGGCCAAGTTATGGTGTCACCCGGAACTGGAATTTGAGGGGTAGCTGGCGCAGTACTTACTATCTGCTCACAGTTGCAGGGCACTCTTCATGACCTCGTTGAGTCCAAATCCAAGGATGGAAGTTGCAAGTTCTAAGTACGGATCTGAGAAATAATCAAATGCAAGCGAAATATAATCTTTTTTTCTCAGTTTGACCATTTGGTCTCATCCATTGGCTGCTTTGGTGCATCGCTTAATGTCGTCCGTAAGAAACCAAACCCTCTGGAATGTGGGGTGGCTTTAGAACTTGGATAGTACGGAAGTGTCATATGATTGAATTAGGACAGTTGAGTGGATTGCTTGTCAACTGCAGCTATAATGTCAAGACCCTTGTTGGTGCTAGGTATGCTGCATTCTGAGATCGAAGAACGTGCGTTAGAAGTTTACAAGCGATTCAGAAACTGACACTCACTTCACAAGTTACAATGTGCTAAGATATCAAGAGAAAGGAAGAAGAGGTTGCCCTGTTCTGATAACTAAAGACGCTTTACCTCAATGTTGATCATAATTCCGTAGACAGTTGCTTTACCTCAATGTTGATCATAATGCCGTAGACAGTCTTGGCTTCAGCAAATTCCAGAAATTCAGTAAGAGCTGTTCTTGTCTAATGGGTTTCTTGGCAAGCCATTACTACCCAAAGGGTTGTCAATTGCACTGAGATAAGAAAAGTTTACACTAAGAGACGCCACTAAAAGCCTGTTTACGGAACTCATTACCAACTACAGAAAGCGGGGGATTATCAATAAACTGTAGTCACTCGGTTGATGGGCCATAACTGTAATTGTAACTCGGATGTTCATTTGCAAAACCAGAAGCATCACTTCAAAGCCATGTGTGTGAGCATTAGTTACAAGAGGAGTTGGAGCTTCCAGATAACTATCCTTGTTAACTTGCCGTATGTACTCTTTTGGCACGGCAATTGCTGATACGAAAGGCTTTATTGTAGCTAAATTTCCCACTAACGAGCCGTAGTTTTGCTTGATGGTGCTAAAAATAATGCAAGGACTAGCAAGAACAGCATGTTATCTGAAACGAGCAGGAAGAGACGAAGCAGACACCTTAACGCTCAACCAGAATCCTAATGCTTGATATTTTGGACATCATCCACGAGTGAAATGGGCATTTGCTTGTCGAAAAAACTTGGCCGAGAGAACATATTTTGCATCACTGTATAAGAAAAGGAAAACAACAAACCAGAAGTTGGACTAGTTGTTTAGTTAAGGATTAACTAACGAGTTCCTTAACTAACGAGTTATGAAATATCTCCTGTAGGTTTCTACCAAATTAAAGCAACACAAACGTAAACGGTCTTGAGGTAGCCGAACATTATCAGAAACTCTTGCAGCAAAAATGAAACTGAAAACTGAAATGGTTTCTGAGCCTTAACATGAAACTTGGAAGACAAGTTGATAAGCTGAATAATCAAAGGCAAAGTAGTCGGTAGCGTCCTCCATTCACCTTTCTATGTTTTGGTTTGATTCAGATAGACCATAGCTATGTTTGTTGCATTATCAAGTGTGACCCCTGGTTGACATAATCTACACCATCTTTGCTTGTAATTGCGAAGCAAAATCACGTCAGGCACGCTGTTTGAAATGCTATTTGATTCGCAAAGTCGATAGGCTCAAAGGGAAAGCCCCGAGAATCCTCCTCGAGCTACCACAGAAGGTGCTTGGCCTGCACAAACAATAAAACACAATCTCATTCTCGCACATATGTTGAACACTGTTCAGGTCGTGAAAAGAAACTGAGAAAACTGTTATATAAGCGAGAGAGTCCTGATACCATTAACTGTTAGCCATTTCTTTGTTGGAGCCACAGGCTGATCAGGCATGCTGGGTTGCTTCGCTAAGGTTTCATATATCAGAATCAAAAGTGACGCGAAAAGAAACACACTTATCAAAAACCAGTGAGGGCGGACTAAGAAATCAATGTTGATTGCATTGGAACCGTCCTTCTAACATCAATCAAACAGTTTATCATGGTCTAAATGATACTAAATCAGACTAAAACCACTCTTGATCCCTACACACTTGGGTTGTTTTTCCACGAGAAAAAAATAACATTAACTATATAGAAAGAGATGTAGCATTACCATGAACAAGCCATGATTAGAGTACAAAGAAGCAAAAACAATAGTATAGATTAACAAAAACAAAGGAAGAATGCAGAAATAATTGAAGACAAAGGAAGAATAATGAAGATCAATGTTTGAGTATTATGTATTTGAGAATTCCAGTGTGAAGGCAATCTACGAAAAATCATCAGTTTTAATTTTTAATTAATTAATTAATTAATTCTTTTTAAAAACTAAAATAATATATATATATACACACACACACCATATTCCAATCTAAACTTATCTGCAGAGTAATAAAATTAGTCCTTTTGGGACAAACTTTCCTATTTTAAAAACGTTGAAGAATAAACTAGTATCATAAATAACGGCAAAATATTTCTTAAATTTTTTGATAGATGTTAGCAGGCAAATCAAACACTTAGCTTATTAAACTTCAAGAAACTAGCTCAATGAACTCATCAAAATACTGAACTTCAAGAGAACTTGGGTACTGATCCTCGAGTAACAGCATTTTCAAGGACTTGACAAAACTTATCACTGATCCGTATATTACAGCTTAGCATTTTCAATTACTTTGGGCAAAATTCTCACAGGTAGTTCACTCCTTCACCGCTTACAACCTCGCCAATCCTATATGCTTTGTACTTGTGTCCATCTTCTTCAAGTATTCTGTGGGAAGCTTCTCTGGACACAATTAGAACCATCCCAATCCCCATGTTGAAAGTCCTTCTCATCTCAGCATCTTCTATTCTTCCAGCCTGATACAAAGAGAAAAGATAACCATATATGCAGCTAAAATCTTTAGAATATAAAATTCATTTAATGTCCTCAATTTCCGGAGGAGACAATAGGTAGTAGCAACCATAGGGTATTATACCTCTTGGATCCATCTAAATATAGCTGGAACTTCCCAGGAGTTAGCATAAATAGCAGCTCCAAGCCCTTTTGGAAAAACTCGAGGAATATTATCTGTAAAACCACCTCCAGTAATATGCGCTATACCCTTTACACCTCCCTTGCTTATTAAGTCAAGCACCTGGAAACATAAAATATAATAAAGAAAATGTTGTGCACATTCACTCGTATTCATATATACAGATGAAATAATCCAAACAATCTGAAGAAGACAATATGAACGAAGCTTGGACAAATAACCTGCTTCACATATATAACAGTAGGAGCCATAAGAGCTTTCCCAAGTGTAACACTTTCACCAGGAAGATGATCTTTCAAAGAAACACAACTTTGAGCAAGAACCCTGAAAAATTATCCAAAGATTGTTAATAAAATTGTTGAGCAAAAAGAAAGAGAAAGAAAAGCGTTATGGAATAACTTAAAGGTGGAGTTATATACCTTCTAACGAGAGAGAAACCATTTGAATGAACTCCACTAGACGGCAAACCAATGAGAACATCCCCAGCCACAATACTTTTCCCATCAATCACCGAGTCCCTTCTAACAATGCCAACAGCAAAACCACTAAGGTCATACTCACCATCCTTATAGAAATCTGGCATCTCAGCAGTCTGAAAGGAATTCAGATACAAATGAGATAAGAAGTAATAATACAGTTATGCAGAAAAAATTAAGAGGAGGCTTGCAATGACTATCACAATAAATCACTCAATATGGAGGTTTTTCTGTATATTGCAGAACTATTACAATACTCGATCTTAGACCATCTGTATATAGCACCATGATCATATTGACTAGCAGATTAAAACATATAAAATATGTATCACCACAAGAGTTTTTATCTTCTATATCTAGCAGCAGGAACTGCTTCACCATTGGCATCAACAGACAATCAATTAGTGGAAAGTAATGAAAGGACACTATTGGAATACCTCCCCGCCTAAAAGAGTGCAGTTAGACTGTTGGCAACCATCAACAATGCCAGCTATAACCTACACCACACGACAAGAAATCTCAAAGAAGATACAGCCCATTCAATGTCTGCTAGTATCTGAACCTACATTAAATGTAAATCGCTCATACTAGCCAAACCTTTTCAGCAAGGTCAACATCAAGCCGGCTCGTGGCAAAGTAATCAAGAAAGAATAGTGGCTTTGCACCAGATGTAACAATGTCATTAACACTCATAGCAACCTGTAACAGAAATTCACTAGGAATCAATAGATAATAGCAAATTGCATCTAACAAATTCCTCTTTGGATTTTACCAGATCAATCCCAATGGTTTCATGGATTCCAGTTTCAAATGCAAGCTTCAGTTTAGTTCCAACGCCATCTGTACCGGCAACAAGGAAAGAATCACCTGCTAACATGAAGTTAATCAGTACAATAGCGAGTCCTAATGACGAAAAGCGGAGAAGCAACAGAGACAATTATGCAAATCCTCGCAATATTTAGGGTCCAACAATCACACGAATTGAAGGAAAGCTTATTTCTAGTTGTTCACAACCGGTTAATCATACTGCTTTTACATAAAGAAAAAGTTGCAAAGCTGTCGATGAAAGTGTGACGGAGTCATTAATAAAGAGAAGAGAAGGGAAGGGAAGCAAATAAAAATTAGGTGATACCAAGAGGGTAAAGACCACCGAATCCACCAATCCCAGGAGCCATCTTGGCAATCCTGCGAACAAGCTCAGACCCAGCATCTATGTCCACACCCGCCTCCTTATACGTAAGGCCAACGTCCCTATTACTCGCATTTTCCTTTGAAATGGAGTAGACACCACATTTTCCTGTGGGAGCCAGCGAAAGAAGAGGGGAAAAGTTGAATTTGGGATTGACTGAATATCCCCAAAAGGGATGCTGAGTGCCGGCGTTGGGTTTACGCGAAGAGAAAGAGGATGATGAAGATGTTCCAAGAACACGCAATACTTGAGCATTTGCTCCCGCCGTAGATGTCATGTCAAAAGAGTAGAGCCCTTGTTCTGTGAATCAGTTTCGGGTTGGATGACGGCTGACAAACTGACGAAGGAAGAGGATGATAGTGGCGGCGAGCGACGGCTGTGGGTGACAACAGTGAGCTGTGAGGGACGACAAGCAATATGTGTGACTGTGTAAGGGGCGACTGGGCGAGGGCTATGCTGTGGCGGTGTGACTCTAAGCAACGACCGAACAGAAGCGACTGTGCCACCGGTGACGGCGAGGACTGTGGCGGTGTGAGGATGTTACTGGAACGCTGACAGTGCTGAGAGAAGTGCGAATTTGGGGGGCGGGTTTAGGTTTAACAAGTTTTTGTTTTACAAATTGGTCCTCCAAAATTTTTAATTTTACAGACTTAATCGGTACTTAACATGTATCTTAAAGCAATAACAAACAATGGTGACCGTCGCATGAGTACCCCAACAACAAAGGACCTTGACGCCCAGTTTCCAACCTAAACTCATTCAGATTAATCATGATCCGCTAAGTCGCTTGATTCAAGCAAAAGCCCCGGGAATCCTCCTCGAGCAACCACAGAAGCTTCTTGGTCTGCACAAACAAGAAAACACAATCTCATTTCTCGCACATATGTTGAAACCTGTTCAGGTCTTAGAGAAACTAAGAACCGTTATATTAGCCAGAGAGTTCTGATCAGGCATGCTGGGTTGCTTCGCTGACTTTGCATCGATCAGAATCAGAAGTGACGTGACAAGCAGCAACCTGATCATGATTGTCTTCTGATCTTGTTAAAGTCTACAAGAAATAATCACAATATCAAAAACCAGCGAAGACAGATTAAAAGGCTGTTTAGAATCGGATGAATTGAATTCATGCGAGATTGAATTCAACTCATCTATTTGGAACTAAAAAATGAGTATGAATTGAATTTTTCCCTGAGTTTAAAATTCGCTCTATTAACAAATTCAATTTGCGTGATTTTTTTACGTGCTTCTCTCTTCTTTTTTAACTCACAAACCCATCAATCCCTACTATTCCAAGTTAAATTCGTCTTTTAAAACCTCGTAATGCCTCTCTTGGGCACTACTCCCAAGCTTCTCCAGGTCTAAGATGCATATCGGCTAAAACCATTTCCTCTTCTTTAGTCCTTATCAGAAGAAAAACCAAATAAATTTAAGCAATGTAAGCAAACAAAAATCATTGTTCTTCTCTCATCATAGATATATTTTTGGAAATTATCTTCTTTCATCATATTGTGCAAATAGTGATGATAATATAATTACATTCGAACCAAGAAAAATGCATATATATTGAAATGCGCCATAACATTCTAAATAACAGAAATTGAAACCACAGAGCCTATGAAGCCATATCAACCTCTGATAATTCTGAGCAGTAACTTGAGTGCATACACAAGCTGTAGATGTTCTGAAATATAAGTTAAGTGACGGACAGTACAAGAGCTTGGAATAGTACTATGGAATTCTTCTCTTAGTTGATAAATCAGGAATCAATCTGATTTCACCTGTTGCACCCAGATTAGTCTAGCCATATAAAACCATTGCAATTAATTTTTTCTTTTCATTTTAATAATAAACTTTTTTAATAATATTATTTATAATAAAATTGATGTTTATAAGTTGTTATACGTAAGTGTGAATGTTTATTATTTAATAAGATTATTTTTTAATTAAGGGTAAATGTGTCATATGAAATAATTGAATCCATTTTGATTGTGTTCCAAATAGTATAATTGAATTCAATTCTAATATTACTGAATTTATATGAAATAATTGAATCCATTTTGATTGTGTTCCAAATAGTATAATTGAATTCAATTCTAATATTACTGAATTTATTCTAAACACTGTAAATTGAATTCAATTTAATTTCATTAATGTAATTAAATCCAATTCGTTAATGAATTCAATTCGAAGATTTCCAAATATCCCGTAAAAAATAAATGTTGATTGAATTGGAACCGTCCTTCTAACATCAAACAGTTTATCATGGTGTAGATGTTACTAAACCAGACTAAAACCACACTTGATC
>JANSVA010000007.1:35819150-35835451 GCA_025504915.1 Erythroxylum reticulatum | reverse complement strand
TTGGAACCGTCCTTCTAACATCAAACAGTTTATCATGGTGTAGATGTTACTAAACCAGACTAAAACCACACTTGATCCCTAGACACGTGTATTGTTTTTCTAAAATAACAAATCATCAAACAGATGGTCATCAGGGATTTAGAGCTTGATGATAATAAGTTGACTTTGTTGTAACAAAGATTTGATTGTATTAGTTGTTAGTTAATAGTAGATATTATTAGCGGATTTTATCAGCTGATTGGACCAATTGATTATATTAGCTGTTTATTAGAGATGTTTGGTAAAATTACTTGTTTAGTATTAGTTGTTTATGTGCAAAATGACTTATAAAAATATGACTTAAAAAATTATAAGGGTATAAATATTATATATCTTAATATTTCATTGAATATTCTTATAAAAATTTAAATTTTAAATATTTAACTATACAAAAATTAAATTTATAACTTTAATAAAAAGAGAACATTTAATAATAATAATAATAATTCAATTATGTTATAATTGATTCAATTAATTAAACTATTAAGCTTTTTTGATATTTAATATGATTTGTTTTAATATTATTTATATTATAAATAAATTATCATATCAAAATTTTAAAATCTTATTTAACATTAAAATTTAGATTTAGAATATAATACATTCCGATTTAAGTAATTAGCCTTTTGCTTAAGAAATAAGAAGTCATATATATTAACAGTATATTGCATTTTTTATTTTTATACTAAATTATTAAAGATAAAAAATTAAAAGATCAATATTAAATTACCTAAATATCAAAAGTTGGTTTGGACTTAGCATTTCATCTTTAACAAACATACACCTATCTCCTACTTTTAATACTCTCTCATAGACAATCTCTACTTGTTTCTCTGAAAAATCATGGATGATCTTGCAACTCACAACTTCTAAAAATGCGGTATGTAATTAACTTATTTTATACTTAAAAATCCCATTTTCTTATACCTTAAAAAAAATTAAAGGAAAGAGTTTTCTTTTACTTTCTTTCTTCCCGGATTACATTTTCCTTCTCTCTTATGGATGTACTTCGCGGCCCATCTCCTATTTTGTCTCATTTGTTTCTCCCAAGCAATTAAGAAATCTTTTGTTTCAACTTTTCTTGTAGTTCCTCTTCTTTTTTCTTTTGCTTGCCCTTCTCCATCTTGTTCATCGCTTCCTTGTTAGATTCTTCATCTTCCGACTCATCATCAGAGTACAAATGAGACAATTGGCTAGTAATGCTCTGGAAAGGAGACATTTCATAGATAAAGTCATAGAGCTCCATCAAATAGGCCTTCATCAATTGTGTACTCATTAGAGAAAAAATAAGAGGGACGCCTTTGAAGAAAACAAGAGGAACTAGAGATAGGTAAAAAAATGGACAAATTTGATATTTTGAATTTGGAGTAATCAGTAAATTATCTTAAACGTTGCTGTAGAGTAACTTATTATTTTTAGTCAATGGAGTTGACTGATTCAATCCAATCAGTTAATTATCAAACACATTTATCAGTTGTTTGACTATGCTATTATTATTTAGTTAAGACCGTCACATAAGACAACACTTAAATTAGCTGTTTGATTAGTCAAATAGCTTATTTTGATCAATCAGCTCATTTTTAGGTGATTAAGTGTTATCTTATGTGACGGTATTAACCACACTGAGAATCCAAACTATTCTTACTTAAAACTTGAAGAACCAGAATCAGAGAAGGAGCATTCCCTTGTCATGTTTTAGATGTCATGATGATGACCACCACTATAGATCCAATTTTGGATGTCTATTAGATATGCTAACCTCAGTAATAGCTGGTCCAGATTCACAGGAACTGGTGAGAAGTTTTTGGAATTTTGAGGTTTTTATGTCCGAAACAAGTATAACAGCTTTAACGGTTTTTTGAAACTTCTTTATTTCTGTCATTATGATTTTATTTCAAACTACTGTTAACGTTGGACCAATTATTTTCTTTTTAATTTAAGTTATAGTAAATTCAATATAAATAAAAACATCAACAATCCGCTCATACGTTAAGTTTGGAGAAGTCCTCTAATATACATCCTTATCCTTAATTAATAAAGAGACTGTTTTTAATAGACCCACATGATTCGACGAAAATAAAAACATTACATAAGAAAAATAAAGGTACCATCTTGTCATTACATTTTTATTTCATCATTAAAATATATACTTTTAAGTCATTTTTTAAAACTTGAATTAAGTAATTTTTAAATAATAAATAATAATTATTGTGACTTGAGACTTTTTTCTTATATTTTTCTCTCAATTATTTGTAGTAACTTATTTAATATGTGTGGCTTGCAAAATAATCTTAATTTATCTACAAAATTTATTACTTAATTAAATAAATATGAATGAAAGAACTCATAATTAAAAATGTAATTAATTCTAATTTTAAATCACAAATATACATACATCATCATTCACATTATTATTATTATTATTATTATCATTATTATTATTATTATATTTTTAAATACGTAATTTATTGAATTAATAAATTAAGAGATTATTAATAGTGATTCTAACACACCTTTTAGTATTTGCACGTAAAAATAATGTTTATGTTCAATCCTTACACTTGCGTAAAATTATAATAAATATTTTAAACCTTTTTTTAATAATTATAATATCAAATGAGAAAATATCAAAATCTTCCCTTAAATAATAAATATTTTAAACTTTTTTAATAATTATAATACCAAATGAGAAAATATCCAAATCTGCCCTTTAGCCTTTAGCTGTCGGAGGGAGAGAAAATACACGTTGGACCTACAGAATATGTTCACAAGTCGTCAGTCCACTGATATTCCGCCACGTTACTAACTACAAAACTTGGAATCTAAGAACACCAACAGTCGATTTATTCTCACACTTTCTTTTCTCTTCAAAACTTAATTTACGAGAAGCCAAGGCACCTCTTGAGACACGTACATATAGAGAGAGATAGAAATCGGAATTGGATTACTTGGAGAGAGATAGGGCAGTAGTTGTGACTAGAAGATGAAGATCACGGCTTTGTTAGTGCTGAAGATCGGTCCCGATGGATCGGATCCGGTGATTTTAGCAAACGCTTCAGATGTGAGTCATTTCGGTTACTTTCAGCGATCGAGCGTCAAGGAATTCGTCGTCTTCGTCGGTCGTACCGTCGCCAAACGCACTCCTCCCGGCCAACGCCAGTCCGTCCAACATGAAGGTCTGTTCCATTCGAGATCTCCGAATTCTGTATCAATTAGGTTTCGGTTTTATGATGGTTTGATTTTGATTGGTGGGAACTATGATTTAATTGTAATTGAATTTGTTAAGAAGGGGATATTTGAGATGGTCTGTGTGCTTATGTATGTGATTTTGGGGAATTTTTTGTTTCTCTGAGTGCTTGGAGAGTTTGCTTCGTGATTGGTTTGGTTCTGGTTATGTGGATTGGGGAACTTATAATGGATCATCATCGTAAAGGTGCTATCTTTTTTTTCCTTCTTTGTTAGAATACAAGGTGCATGCTTACAACAGAAATGGACTTTGTGCGTTGGGGTTCATGGACGATCATTATCCGGTCCGAAGTGCGTTTTCACTTCTCAATCAGGTATATCGAATTTCTATGGTCGGTCTTCCCTAGCTTCTTTTAACTGGCATGTTTCTGGTCTCTCATTGTCGGTGTTAAAGTTGAGCAGAAGGAGATGCTGTTGATAGTACAGAACAACTATAATGGAAACACAATTACAAGACCGTGTTCTATTTATTGGGTAAAATTGAAATCCTTAATTAGGATTTTGTGTCACATGAGTTTGACATGCTCTAAATCATCGCTAAATTGTGGTAGCCATTAGATTTGGTTTTGGTTTATGGTGGCTGATTCCATCAAATACCTCTATTGTAATACTTTCAACGTGTTAGGTTTTGGTTCTGAATGCTTGAATCTTTTACGTTCCGCTTGTATGACTGATGTTGCGGTTGTACATCTTTTTTTAAGGTTCTATATTTGCTTAACATCTTTTTTTAAGGTTCTATATTTGCTTTCTTCTTTCTGTAACGAGATGTTTTGCAGGTACTAGATGAGTATCAAAAGAATTTTGGTGAGTCATGGAGGAGCATTCAGGCAGATAATGCTCAGGCATGGCCATACTTGAATGAAGCTTTAGCCAAGTTCCAAGTAATTAAACTGATCTTAGTATTTTTCTTTTGTTGAACATTTCTATAGTAAGTTGATTTATAATTTCCAATGGCTTTTTTATTTTTCCTTGTGCATGCTCTTTTATTTCCAGGATCCTGCAGAAGCAGACAAATTATTGAAAATTCAGAGGGAGTTGGATGAGACGAAAATTATCCTTGTGAGTTTGTAGCTTTACAGATTTTTGTTCCCCTGGCTTCATGTTGTTTGAAAGTCCCAACTAAAGCACGTATTCCTTTTCACTTTTTTCTTTCAAGTTTACTTTTGTTGGGGGTGAGTTATATTTTAATACAAGTGGTAGTAGGATAAGCTTTTATCTGTGAGGTAATATTCCAATTTTAATTTATTTGTAAGGTAATATTCCAAGTTTAAGATCCAATTTTAATTTATTTTTGAGGTAATTTAAGTGTATATTTGACAATTCAGTGGTAATTAGCAGTGTAAACCATTGTGTTTTATACGAAAACTCTATGGATTTCTCTTTCTTGTGTATATCCATTAGCTTTTAATTGTTTGACTTCCTTTTAACATACCTAAGGATGGCTTTCTTTACAGCATCAAACTATTGATAGCGTGCTTGCACGAGGTGAAAAATTGGACAGTTTAGTTGAGAAGAGCTCAGATCTGAGTGCTGCTTCACAGGTACATATATGCAAATCCATCTAATTTTTTTACCATCAAGTTCTTAAATTTAGATATACACGCTCACGGAAAATGTTACCTAATTTTCTGTCTTGGTTTCCTGGGCACATGCATGCTTATTTGAACTTCCATCACATTAATTATTAACGCTTGTCATGATTGTTCGAAATCTGAGATCAATTGCTCCCGTCTATTTTTATGATCTTGAAGCTAGCCAAAATTCACAATTCTTATGTGTTGAAACAGATGTTCTACAAGCAGGCAAAGAAAACCAATCAATGTTGTACCATACTGTGACTTTTTATTGCCAGCGTCCTAAGGTGTTCACATGCTGCATTGTCGAACCTGGTGAATGACAATATGACAATTGTAACATGTTAATGACATTACCAATTGTTGTGTTGCAAAATTATGAAACTTCGCTTTCTTGATATTTGTCTCTTGGAGCACCAAGAAGCAAACTGCGCGGTGAAGAATAGAGTTTCTTGCTGTAGTTTTTATTCACTTCTTGTTTGGTTAAGTATAGGTACCTTCGGTTGGTGTGTACTTGTTCACATTCGTTCAGTTGTTGAAGTAATATATATATATATATATTCTTTTCGACCTAAGCATCAACTCATCCTTCAGATATCATATATTCCACACACTGTCAACTAACTAAACCTGTTGAAGTTGAAGACATGAGAGCTGTAACACCGCAAAGCACATGACTATACAGTAAGCTGGAACCCACTATAAGAAGATAAGATGTTTCTTCCTTTTGAGTGGACTCACTTCCAAGAGAACCAGGTCCCAGCCGAAAGGAACATTATCAAGATAAGAGTCCTGTAAGAACACTCTTCCTTGGGTTCTATACACGAAAATTACTTGTCCATACATGTAAGATGCAAGTTATTTTACAATTTCCAAAGAGAGGGCATCAATAATTCATAGCTATTTATCATTGATACAAACTCAAAAGGCACAAGCTTTACATCCACTCAACAGATTGAACACTAACACTCTGCAACTGTAAGTTTTACTTTTTACACAACTAAAAACTCATTAAATTGAAAAGAAATACTGCTGCTCTCATTAAACGTGGGAAAATGTTTCAATGTCTATTTTCCAAAAAGGGATTTAAGCCACCAAATGCCTCTGGTGTCTTGGGGACCCTCTTCTTTTGGAGGTGGATCACTCTGAGGAGTCTTGTGTAGCTTGCTCACATCATATGCTTCTTCTTTGGCCTTCTCCAACAGCTGATTGTAGATTGCTTCATCTAAATGAGTCTGCCTGCACAATATCTAAATGCAACGGAGAACAAATTATTTCAAGTTTTTGAATACAACCTACCGGTAAAATCAAGCAACCATGAAAGCTTGGATCTTTGTGAAAACATGCAGTCAAAACAAACATAGAGTTAGGTGTAAGAATAGGAAACATACCCAAAGATACTTCCTGGTAGGCTCACCAATCAAGGCATACTGATAATCATCATCAAGATACAAAACCCAGTAATTACCCACAACAGGAATAATGGGCAAGAACGGTGGAACATAGAATTTAACCTTCAACTTGGCTTCATCACTTTTAGGATCCGCCTTATAGGCAGTTCCTTCTATGGAAACTCTTTTCCCATTACTCCATGTCTCATTAAGCACATGCACAGTACCATCCTCATTCAGAGTATAGGTAGCTCTTGTATCAACTCCATTCCTGGGTTGGAAAAATGATGGGAATGAGGCTATCTCATACCACCTACCCATGTACCTCTTCAGGTCTATTCCTTTAACCACCTCCATTTCCTTGTTCTTGGCCATTGTTTTGAATGCTCTAAAAGCTTGTTTCTTTGGACTAAGTACAGAAATATTTCTATCTTTGTATCGTTTTTCAGGTAAAGTTTGAATCTTGATAAGGCAAAATATAAGGAAAAGCTGGACGTGTACGTGGATGTTTAGTGACCTTACGTGTGGTGTGGGTATTTCCAGATTTGTCTAGGACCCTGGAGGCTCTTCCGTGGAGGAAATTTCCCAAGATGTGACCATTAAGACCTGTGAACATGATCTGCAAAAATAGGGAAAGCAAACTTGGGAATGAAGGAACTGGCCTGCATGTCGAGGCTTCACTGTCATCAAACGTTACTTCGACACGTACAAGTCAGCAACCTTGTCATAGTGAACTTTCGTGGTGTACGAGTTCACATTGGCCTTTTCTCATTTTACAAAAAATTAATCCATGATATAATTTAGATTTTAAAGTTTTGTAATTGTTATATATATATTATATAAAATATTATATTATATATTATGTATTTAAAATAAATAAATAAATAAACTAACTATTTAAAATAAAGTTACAAATTAGAATTAACTTGTTGATAATAATATAGTTTGCTGTGAAGTCTAATTCATTAAATAATAATTTAATATATATATTTTATAAATTATTATATATGTATATAATTAAATTAATATTATCAATCAATTTTTTAATTTAAAAGAATCGAAAAATTAAAAACAGAATAATGAAAAAAAAAAGAAAAGAGGAGGCTTT
The DNA here is from genome assembly GCA_025504915.1 of Erythroxylum reticulatum. NCBI lineage: Eukaryota > Viridiplantae > Streptophyta > Magnoliopsida > Malpighiales > Erythroxylaceae > Erythroxylum > Erythroxylum reticulatum. Next base: position 35,828,093 of record JANSVA010000007.1, on the reverse strand, counting down.
AGCATGTCACTTCCGATCCCATGCAATATAGATTGCTTCCTTAACGTGGATTATTTAGAACCATACAAAATCAATCCTTGGATAAGCTCAGAAACGCCATGATTGAAAAAGGAAAAGATGAGTATGTAACTTCTTTGAGATTCTTCATTTATAGTGATCAGAAACGCCATGATTGAGTAAGGAAAAGATGAGTATGTACCTTCTTTGAATTCTTCATTTATACTGATCTCCATGGGCTCCTGTGAAACATGTATACCATAAGAATAGAAAGACAAAAGTAGGAAAGCCCTTCAGGTTTTTCAACAGTATTTTCATGTAAAGCCCAGAACCAAAAAGAATGATTCAGTATCCACCTGGCCTATGTTCTTATTTACGTTTAGATGATTTCATGGTAAGAAAACAGAGAGATAAAATGTTAAAACAGAGAGATAAAATGTTAAATAGGGTTTAGATTACATCGGATCCTCTTCACTAGATAATGTAATAACTGGTTTTTGGTTACAAGGACATGGGCTTCAGGTGACACCCTTTTTGTCACAGTTCCTTTTTTCTAAGTTGATATATAGATTAAGACACTTCGTAAGGAAAATTGATTCGTCAGTACATAACTGTACCCACCAGTCAATGCATCCACATTTGGATCTCATTACCTTAGGGCTAAGAGTGGAAAGAAAGTGAGTAGCTTGCATTTTGGGAGAGTGTGAAAATGGCACGGAGATCAGGGTCTTGCTTGAGGTGTTGTCTAGTGATATTTGCAGTGGTTTCAGCTCTGGTTGTTTGCGGCCCTGCCCTTTACTGGAGATTCAAGAAAAGTTTTGGACTTTCTGATTCTAAAGCTTCTTCTACTTCATGTCCTCCTTGCATCTGCGATTGTCCTCCTCCTTTATCTCTTCTCAAGATGGCTCCCGGTATATCCCTTTCTTTGTTAGATTTACTGTTTTGCTTGTTTTTACTTTTGGGCTTTTGTCAAAATTTGATCATGATCTTGTACAAATTTATTTGATAGGAACTTAGGAATGCCCTTTCCACCATTTCGAGTATTTGATCTGTTGCCTTTCCCAATTATGGATCCAAATTTGCTTCATTGATCGAACAAGTTGCACGTTTGTCTGAGTAGGTTTCTGCGAGTTTTTTCTTTTTCTTTTTTGATAATTATTCTGCGAGTCTTTTCATCAGTTCCGGATTTCGATCTTTTGTTTCTTGCAATTTGCAAAGGAGCTCTTCATGAATAATGAATATACGGAGGATTTGTACAATCAAGCCGAAATCCTCTCTTCAAAAATTCATTCTGGTGCTGATAAGAATGGAACTATTTTTGGTTAAATTTGATCTAGGCTAGCATATCTCTTTTTGTATTCCCGCGCAAAATGGACAGAAACCAAGTTCAGTTTGCTTTGGAGGCAACTCTGTTATCTGCTTCATATGTGTATGTTGGCTTTGTGAAATTTACTTGGTTAGATATGCGACTTTCATGTTTATCAACATTAGACATTAGTTTAAGGTGCTTGAAGTGTTATTTAACCTGTTAGAAGAATCAGTTTCTTCCTATCCAGTCTTTCGAGTCATGAAATGCTCTATTCTTCTATTTCTGGCAATTATATCCTACTCTGTGATTGAAATATTTTGGTTCATTGAAAACAATGCTCTCTGTATATAAATGTAAACCATTGGACACTGCTGTTTATCATTTTCTCGATGGAAATGGAGGCCGATTTCTTGGGAATGGAATGTTTCTTCATGTTAGAGTACCGTGTAGGCTTTATTCAGTTGTGTACATTTTCATTCACTTGACACGTTGTCTCTGGTATGATGCATACCTGTAGATAAAAAGTTGATTTGGCAGTTATTATGATGAAACTGCTTGTTTGTTCTTGTTCTTACCTTATTGCTTCTGAAATAAAGCATAATTTGTTGATTGTGGACTGAGACTTATGTGTGGTTTTGCTTTATCCTTGCAGGGTTGGCCAATCTCTCAGTCACAGGTTTGAGTTCATTCTGTGAATCCACTATGACAATCAACTTCAGTTCTCATTCTGAGGGCATAAGAGATTGTATTAAAAGATTCTTCAAAAGCTTCAAAAGCTAAACCACGATTCCTGTTCCTATTTTTGGGGTTATGATCTTTTCGAACGAAGATGATATGAACTCCATTGTTTATTTTCTATTTCTTACCATTTTGTTTTCATTGAAATTGAACCCATCCAACGAAATATGCCGCTAAAGTAAGGGTTCAGAAGATAGTGGTGTTTGGATTTAATCTTATCATTTGCATGCTTTACTTCTAGTAGCAAATGGCAGTTTAACAAATTTTTGAGCAAAGAAAAGGCCTGTAACTATCAAAGTTTGCAACTTTTATGTCTCAATTTTCCAGTTATTACATTGTTCTTCACATCAGATTAACAAGCACATATCCTGGATGGCACAGATTGTGGAAACAATGACCCTGATATGAAGAGGGAGACGGAGAAGCAGTTTGTGGACCTCTTAACAGAAGAGCTAAAGTTGCAGAAGGCTGTTGCTGAAGAGCATGCTCAACATATGAACATTACATTGGCCGAAGCAAAGAGAGTGGCTTCCCAATACCAGAAGGAGGCAGAAAAATGCATTGCTGCTACTGAAACCTGCGAGGAGGCCAGAGAGCGCGGCGAGGCGTTATTTATCAGAGAGAGGAAAGTCACCTCATTGTGGGAGCGACGTGCCCGGCAAATGGGTTGGGAAGGCGAATAACTGGCAGTAAATTTAGTGTACAAATTATTTTTCTTTTCTTTTTTTACTTGAACTAGTGAAATAATTATATTAGGCATACTGCTTGAATTGTTTTGCTCTGGTAGTCGTGTGAAACCGAGCAAAGATGTTTCCTTCACTTACCCACTTGTAATTTGTAAGTGTTGAATCTCTAAGCTCATAGTGGTTTATAAAGCTTGTTTGATTCTTTTACATGATACTATTTTTGGGATAGAAATAATCTTGCAAGTCCTGTTTGAACCACCTGCTCAAGTTTCAGGCATTCTATTCATGTTAAGATCTTCATTTCTCCAACTGTTACTTTCACTGTCATAAATCTTAATAACATGACACAGTTTGCATTCGTCTTGTGACAAATGCTAGTTTGCAAGGGTCTCATACTCTCCCAGTAAGGTGCAGCTCTGGTAGATATCTGCTTCTTTTGAAACAACACTAACCAAAGTCATCATTTGACTCTGTTTCTTAAAATAAGTCAAAACTTGCATTAAATATCTGTAATAACAAAACTAATATATTGGGTCACAGAATCAAAGTTCAGAGGCCATATATCAATTATGGATACCCCCAAAATTGAACAAACATACCGAACTTTCACTCCAAAAATGATACCAGAAAGCAGAGTGTAGCCTAAAAATTGAGTCTTGATTTAAAAAGATGAATAAAGTGTTAATACCACATATGTATCATAGTCACTGAGTTGCTTCACCCATATTTATTAACACATTTCTTCACTCTTCCTTGCTACTTCAAAGGTACCAGATAAGTACCATTTGGTTAATTAAAAAGCTGTATGTAATGATTCCAAATTAAGGATGTAATAATATAAGATAATTTCAATGTAAACAAATCTCAAAAACTTGATTAAAAGAAGAACAGAAAATCCTATAAGTTAGTATCATTACAGTTAATTATTACCATATCAAAATCTTCTTTTAATATGCAATAACACTAGAATAAAATGTTTAGTACCATCACAACAATGGTTGAAAATTATCATTTGAACATATTATTACATGTTTCTGAACATCAAGGTATAAAACTAACTTTAATGGAAGATTCATGCATCTATCTGTTCAGGTAGTTATGCGTCTTTAAACATCAAACTAATGTACAGAAGTTCTGAAAATTTTCTCATGTTACAGGACCAGTGAGAAGGAAGAAGGAGAAGCCATTGGAGCTTAGTATTGGAAACAATGATACTACAACTATTATCAGCAAGAAATTAACCACAGTGACAGGGAAGAAGGTAGAAGAAACACATTGAGAGGAATGATCAAGAAAAAGGCAAACTAGATTACAAGATGATACAGATTTATCAGGAAGTGGGATGGAACAAGTTTTAAAGCAGACCCTCTTTTGTACAATCACCACAAATAACGGCTCACATACATGATCCAAGAGAGTAAGCATCGTATCCAAATTCTGCATCCAGTAAGATTGTTTCATTCTGCTCCTGCTTGAACAGCATTGAAAGGCATCAAGATATTTTCAGCTGGACGATGCAATGACGAACAAGACCGTAAAATTGTCACAGACTACATTGCACTCAACTCCAACAAAAAAATGGCATTATAAAGACTGGATGTTTCCTCCATTACATTTTTCAGTGGTGTTTAAATACTTGACATGAGAATTTTTAGATGGTCTGCAACATATCAAATAACTAGATAGAAACAATGTCATTCTGCAGTAATGGGAGCATTTGTATAAACTCCATTTTGAGTATTCTGTCACCACTAAATTCCAAGGTCTGACTTAAGAAGCAAACAAAATAGAACTCTCGGTGATAAAACATTAAGCCACAGTACATTCTAAGGGAGTACAGAAAGTTATCATTTGACATCAGAATGGACAATCCAACTATTTAAAGTTCCCTGGTTCTACATGCAACTTTAAGAAAACATGAAAAGAGAGAAGTGAAAAACGTTACTGAAAATTGGTGAAGCAACTCATAGGTTCATACCCGCTTAGTCATTGTAGTCATCATATCATCCAAAGTCTCAAAGTTATTCTGCATGAATCCATTCTGAGACTTGGTTTGCTCCGAAAGAAACTCGTCGCTGGACCTTATTTTAGCATCCAAAGATTTCTGAAGTTCAGAATGCCGGAAACTTGGAGAAATGACAGAATTTAATTGACCACGCAATGATGCATCAAACCTTTTTCTGTAATCCAAACTCTGGCTCAAAGGACCCACACCACTGTCAGAAGCTAGAGGATTCACAATACCGATCGAATTACTTACACTAGATTTATAGTCATGGCTATGTTCTTCCCATCTTTGTTTTGACATGTAATTCATATTTTGAACAACATTACCAATGGAAGTTGCTTGGCTTTGCATATCTAATCTGGAATCATCCAAAGATGTGGCAATAGCACCGGAAGATGAAAAATCAATTGGGGTATTATCAATGTGAGGACTAGTCAAAGGTAAATTCTCTCTCGAGGTGCTGCTAGACAATGGATTGTGGCTAAAGTGGTCGTCTAATGGAAAAGGATTTGATGGAAATTTTGATAACTCAACTGAGCTCTGCCAATTTTCATTACATCTATTATGATCCAGAAAATTTGAAGACCCACTAATTCCAACATCAAAACAATCCTGGTCCAATGATGGCATGTTTAAAGATGACTGAGCTGTAAACGTGCTTCTAGACTGACATGGTTGCAGGTTTCCTTGTACCAATTTAGGATTGTTTGAGGCACTGGTTGCCGAGTTGCCTAAGCTAGCATTAATAGATACTCCAACATCTTGGAAGCCAGTTGCAAGTGCAAAACCTGCCGTTCCATCATTGTGACTGTAATCTCCAATGTGTGTGATGGGCTTGCTCTGCTGGTTCTCTAGCGAAGGTATGATCCCTTGAAATAAGTTGACATTTTGGTTTGCTGGAAGAAAAGATGCCTGAAGCTTTCCAATTGGATTAACACAACTGCTTGAGCCTTGAGGATTAACCGACTGGAACAGTCCAGAAGAAGCTATTCCTCTCATCGTTAAAGCAGCTGTAGAGTTCAATCTTCCAAGCATACCTCCTGGTGTATAAGATGATAGAGATGCAGTTGAAAATCTTCCTGGTCCACTTAAGCTCCGAAAATCTCCAAATCCATCTAGTGCACTCATGCGAAAGTAAGAAGAATCTTTAGCTCCAAATGCTGCAACCATGCCTTGCTGGGATGGTACACTGATTCTTTTCAGGTAAAGCCTGTATTTCTGCAATAGAACATAAAAATATATGGATTTGTTAGCTTAAGGAATAGGAACTCATAGAAAATTTACAAATTTAAGAAGGATGAACATGAAAATTCATAATTCCACTGATAGGTGCTTGAAAAACATCGACAAGGTATGAGTAAATTATAAAGTAAAATGTAAAACAAAATGAAGAGAATTACTTGCAGATGGCTTGCTACATTTTCCCTTGTCAGCCCTTCTACATTCATCATGTCAAGAATTTTTTTTGGAACAGCCTCTGAAATTGATTAAGAACAAAATAAAAAGAATGGATTAATAGCTGTAAAATAAGTAGAAACATCACCCATTGACAGAAAAACTTACTTTCAGGACCTAACTGATTGACAGCAGCTACAAACTTCTTGTGCAGCTCAACAGACCAAACAACACGAGGCTTCTTCTGAGCCCCAGATTCCTCATTTTCATGACCATTCTCATCTTCTTCTTCATCCTCTTCTTCTTGGTCCTTCCGCTTCCTATTCACTTTACCATTTTGATCAGAACTACCACTTGACACTCCTTGTCCATCTTCTCCGGCCTTATCACAAGTCTTCTCTTGAACTGAAGGCCCATTTGGGTCTTTTGGGTTAAAATTCTTTTTCCTGATTACATGTTGCCATATGTTCTTCAGCACCTCCATTCTAACAGGTTTTATCAAATAGTCAACAGCACCATGTATAATCCCTTTGTACACAAGCTCCTTGTCGCTATGTGCCGACAACACTATATTAGAATTAGGAGTAAAAGATTATCAAAATTAGTTGTAAAAGATTATCCTCTCAACAATTTATCCTACTTTTTCATTGAATTGTATTCGTGTAGTCATTAAAATTAGAATGAAGATCACACAGTAATGTTATTTGGTTTCAAAGAGTGATGACCGTTATAATGGAAAATAAACAACAGAAAATCACCCTTCTAAAATAACAAGTTTTTTAGTCTGGAACAACCGAACTGCAAGAACTGGTGTAAATGTAAGAGCCATATTATTGCAGAAAAGAAAGAAAGAAATAAACACAGCAAAACAGGGCATTTGCTTACTGATGACAGGTAAGTCCATTTCAAGCCCCACAAGCTCGAGAAGCTTAAAACCATCCATGTCTGGCATGTTAACATCACTGATAACAAGATCATACTTGTTTTTGTTTTCTCGTAGCATTTTCAAAGCTGTCACTGCTTGATTGGTAGTTGTAACTGAAAAAAAAACATGATGTTTGAGTTTAAAGAAACGATTGAGATTTCAAAGAGTGATGATTGCCAAAAGCTTAAACACAACACAAATAACAGGAGAATTATGAATTACTTTCACGATAATGATCATACGCATAACTTGCAGACCGGTAGACAGAAACTGGATGCCGTTTCTAATAGTGGATCAACATCTTAACTTCAACAAGGAAATTAAACCAAGAAGTATAAGCTTTCACAGATTCATAACATCAAGCATGTGCAGAAAGGAACAAAAACCTTGAACATGTAGGTAAAACAATTAAACCACCAACTAAACAGGCCTGCACCAGATAAAGGCCGGAAGATATATTGTCCTAATAGTAGGGAGAGCAACTTTATGATTAGAAACAGAGGTGCAGAGAGGGGATCTAATAAACAGCAAAGTCAAGAAAACAAACATATCTTCCATATAAAAACGGCAAAGATTGAAGAAATCAAAAAGAAAAAAAAAAGTAATTGGACACTTATAAACACACCTTGATATTGGCATTTACGAAGCATTTTCTCCAAAACTTCGAGGCAAATTGGGTCGTCATCAACAGCCAAAACCCGCAGAACCTCAGGGAATCTGTCTTCGTTAGCTACACCATCCGTTCTGTCCTTAGCATTCATTGTGAATCAAACTCAAAACAACCAAATGGTATAAGAACACACCAACAACAAAGATTAAAACAAAAAAGCTTCAATCTTTCTCAGTAAACATGCTGAGAATTTGGTTGTTTGACCTTGTTAATCAAAACCCAGATGGCCAAAGAAGAAAAAAAAGAGAGAAACACAAATGAAGAGTGGATCAAAAAGAAGAGACAAACAGAGAGAGAGAGAGAGAAAAATATGGAAGTGAAAAAGCTGTCGAAATGGGACAATGATGGTGATGGCGAGTTGAACCCCAAATCAAACAGTTATCTTTGAATTCTTTTCTAGCCAAAACAAACTCATAATAAACGCTCAGCTCTCTCTAGTACACTCTGTATTTGTCTGTAGCTTTACTTTCTCTCCTCAAACAGAACACAAAAGCCTTCTTTTTCCTTTTTGTTACGTTAGTTTATGATCCAACTTTGGTGTATATAACTCTCAGAGACACATGCTCCCTCTCTCTCTCCCCGTCTCTTTCTCTGACTTACTGTAGACTCATGTGGAGTGATGCTATGGTCTAATGCACATAGCTTACTCATACGCATCACGTTTTTCCACCATAGGATCAACATCTTCGTCAATCTGGACCGTCCATCTATATTAAAGGCTGATAAAATTTCTATCTGACGTAATTTAGATGGAAAGTAGTTAGTGTTAATTTGGTGAAGTGATCATATTACATTTGGAAAAACTAAGGAGAATCAATTAGTTATTTAGGGCTTTAAATGCTAATGATATTCAACGTGGGGGATTTAAGTACTGCCTCCATGAAACCCTCTTGATTATGGGAATATTGTTAGGTTGATAAAGTCTTCCTTATTTAAATATTTTGTTTTTAATTTTTTGTTAGTTTTGTTTCCAATTCTTTTAATGTTTTCAAAATTAGTTAAACTCGGTTAGTTTTGCTGATTCAACCGTAAAATCTTGAATTGCCCAACTTTTCAGTTCGGTTTTTATCAAATTATTAATTAAAGGTCAATTTTTATTAATTAATAAGTATAAATAAATCATTTTTAAATATTAATAGCTTTTTCAATTAAATTTCAAGTTATTTGATAGATAAGTATAGCTTCTTTCAATCATATTTCAAATTCTTTAATTTT
>JANSVA010000007.1:35778424-35792596 GCA_025504915.1 Erythroxylum reticulatum | reverse complement strand
TATTTTAATTAGTTATATTTCAATTAATTATATTATTTTAATTGATATTAATTAATTAATTAATATTAATGATTTAGTTAATTATAATTTAATTAAATAATTAATTACAATATTTTAATTAATGAATAATTATATTTTATTTAGTTATATTTTAATAAATAATAATATTTTAATTAATTACTGTATTTTAATTAATGAATGAATTATATTTAAACTAGTTATAGTAATTAATTAATTATATTTTAATTGATTAATAAATTAGTTACTATATTGTAATTAATGAATTAACTATATTTTAATTAATGAATGAATTATATTTTAATTAAATATATTGTAATTAATTATAATGTACTTAAATAATTAATATTATTATTTTAAATAATTATGTTTTAATTAATTAATTGTATTTAATTAATTAGTATTAAAAATATTATTAAAAAATGAGTCTCTACTAAAGAACGAGTTTCATTCCTCCATTAAATGAGGGTATGGAGGATTTCCCCAAAGTGGAATATCAAACCATTACCCCTATAATCATAATCAACAACCAACCACTCACTTTTCATTCCTTACTCATTACCTCCTTCCCAAACTTATCAACCAAGCAACCCTTAGTTTCTAGGATATGAATTGTTGTTATTTGTTATTTGATCTCCTATTTTCATTCCAAGTCTTAGGAGGTCATTATTAAGCCGTAGGACCACTTCAAAATACCCTAGGAAGTTTTATAGTTTCTATTTTCATGCGACTTAGTCGGTAAGTTTCTAGAGTTATGGAAACTATTTAAGAATGTTTTATATAACGAAAGGACTCATGAATGATCAATAAAAACAAAACCCTTTCCCTCTTAATTTCCTAACTCCTCCAACTCTCTTGTACTATCCAAAGCAGCAACTTGGATATATTAATTGGTATTAGAGCCTGGTTACCTATAATGGAAACCCGCCAAAAGTTTAACGTTGAGTTCCGTACTGAGATTTCTAACATGGTTTCACAACATGATACTTCCATTGATAACTTGACCACTATGATGCAAACCTTACTGAATAAATTTCAAAACTTTAAATCTTCACCAAGCCTGTCGCGAACTGCTCGTGATGAAAATCTGTTTTCCAATGGTGGAAGCTCAGCTGGAGGCAATGAAGCTTGGAAGAAACCTTTGAAATTGTCCTTTCCGTGCTTCGACAGCATAGATCTGCAAAGGTGGCTCTACAAGGTATAACAGTACTATGAAGCCAATTGGACAATGAGTTTCCGTGGCATGTTTTCATTTGGAAGGACTGGCACTATAATGGCATAGATGGTACACAAAGGATCGACAACCCATGTCTTGGCCTGAATTCAGTAAAGCGATTTGGTCCAATAGGGTTTGAGGACCCTACCGAAGCACTTACACGCCTTCGACATACCAGTACGGTGGAAGCATACCAGGAGAGTTTCGAACAGCTCTCAGACAGGGTGGATGGCTTGTCGGAGTCATTTAAAAGAGGTTGTTTTATTGCCGGATTAAAGGATGAGATCAAAATGGATGTCAAGATCAAGCATCCCACTTCACTAGCAGAAGCCATTAACGTTGCAAAGTTAATAGAGGAGCGGAACCAATTATAGAAACGAACCATACTTAGGTCAGTCAACTTCATTCCCAGAGTTCGACCACTGTCAAGTTCTGCGAACACTAGCGTTCTAGGAGCTGCACCTACGTTGAAATCAGGGGCACTGAACTTTCGGAAGCTATCGCCCCAGGAGGCTAAGGAACGTAGAGCAAAAGGTCTCCATTTCTACCGTGATGAAAAGTTTGTTCTCGGCCACCATTGTGTACGATCATAGTTTTTTATGATCGAAGATGCAATGGAAGTTCCTATGGATATTGAAGAAGACGATGGGATGAGGGGCGGGAAAAGGCGACTCCTGAAATCTCACTCCATGCGATCTTTGGTGGACAAAATCCCCAAACTCTTTGGGTGGTGGGGAAAATTGGAAACAAAGATGTTTTGGTTCTAATAGATGGGGGAAGTTCACATAATTTTATTGATGGAAGGAAGGCAACAAAGTTTGGGTTGTTAATTGATCATGGGAAGAGGTTTCACATCATCATTGCTAACCAAGGGAGAATCGAATACTCAGGGGTATATAAAGGCGTGAAACTTTGAGTACAGGGATGTTTAATTGAAGCTGATTACTTAGTGTTGCCCAAGGTTGCTTATTTGATCGTAATGGGTATTCAGTGGCTTGAAACTTTAGGCTCAATTGAGACCAATTATGTAAAGCTAATGATGGCCTTTAATTATAAAGGGGCCCGATATGTTTTCCATGGGTTAAAACAACAAGAGATGGAGGCCCTAACTGAAAAAGAATCAGGAACCATGAATTCCGGTTTTTTACATGGAGAAGGTTTCCTCATCCAATTGGTAACTACTAGAACAGTTTCCATCGAATCCTTAACAACTCCACCAGTTTTGAACACCCTTTTATCTCAATTCTCTAGTGTCTTTAAAACGCTCACTAGTCTCCCTCCTATTCGCACTCAAGATCATCGTATCCCTCTCATCCAATAATCCAAACCAGTGAATGTGCAGCCCTATCGCTATTCCCATTACTAAAAATCAAAAATTGAAAGGCAGGTTAAGGAATTGTTAGAAACCAGTTTGATCAGGCCCAGCAACAACCCTTTCTCTTCCCCAGTATTGTTGGTGCGCAAGGCCAGTGGTGAGTGGAGATTTTGCGTTAACTATCTGGCTCTCAACGAAGTAACAATCAAGGATAAGTTCCTAATTCCTATAATTGACGAGCTGATGGACGAGCTTTATGGTGCACATTTCTTTACCAAACTTGACCTATGGTTTGGGTACCATCAGATTAGGGTGTTTAATGCCAATATCCTAAAAATGGAATTTAGGACATATGACGGGCACTATGAGTTCCGTGTCATGCCATTCGGGCTTACCAATGCCCCGTCAACTTTTCAAAGCTTGATGAACGATCTGTTCCAACCTTATCAGCGTTGGTTGGTGTTGGTTTTCTTTAACAACATCCTGGTGTATTCAAAGACTAGGGAGGAACATCTCCAAATTGTCTTATCAATTCTAAACCAACATCAGTTGTATGCCAAGAGGAGTAAACACGTCTTTGGATTACAGTGCGTTAAATACTTGGGCCATGTTCTCACAGAAAAAGGAGTGGAACCAGATCCCTTAAAAGTATAGGCAGTGAAGGATTGGCCTATTCCAAAAACAACCAAGGAGGTACGTGGATTTCTGGGCCTAGCAATCTATTACCGTAATTTCATTCAGCATTACGGTATGGTTGCTGCACCCCTGACTCGCCTATTAACTAAAGAGGGATTTATTTGGACGGAAGAAGCTGCATCAGCTTTCAAGTAGTTGAAGGTGGCCCTAATCCAACCGTCGATTCTAAGACTACCAGTCTTCATCCATCCGTTTGTTGTGGAATGCGACGCAAGTAGTCGTGGACTGGGAGCAGTTCTCATGCAAGATCACAGACCCATCACCTTCTATAGTGAAGCTTTAAAAGGTACCGCTATTAATTATTCAACCTATGAGAAGCAGATGTTGTCCATCGTGAAAGCGGTCCGAAAGTGGCGTCCCTATCTCCTAGGACAATCTTTTATCGTGAGGACTGATCATAAGAGTCTAAAGTTTTTATTGGAACAACGTATCACCACTCCGGTAGAAGCAAGATGGCTACCAAAACTCATAGGTTATGACTACAAGATTGAATACAAGCAGGTGACCCAAAATAGTGCCACTGATTCTCTATCTAGAATGGTTGAGATTCACTTCATTGCTGTCACACAACCCCAAGCTATTTGGTAAGGCCAATTGCGTCAAGAATGTGCCATAGATCTTTTCTATGAGGATTACAAGTCTAAACTGCAAGCTCAACAACAAGATGGCATTTGGTTTCTAGGTGAGCGCATTCTTCTAAAACTTTAATTCTTCTTTGGTACCTTTCATCCTGTCTAAGGTGCATGATACTACGTCAGAGGGAAATTTTGGCTATCAAAGGACTCTCTCTTGATTGAAAGAATATTTTTATTGGGTGGGAATGCAAAGGTCGGTCAAGGAGTACATTTAGAGTTGTGAAACGTGCCAAAGAAATAAAAGTGAACATCTTGCCCCAGCTGGACTTTTGCAGCCACTACCTATACCAGAGAGAGTTTGGATAGACATCTCGATGGATTTTGTCGAGGGGCTTTCGGTTTCTGGCCTCTATCAAATAATTTTGGTCGTTGTGGATAGGTTGTCTAAGTATGCTCATTTCATTCCATTGTCTTTCCCCATCACCTCGGTCAGGGTAGCTAAGGCATTCCTGGATAATGTGCTTCACTTGCACGGTATGCCCAGCAATATTGTTAATGATCGTGACAAAGTCTTTATGAGTGCTTTTTGGTAGTCTCTTTTTAATCAGTAGGGAACCCACTTAAACATGAGCTCGAGTTATCACCCTCATTCAGATGGACAGACTGAGGTGGTCAACCACAGCCTCGAGTAATATTTAAGATGCTTTTTGTCATGAACAACCCAAAAAATGGAGGGATTGGCTGTCTTGGGCAGAGTATAGTTATAATACGTCCCGACACTTTATTACCAAGCTTTCGCCATTTGAATTTGTGTATGGCACTTCGCCTTCATGTCTTTTACGATATATGCGTGGAACATCAAAGGTGGCAACTTTGGATGATTAGATGAGACAAAGGGATGCCATGCTCAAAGAATTATAAGCAACACTTCTCCAAGCCCAAGATCGTATGAAAACGATGGTAGGCCGACATCATAGGGAAGTGGAATTCTTTGTAAGTGATTTTGTTTTCCTGAAGCTACAACCATATCGTCAGACGTATGTTGCTTTCAGAGCATCGCTCAAGTTGTCGCCCCACTTCTATGGGCCTTTTCAAATCATTGCCAGAGTAAGCAAGGTTGCTTATCGATTAAATCTTCCAGAGGGGTCACGTATCCACAATGTGTTTCATGTTAGTTAGTTGAAATACTATATTGGCAACAATCCCTTGGTGTCTGTTGAGTTGCCTCCATCATCAAAAGAACGACCTATCCTGCTATAGCCTGAAAGAATCTTGGATAGAGGAGCAAAAAGGGTCTTACCATCTAAAAGTTGAGATACTTATTAAGTGGAAAGACACTTCTTTGGAAGATGCTACCTGGGAAGATGTGAGAAGATTTTTAAAGTTCTACCCAGATTTTCCACTTGAAGACAAGCTGGAATCGAAGGGGGAGGGAGTTGATATAGATGTAGAGGTGAATGATGCTAGTTCTCACACTGGAAAATGTGAGCATGGGGTGTGTGGTGCTTGCCCGCTTTTGGATTGCAAGTTATGGGGATAAGGATAAGTTGAAGATGGCGTTTTTTATTGAGCCTGAGAAAATGTTGGAAGAAGCAGTCAAAGAAGAATAGTTTGAGTAGGTCAATAACCTAGTTTCTAGGACATGAATTGTTGTTATTTGTTATTTGGTTTCCTATTTTCATTATAAGTCTTAAGAGGCTGTCATTCAGCCCAAGGACCAGTTCAAAACAACTTAGGAATTTTTTATTGTTTCTATTTTACTGCGGCTTAATCAGTAAGTTTCTAGAGTTATGGAAACTATTTAAGGATATTTTGTATAACGAAAGGAATCATGAATAATCAATAAAAACAAAACCCTTTTCTCTTTGAATTTCCTAACTCCTCAAAACTCTCTTGTACTATCTAAAGCAGTAGAGACCATAGTTTCTACTAATGATGGTGGGCTCAAGCGGTGGAGCAGTTTGGCATTGATGTCTCTGCTAGCGTTGACGTTCCTGGGTTTGGTCCTCCCGCCGGACAGACCTTGGTAGGGCTGAGGGCATTAGGATGGAAGTCAGAGAGCCTTCAGGCTTGAAGGAAGCCTTCTTGGCATTATCTAGAGAAAATCCAAAATTCTCATAGACACATAAATTCTCCAATGCAGATACCCGAGAGCCCAAGGTGTGACAACAAATGTGAAACCAGATGGAGCCTAGAAGCGAAAATTGATACCCTAGTTACCTAAAGTTGTTTTGACACATTTCCAACACGTATTGAAGGATGGCGTAATATGCCCCAAAGGAAATTTCTCCATGTAGGCATTCGAGTATATTCCTCGGCTCTTATTGTTTTTTTAAGCAAAAGGCTAGCATTTTCAGTAATAAATGCTTGGACTCAAGCTTGATGGAGTTCTAAGGGACTAGAGAAGGTCCTGCTACTTAAGGATGAGTCCTTTTTCTTTAAATTTGGTAAGGATTTTGATGTGCAGGAAAACACCGAACAAGGCCCATGGCACATTGGAGATCATCCTTTATTCTTGCGATAATGGAGTCCTGGCATGGACACAAACAAAGGTTCGATAGACAAATTTTCACTATGGATCCACTTCCACAACCTGACTATGAAACTATGGACTCTCCAAGGGTTGAGCTATGTGGTGAGCTCCTTAGGTAAACCTCTAAACTTAAATTCTCAAACACTACATATAGAGAGGGCAGGCTACGCAAAAGTGTTATTGAGATACCTAAGTCAACGATTCTTTTAGATAATCTTTTGGTGATGAGTGTGGGAGATAAAGGTGCAATTGTTATGAAGACTATACAGCTGTCTTACCTTTAGAAACCAAATGCCAACAAGCAGTGGCAACTAACTAGGAGGATCTTTCAATTGGAGACTACTAAGAAGATGTCAACACAGAATGTTCTAAAATAGAGTACCATTGTGACTACTGCTCAACTTGTTGATGTTGTTGCAGAGACATCTATGGTCTACGCTATGGATGTCGATAGGAGAACTCCATTAGGGACGAGCCAAATTGCTAACAGGCTGATCGACATTAATGAGGAATTGGAAGCTACAGAGGTCATGGCAACAGAAACAAAATCTGATCCTTTGGCAGAAACAAGCATGCTTGCTACAAATATGGAGACAGTAATGGAGTTGATGTAGGTTATGACATTTGAGGTTGTTACAGATAGCCTTCGTGCAGAGAATGAAACTACTAGTGTTATTGCGGGTATGCTTAATGATACTGTGGATGTAGTTACTAGTGATGAAGATAATGGTAAACAACTAGTTGGTTTGAGGGTTGAGTAAGTTGTCACACATATTTCTTAGAGAAAAACAACTCTTGACAATTCTAGTGTAGATAATTTGGAGAATTTATACAGTGGTGTGAATTATTTTACCTCCCAATATTTGGAGCATTTTCAGATGGATTGGGCCAACATGCTGATTCTAGTTGTAATTGTTGGACAAGATGAGAATCAGGGGATTAGGGATATCGAACAAACAGAGGAATGTGATACCCCGCTAGCTATTGTCCATGTCCTAGACATCCCTGACAAATTTTGTGTGCAATCCAAATCTGTAAAAAGGAAATTTGCTAGGAAGAGAAAGCAAAATCCTAAATACAAGAAATGGTGAACGAGCTTTCCCATGAAGATGAAATTTCAGTAGTGCCTATAATTGTTTCATGTTGTTATCTATTACGTAGATAATCATACTATCTTCCTTAGGATTACGTAGATAGTCATACTATCTTCCTTAGGAAGTTTTTGCTCTTGGATTATATTGCAATATGATAGTAAACTTAAAGCCTTGAACTCGTTGTAACGTCGATGTAATTCAACTATAATCACAATTATTTTTCATTTAAAAAAATATTTAGTAGGTCTCATTATCAAAGAAGTAATTTAATTTTTATTATTTATAATAAAAAATAATCACTAATAGTTATTAAAAATGGCCACAGAGCAGAAAAGTCCTTAAAGAAAAGAATGGCCATCTTTTAATGATGTTCATCAACTTACAAATGATGAAGAAGTTTTGGACTTTTTAAGGTTTTCTAAAGTTTAATATTCCTTTCCTCCAAAGTCGCCAAGTCAAATCCAGGATACTTTGCCCAGAGTTCCTATTATTTGTGTTGCTTTCCTCAACTTCGAGGTGTTTTTCGCCTAGAAACTGACTCGTTACCCTGCCTAACATGTCAAGGAAATTGACAGATTAGCTAACGAAAGCAAATTTTCCCTTATGTCAAAAGATATTTCTTATCTGAACCAAGCTTTTGGTCTCAATTTCCACGTGAGATGAAACTAATCGGGCATTTAGCGTAATTAACAGACTCCCAGGTTGTTGCCTAGGAACCTTATGTTATCCTCCGTTTCTTGTGTCTTCATTTTCTGTTTTCGTACATTCATAGGTTAGGTGGTCGTTCTTAAAATAGACATAAATTCACCTGTTCTTGTCCTCTCCACGTGGAGAGATTGACTTCTTTATGAAATCTAATATAGTTCACACTAAACAGTCCTGTTGTAGTTTCTGGTTGAGTTACTTACGATATACATATATATGTTGCTACCTGTGGTCACATATCATAATCTCCGGTTATGTTTATTCTCATATAAAAGGATAATTAAGAGAGTGGAAAATGTGGTTCATTTGCATTCACAGAGAAAAACTCTCTCATTCTTCCTCACGTGAAACACACCATCAAAGTTTAGAATTTAGGGCGTCGATTAATGGTGACTCTAGTAGCCAACCGTGAAACGTGGATTAGCAAACAGAGAATCGATCAACCACTTCCGCATTAAGGTCAGTCCTTATAAAATTTCTATATTGGTATCAGAGCCAGTATTGTGTTTGCATTTACATCATACGTAAAAAATTGACCCATGATTTGCGATTTTTATTTGTTCATGTAAAATGCATGATTGTGTCATTTCATTCACTATGAAAGTGGTTTCACATAAGAACAAAATGACAAACTCATTTAATGCATTTCAATGTTGTTGTGTTCGTTATGTCCTACTCATTTAATGTATCTACACATGTTTGTAAAAATAGAATTATACTTGTTTTCATTTTGTACGTGAATATACAAAGAATGCAAAATTTTCTACAGACAAATGGTTAAGAGCTTACATCCATAGTGAAAAACGGCAAACAAATCCTTGGTTTTGGACAAATGTTGTCTATAAAAGTTATGCACAATAATTGCATTAAATGCATTTAACAAAAGTTGGTTTTACGGAAACTGAAAAACTTTATTTCTTGTTCTTTAAACATATAATCAAAAAAATCTTTCTTGGTTTTTCGTGTTTATATGATGATACAAAAGGAGAGGTTTTGTGCGTGAAGGAAGAACGTGCATGCAAACTGAGAGTAAAACAAAAACACAAAGAGTTGTTTTCATTTTATGCAATAATGTGAATGAAAAAGAACACTGTAAACAGGAGAGTAACAATATATACAAACATTGTTTTCGTTTTTGTATAATTGTTTGTTTCAAACGAAGATGCGTTAAATGGTTTCACAGAGAACTTTTAAGTTTTGGTTAAAAGTTTTTTGTTCTGAATATAGGAGAATTAGATCATTCTCCACGCAAGGCTTGAATCTTCTCAATTTGTTTTGTTTGTTTCAAACGATTAAGTGTGTTCTAACCGCTTCATGGACGCGTTTTCATATAATATAATTTGAAATATTCCATAAATATGTTTTATGGGTAATTTTGTATTATATTTAAAATAATATTACATAAATGAGTTTTATATAATTTTGTATGTAAATTTTGTTTTACATGTATTAAGTTTTTTATTGTAAATTTGTTTTACATATAAGATATTTTTTTGGCATCTTTGTGATATTTCAAAGTAAAAATAGATTAATTAAATTATAGAAATTCCTAATTCATTTTTTTGCATGAGATGATTATAAGCTTAGCGAAAATTTCGATCATACTACATGAATTATGGATTTTCAGAAAATTTAATTAATGGAAATGTGCCTCATGTCATGTTTATATATACTTGTAAATATGCAACTAAAATCTTGATCGATGATTTGTCCACCACTGAAAAATTAGATGGGTCTAATTATGATATATGGCAAAGGAAGATTCAATAGCTTCTAAATGAACGAGAATTGCTCGAATATTTGACTATAATTATGACTACGCCATCAGTCAAAGACAAAGATGGAAAATATATTGATACTATTAGTAAGCAATATCAAGCATCCTTAAAGGCTTATGCAGATTGGTCCAAAAAGGATCATAAGGCATGTTATACTATGTTGTATTTCATGTATGATGATCTAATTAGAGAGTTTGAGGATTGTGCCATTGCTAAAGACATATGGGAGAAACTTAAGATCACTTTTGGTCAAACATCTGCTACAAGGCTTTGTGCTTTGCACCTCAAGTGGATGAACTATGAGATTAATACGACTCGTACTATGGTTGAACATTTACGAACCATGAGTGCTATGATTCGTGATCTTAAGGCAGCTGGCCGGGCTATCTCTGAAGAGGAACAAGTCTTGAATGTGATTCGGGCTCTTCTAGATCATACTGAGCACTGGAAGAATGTGAAACTTGTTTTGACACATAATGAAATGTCAAAACCCTTTCAGAGATCATTAGGCACCTCGAAATGGAGGAGGATTGCTTAAAAGCATCTGACTCCTCCAATGTGGCTCTGATTGCTAAAAGCAAAGGACCAAAGGGCAACAATGCCAATCGAGGTAAAAGAAAAGGTTCTCGGCCTTCTCAAAGGAATGGACCAAAAGGTCATCTTGTTAAGAAGCAAAAGGCTAAGGGCCAAGGAGAGAAAAACATGGCACATGTGAAGTGCTATAATTGTGAAAAGAAAGGTCATTTTGCTCGGGATTGTCCTGAACCTAAGAAAGTACCTTTCTTATCCATAACTCCTAAGTTATATGTTTGTTCTCATGCATTAGTTGCTAATTCTCTTCCTAATTGGATTGCAGATAAGGGAGAAAGCAAACACATAGTTTAGGATCAAGCTGGCTATATGGACTTTCATCGATATCCAGTGGGTTCGCAAACAGTCGTGTTAGGAAATGGCAGTGAAGAAGATGTCCTAGGAATAGGGACATATCAGCTCAAGTTATGTGGAGGAAATACTATGCTTCTCCATGATGCTCAAGTTATGTGCGATGTGCCTTGTGTCTCTTGTAACTTTAATGAAATCAGGATTCGTTTTTAGTTCTAGTCATTATGGATTGGATATTATATATAATGGCAATATTTTTGTCCATGCTAAATTGAAAAATGATTTTCTAAGTCTTGATTTGGATGAATTTTATGATAATTTGTCTTTTGTTTATGTTTCATATTTTGATCCTAATTCTGAATTTGTTAAATGAAATGCTAGACTTGGTCACATTAGCCAAGATAGATTGAGTAGGCTAGCTAAAGGAGGTCTTTTAAACCGACTCACTAAGGTTAAGTTGCTTAGATGTGAGTCATGCTTAGCTGGTAAGGCAACCGTAAAACTTTTTGGTAAGGCTTCAAGGGTGTCTAAACCCTTAGAGCTTATTCACTTTGATATTTGTGGACCCATGAATGTAAAGGCATGTCATAGGGCTATCTATTTTCTCACTTTAATAGATGACTATTCTCGCTATGGGTATGTGTATCTTTTAGCTCATTGTTATGAAGTGCTTGATGTGTTCAAACGTTTTGTGACTGAAGTTGAGACACAATTGGAAAGGAGAGTTAAAACTCTTTGGACTGATTGTGGTCGAGAACATCTATTTGATATGTTCAAAAAAAATTGTGAGAAAAAAGGTATAATAAGACAACTAACGATTCTTCAAACTCCACAACAAAACGGTGTTGCGGAGCGTAGGAATTAAACATTGCTTGATATGGTCAAGTCAATGATGGCACACGCTCATCTTCTAATTAGTTTTTAGAGAAATGCGTTGCTTACGGCAACTTATATTCTTAACTATGTGCTAAGTAAAAGTGTACTCGTCACCCCATTTGAGTTATGGAATGGCAGAAAGCCCTTTTTAGATCATTTAAACCCATGGAGTTCGACTGGTTATGTACACAACCCAACTCATAAACATGAGAAACTTGGTCCAAGAGCCACTAAAATGGTGTTTATACGATATCCCGAGCATTCTAAAGGGTATGTTACGTCTGGTGAGCACAGGAATGGTGGCATGACTGAAGTTGCTTCCCGCAATGTGGAGTTTCTTGAGGATGAGTTCCCAAGCATAGGTAAAATAAAAAATGACCTAGATTTGTATGAGTTACAATAAGATACTCTCGATGAGGGGGAGAATTTAGTTACTTGTCAAGTCACCGAGACTTTTCCTGCCCAAGAGAACCAAATCGAGAATGAGATTTGTCTTCAATCTCTAAACCAAGAACCTATGGATAGTCTACATGTTCAAAATCTCACATCTCAAGGGGATAGTGAGAGTGGTTCTCAACATGATCAGGACCCCAATCTCCAAGAGCTAGAGGGATAGATTCTGAATCAGAGTACACAAATATAGATGTTAAACTTTGAAGAAGTGAGCATGGAAGAATTCCTCGACGACATTTTCAAATCGAAGAGGAAATATTTCTTTATATTCCTTTGGAAATAGAAGAACCAACCACTTTCAAGAGGCTATTGATTCACCTAACCACATAGAGTGGATGGATGCCACGAGGGATGAAATGGATTCAATGACACAAAATCAGGTTTGGGAATTAGTTAATCTTTGACTCCAAAGAAAGTCAATTGGAAACAAATGGGTTTTTAAGATGAAACGTAAGGCGGATGGAATGATCAACAAGTTCAAGGCCTATTTGGTAGCGAAAGGCTATACCCAAATAGAGGATATAGACTACAAAGAGACATTTTCTCCTCTGGTGAGATTTGCCTCTATTCGCTTACTTCTAGCTCTGGTTGCCCATTTGGACATGAAGTTGTTCTAATGGATGTAAAGACTGCTTTCCTCAATGGTAATCTTGAGGAAGAGATTTATATGAATCAACCTATTGGTTTCATATCAAAAGGTCAAGAAGACAAAGTGTGTCGTCTTAAAAGATCCATATATGGTTTCAAATAGTCTTTCAGATTGTGGTATTTTAGATTCCATAAAGCCATTACTTCTTTTGGGTTAGTCATGATTTCAGAAGACCATTGTGTGTATATAAAGAGAACAACAAGTGAAATTTTATTTCTCACTTTGTATGTTGATGACATATTATGAGCTAGCAATAGTGTGGAGATGCTCAAAACCACTAAAGAATGGTTGTCTTCTGTCTTTGATATGAAAGAAATGGGTGAAGCTAGGTATGTCCTAGGTGTGGAAATAACTAGAAATCATCCCAAGAAACTTCGTGGTTTAAGTCAAGAAGTGTATATTAACAAAATCTTGGAACAATTTTGAATGCATTATTCCAAACCCATTAATACTCCAGTTGAAAAGGGTATTACCTTGAGTTTTGATCAATGCCCTAAAACAGAGAAGAAAAAAGAAAAAATGAGTAATGTTCCTTATACTAGTGTTGTAGGAAGCTTAATGTATGCTATGTTGTGTACACGACTTGACATTTGCTTTGCTATTAGTTTGGTAAGTCGTTACTAAAGCAACCCAGGACCTGCTCATTGGTAAGCAGTCAAAAGGATTTTTTGATACCTTCATGGTACTTCAAACCTGGTCCTTTGCGATCAAGGGGGAGATTTAAGGTTAAAGCAATATTTGGATGCCGATTGGGGTGGTGACCTGGATGAGTCTAGGTCAACCTCATAATATGTCTTTACCTTGGGAGGGGGAGCCATATCTTGGTGTAGTAAGAAGCAAGACTGTATAGTATTATCAACAATGGAAGCAGAATACGTTGCTTGTTGTCTTGCCACTTTGGAGGCAATATGGTTGAGAAGTTTTCTTCAGGATCTTAATCTTATTCCCAGAGTTAATGATCCTGTTGAATTGTTATGTAACAACACTGCAGCTATACAGTTTGCTAAAGATCCGAAGTTTAATAGAAAATCTAAGCATATCAAAAGGTGTTATCATTTCGTAAGAGACGTCATAAAAAATAAAGATGTTGCCATAATGTATATACCTACAAACAAAATTGTAGCTGATCCCTTAACTAAACATATTCTCTGAGATTCATTTAAGGCTCATGTGATGAGTTTAGGTTTGCGTAGAGTTTAGTTTTTCCATTGAGTTATATCTTGTTGTATAATGGATATGTTTTCAATTGTAACGAGTTTTTGTTTAATAAAAGTTTATTTCTCAAATGTTCATTGGTACACAATTACATGATAAGGCATATTGT
Organism: Erythroxylum reticulatum; assembly: GCA_025504915.1. Lineage (NCBI taxonomy): Eukaryota > Viridiplantae > Streptophyta > Magnoliopsida > Malpighiales > Erythroxylaceae > Erythroxylum > Erythroxylum reticulatum. The sequence goes on along the minus strand of JANSVA010000007.1, from coordinate 35,778,482 downwards.
AATGTCACCACACACCAGGCTTCTGATTGACCTTATCATATAGGTAATCGCCCTAACG
>JANSVA010000007.1:35736991-35753844 GCA_025504915.1 Erythroxylum reticulatum | reverse complement strand
CAAGCATCAGGATTCTAATGTCAGTGTGCTCCACTTGCATATCTGAACACAGTGCTTCAATTCCTTCTGGGCTGTTTAAGTAATCATATGAATACAAGAAACATAAGGTTTGTAGTCACAATCAATCTCTGATAATACTAAGTCACTTGCTACCATAAAATCCATATATAATCCATGATATATCAATCACTATGCCAATTACAAGCCAACATTAGCCACTTTCAGAGCAGACAATTACTTAAAATTTTCTTGCAAAGTCCATATTCTTAAGGACAGGAAACTGATATCTACATTTCTCACTTACTACAGCTAGTATGGGTTTTTACAACTTTCAGACGGCTAAAAAAAAATGAACAACTTTCAAATGCTAACATCATTCACTTATAAACTATGAAAATAATACTCTCTCCAAGAAACCAATTCTTATGAAAATGCCTTCAACACACAAATCTGCAAACAATATAGACCTAAAATGCCGGAGACAAACTTACTCGATAATGCCCAAGCAACTATTTGCGTATGAGTAAAAAAGCTTATCTATCCGATCAATCTCCTTCGATTTGGCTTTAACTGATGTGGAACAAATATAATAATACATCAAAGAAAGTAGGCAGTAACCAAACAAGAAGAGAGCAACAGAAAATAGAAAAAGTTATTTAGGACCAAAAGTAAGATGCTTCGCAGAGAACTTTGGCTATCATAACTGCACCAAAAGCTTGAAGCAACTTAAACTTTCACTTCCTATATTTCAATTGCAGTAGTGCAAGAACAAGCATAATCATGCCATCCATCAGCTTCAACTACATTGAACGATTCTCAACTAGGTTTACTTGCTCAAAAAGAAGCCAAACGGTAAGCAAGTATCAATCTTTTGGATATGACCATGAGCCCATATATAACAAAAGTCTTTTCTGTTGACATTATTGACACAAAACAATCCTTTTCCATTTCTTATGTTCATCTCAAGAATCCTATCCTACATGCCGCCTCTAGCAATTGGATATTGTCAAGAGTCATTGTGCATCCCACCAAAACTCAAATTACTATCAAATAACTAAACCATTAATCCCAAGCCATCTTTTAATCAGGATTAAAAAAAGGCGGGAAAGCTTAAAATATTTGGATCCTAATTAAAGCAGTAACCTGATACTTAACAAGCCAAAAGATCTAACTTTTATTTACACTCACATGATATATTACGAGTAAACGAGTAAAAGGATAAAAACCCCAATCTAGTTAGGGTCTATACAACAATTCGTCAACTACTCCTTGCTTTGCGATTACTTACTCCTACGTTATAATTTAAACCAACAGTTCTCCTCTCTATTCGATTTTGTACTTTCATCTCGTTCCACGTCACAAGATCCAAATTCATTCAATCAAGAAAGTTTAAAGCTCCAAGATTTGTCAATCATTGTCTCCGAAATTTCTCTCGATTTCTCGGTAGCCAAACAAGATAAACAAAAGAAATATTGTAAAGAAAAGGAAAGAAAAATCATCGTTTCGGGGTTGTGACGGAGACCAACCAGGACGGGGGTTATGATCGTCATCTGGTGATGTGATGGAGGAGGAAATTGGTGGGGCCGCCTTTCGCTTTCGGTTTGATGTGCGAGGCATATCTCTGTGAGAGACGATAACTCTGAACCGTCCGATTGGATTACCAAATTAGTCAAAACGCAAAACCCCCAAGGCTCATATCAGAGTAGTCTACCGGCAGAGGGTTGTGTTTGTCTGCGGGAGACCTTCAAAGCCTCTATGGTGGGGACTGGTTCGATGCCTTCTTTATAAGAACTTCAGAACGCGAATTACGAAAGTAGTCCTTGAATTTGTCATATTTGCATAATAGGACCTAAAAGTATGTTATTTAGAAACCCATGGCCAAACAGGCCCATATCTGAACATCTAGGCGACGTCGTTTGGCTGCAATGAGACGCTTATAAAATCAACGAACGAACTTAACGTCCTAGGGTTTTTCGTGTGCAGCAACTTAAGGAGACTCCAAAATGGTACTCCCTCTCTATTCCAAATAAGGGTTTTACTTTGAGCTCTACCGGAAATTGAGTATAGTTTCTCAATCTCTATCTCTTAGTATGTGGTTATAATTTGTGTTGTTGTTGATTTTGTAGCCGTCACACAAGTCCTTCCGTATCAAGAACAAGCTGGCGAAGAAGATGAGACAGAACAGGCCCATTCCTCACTGGATTCGCATGCGAACTGATAACACCATCAGGTAATCCTTTTTATAAAATGTCAATTCTTTGTTTTAATTTTTGTTTTTTGGATTAGTACTGATTTGTTTTTGTTATGCGGGTTTTGGCAGGTATAATGCAAAGCGCAGGCACTGGCGCCGTACCAAGCTAGGTTTTTGAGATGGAAGAATAGCTGATATAAAGTTTCTTCAATGTTTAACCATTTGGGAGTAGCAATTTTGCAAGACTTGAAATGTGTAATTTTAAATTTGGGAATCGTATGACCGTGTTTAGTTGCGATTTATAAAGGAATTTCTGTTCAGTTTCAGCTTGGTTTGGTACTCCTATTCATATGTACTACTGTGATATTACGTCGCCTTAAGTTAGTTTATGTTGTTGGTTATATCCATTTGGGTAATTATGTTCAACGCTTTAGTAGCAAATCCGTAATTTCCATTGGCGTTTTTAGTTCTCAGCCCTACTTTAGTTTCGTCCTTGGTCAATATTTTGATTGATCTTCTGGAATTCTTTGGTCATTTAAAGTTTTTTAGAAGCTACATGGTTTTACTGTACTCATTCGAGACTTGATAGATAAGAATAATTCAGGTTGCTGGTGATTGCTCCTTGTCCGTCAAGGGTAATAAGGCTTAGGTTTTACTTAAGTTTAGAAATGCTTGGAGGATATTGAGAAGCTGATTTATATTTGAAATTTGACCAAGACGCCAAGTCTTGAGTTGAGAAAAATGTTAGTTTATTAGTACTTTCGTATTAGCTCCTTCAGCCTTCAATTGATAGATGATGAATAATACTAGCAACAACATATATCAGCTTAAAGCAAACCGAGGTTAGCTCTCAGTTTGTTCCCCTCTCAATCCTCTTTCTAGTACTTGATAGTGCTTCCATAATGCACTAGCCTTATATGGACACACTCGAATGCCTGATTAAACAGTGTAGTGTTGTTGGATGGTGTTAATGTCCAGCCCCTTAAGCTTCACCACTGACTCAACGTGCCCCTTCAATGTGTGAAGCTCCCTGAGTCTGTATACATGAACACATATTTGTAAGATATAATCCAAAGGTTAAAACTTGCCACTCATTATCATATAAGAAAAGTTTCTTTGAATTTTCACGTGTCTACATGTTGAACTTTTACAAAAGTTATCATCGAGCCTAGTAGTTCAATGTGAGAAGAGGCTAAAAGTCTTCTTCACCTTGCAACTTCTGCACGTCTCTTGGCCTGCTCGGCAAGATCAGACAACTCCCCGGAGCTAGTCTTTTCGAGTGGCCTGGCTTTTGGTGATTGGAGGCCATGGAGTGTACGCTGAGCTGCAGCCCATTGAGCCTCCCTCTCACTCTTTCCATAGTCTTTCTTGCTTGTGAAAGCAGTCTGGAATCCATTTTTCGAACATAAGCATAGAGAAAATGCAGTAAGAATGTGATCGTGAAGTTGGACATTTGTTTTTGTTGAGATTATTCTGTACAAACCTTGTTCTCCAACAGGTTATCCCATGCCTTTCCACTGAGTGAATAGCGGGTCAAGAACTTTAGGATATCGAGTGGAAAGTAGAAAACAAGACTGTAAATCCAGATCACTCCTGCCCATCCCCAACCAATACCCTTCACACGTGCAAATTCCCAGTCTGCGTATACAGCGATGATTGTGGCAACCTTCACAGAGCAAAAATGTCAATATAGAAGGATATGTGAAATTCAAGAAAGAGGGATAGAAATGATCATAACAACTACTGACCAGTTGTGCTGCAAGGAAGGCAACACACAGCAAGATACCAGGGCGTTCAATGAAGGACCAGCTCCTTGACCTGGTTACAAAGATGAGTGCTTGACTGACGATGCTGACTTGAAGGTAGAGAGCAGCTATGATCTCCTCTGGTTTATCATTGATTTCTCTCACACCAAATTTATCCTGCAAAATATCATCATTTTGTGTTGGTTTCCTGTGTGATGTAATCAAATTAGTTGTACTTGGAGTTGTTCACTTACAGTAAAGAAGGAAGTCTCATATGCAAGCCAGAAAAAGACCACCGTCATGATTGCAAGATAGGTTCCTAGCACGATTCCAGTTGCAAAGATTTCCTTGAGTTTCCAGGAGTCAGGTACAGGAGACGGCTTGACTCTGTCCTTTGAGATGGTCATGATGGTCCCATCATTGAGGATGGCAATAATAAGAACCATGAATGGTGAGAAGTCAAACTTCCAGATAAGTGCAATCAACATGAATCCCAAAACAATACGAATTGTGATAGAAACTGCATAGATTGTGTAGTTCTTCATTCGCTGGAAGATGGCTCTGCTTGTTAAAACAGCGCTTACAATCACACTCAATCCAGGTTCTGTCAAAACGATGTCTGAGGCGCTTCTAGCAGCATCTGTTGCATCTGCCACAGCAATACCAATGTCTGCCTTTTTCAGTGCAGGGGCATCATTGACTCCGTCTCCAGTCATACCACAGATATGTTTCCTATCCTGTAGCCTCTTAACAATCTCATACTTGTGTTCTGCATACCCCGAAGTTGTGATTGATTAGGCTAACACGGTAAATCTTCTGTAGAGAAGTCTAATGAATTATAGTAATTGAATTCTATTACCAGGGAAGACTCCAGCAAAACCATCAGCTTTTTCAATGAGCTCGTCAATTTGCATTGAAGCAATTGACTCATCCTTGTGGTCACCCAGAAGGGAAGATGAGGGATACATGTTGGTGCCCATTCCTAGCCTGCGACCAGTTTCTTTGCCAATAGCAAGCTGGTCACCAGTGATCATCTTAACATTCACACCAAGTTCAAGTGCCCGTCGAATGGTCTCTGCACTATCGTGCCTTGGAGGATCAAAGAGAGGCAAGAGCCCAATAAACTCCCATGGTCCGCCAGCACTTTCCTTGCTTTTCTCTGGAACAGTCTATAAATGGATGGAGACAGAAAACATATCGTCAAGTAAGCAAATCATACATTTTCACTGTTTAGAAATTGATCTACCTGACGAGCAATTGCAAGAGAACGGAGGCCACGGTCAGCAAAGTTGTTAATGATTTCATGAGCCCTTTTCTCTATCTCACCCTTGAGTCCACAAAGATCAATGATCTAACATAGAAGGAGACAAGTTAGCACAGGTGTGGAATATTGTGTTTCATACCATATTTATATTTCAGAAGTTCTAACATACCTGCTCGGGAGCTCCCTTGCTGCATCTATGCCAATCACCGTTACTGTCAATGTAAGTAATAGCAGTGCGCTTATCAACAGGGTTGAAGGGCAGGAAATGTACTTCAGTAATTCCTGTTCTTGCCTGAGAATGCGAAGTAAAACTCCTATTTTAGGTGCTCCATTGTTTTTATGAAAGAAAGTTGAGTGACCAATATCCACAAGTATATGCAACTCCATACCTCCTTGGGATCGCCTAACATCCCAACAATTGAAGCATCAATGGCGTCCTGGTTTTCTACTCTGGAAGCCCTAGCAGCAAGTAGGACCACAGTGTCCTTGTCTATGCTATTTGTAAATACCTGAAATTAAAGGGAACACTATGAAATGACGTACCACCCTCGGACCTCCAAAATCAAGAAACATATTGTATGACAGTACCTCGATGAGGCTTTTGTCGACAGTTAGCTTGTTAAGTGTGAGAGTCCCTGTCTTGTCACTACAGAGGACATCCATCCCAGCCATTTCTTCAATGGCAGTCATCCTCTTAGTGATGGCTCCTTGCTCTGAGAGGCGATGAGACCCAATAGCCATTGTCACTGATAAGACTGTAGGCATGGCAATAGGGATACCTCCAATGAGAAGGACCAAGAGATTGTTAATGCCATCTCTGTACTTCCTTTTCTCTATTGCGTACATCGCTACGATCTCAATTACCATTCCTACTGCAATTGAGCAGATACAGAAGTTTCCAATGGATGTCAACACCTGAGAAATGTGGACACAGCACAAAATGCTCATTATACCAAATATGGAAGTGTAATGTATTACAGTAGGTAATGGGACGAGTAGTAGTAATACCTTTTGGAAGTGACCAACGTTATTGGTGTTATCAACAAGATGAGCAGCCTTTCCAAAGAAGGTATGAACACCAGTGGCAATAACAACAGCCTCTATCTCACCTTGCTTGCAGGTTGATCCTGAAAAGACTTCATCCCCTGGATTCTTGGTGACTGGAAGGGATTCACCAGTGAGTGCAGATTGATCAATCTTGAGAGGATCTCCTTCCAAGAGACGAGCATCAGCAGGAATCACGTCTCCCAACTTGACACTAATCACATCTCCTGGAACCAAAATGGCTGCCTCTTGCTCACTCCACTTCCCATCTCTCAGGACCTACAAATATTCCCACATCTACAATGAACCCAAATCTTTTTTTTTTTTATAAATAATTTCATATCTTGCTTCAAGCCATGTGAACATAGCTGGTCGAAATTACCTTGGTTTTAGGTGCGAGACCAGCCATGAGCGCAGCAGCAGCATTTCCTGCATTGTTTTCTTCAATGAAGCTGATGGTGGAGTTTATAAGAAGCAGTACCGTAATACCGACGAAGTCTTGCCAGTCTGGATCCATACCACCTCCATTGGCAAAGACAAGGGCCATAATAGCAGCTGCTTCCATGACCCATGATAGAGGATTCCACATGAACCCCAAAAACTTGAGGATTTTGCTCTCTTTTTTCTCTTCAAGCTTGTTGGGACCAAATATTTCAAGCCTCTTCTCACCTTCTGCTGTGGTCAACCCATCTCTGGTACATTTCAACTGCTCAAACACTTCTTCAACAGGAATTCTCTCCTGCACGATCCAAAAAAACACGGACACAAAACATCAAGATCGAGTTTAGCTTCAATGAGGTACGTCCATTTCATTTTATTTTTTTTCTCCTTTGTAATATGTGAAAGAAACAATATGCTTACTAGGTCAACATTCTCATTCTTTATCTGTTCGAAGAAAATGTCAGCCATGGCGACCTATGAGAAATATACAACACTATACCAGGAAAAGAGGGGGGAAAAAAAGAAAAAGAAAAGGAAAAAATACGTCCAAAAGGCTATTTTCTGATGTTTTATGCACTAAACGGACGGAAAGGAAGCGGCCTATGTCTCTCCCTCTTCATCCATAAGGCTATGAAAGAGACGAGGGAGGAAAAATATAAGGGAGAGACTGATATAAGTTGTTAGCACGTAATTGAAGACAGAAGGGCTTCTGGTTCAAGCTTTGGTTGAGATACTTATAGCCAACTTGAGGAGCTTACAGACACTGAAAAAAAAGCAATGGACGATCGACCAACTCGGGTCCGCCTGTTTTGCTTTAATGGCTGACGAATGTCTACGGTCTTATCGGCTGTTATAGCGGTTGGTTGTTGCTGGTTCTGTCATGGATGATTCCCATGGCTGTATTGGCATGCAACTTCAAATGGTAGTCGTATGTTCAATTTCCACGGTGTCAATCACGCTGATATTTACTAAAATAATAATAATATAAATAAATTTACTTTTATATATTTTAATAAATTACTTTATTTAAAATAAATATGAATTATTTTATATCTTTAAATTGAAAAGCTTCAATATTTTACCATTTTCACTATTCTTAGATGCTTAATGTTCTAATTGATCATGTAAGTGCTCTCAAATTTTAGGAAAGAGTTAAGTTTATTATTAGTGTTTTTTGTAAATTATTATTTACTAATTTTTAAACTTTTTTTTGTTTCTAAAATATGATTTTTAAATAAATTAAAGGAGTAATTTAACAGAAACTTGATTGTTAATGTCTAATAATAACACATTATATAAAATTTAAAGATAATTTATATAAATAATTAAATAAGGTTAATTTTATTTAATCTCTTTTGAAATTTATTAGTAAATTATTATATATTATTAAATAAATAATTGATAATTAGATTTCTATTTATAAATTAATTTTAATATATATTAACTTGATATTAAATCACATTATAATAAAAGAGAAATAAAAAAATTACTTTTAAAAAAATTAAAAAAAACTAAGACGTAAAGTGGAAACCATAAACTCAAGCTTTTTAACTAAATTTAAAAACAAAAAAATAAAAATAAACATATTAGCTTCACCAAATAGTTAAAAAAACACGTATTTTTCTTTTCTAATTCTTAATTTTAAGATTTGATTAATCCTTAATTAACTATTCCCGCCAAATTCCTAATATGCCGCCGTTTTCAGTCACCCGATTTCTCTTACAAAAACCAAAGAAGTTCCTCCGAAACTCGGCGAAAAATCCAAACCTCTCTCTCTCTCTCTAATGGCGTCAAGTAATCAACTCACGGAGTATGAGCGAAAGCGGCTGGAGAACATTCGCCGGAACGGAGAAATGATCGCAGCCCTCAACATCCACACCAAAGCATCTGAACTCTCCGCCAACACGAAACGTCAAAGGTTCCTCTCTCTGTCTCTCTCCCTCTCTATCTATCTGTGTCTGGGTTTTGGTTTTTTAAGTGAAAAAACGAGTCTTTTTTTTGCCTTGTTTTTTAAAGGTTGTTATTTTTCTACTGAGCAGAGTTGGACCCTCCAAATCCTATAAAGTCAGTCCCGAGAAGAAGAAACCCAAGATCCAGAGCCCTGTTGTCATCAGACGCTCTCTACGTACTCGGGGATTGCCTCCTGATTCTAATGGTATTGTTGATGATTCTAACGACTCTACTACTAAACCTGCCGTCCCGATTCGTCCCAAGCAACCCTTAGCGAGTGTTCTAGGCCAGTTGAGTATGAGGGACGCGTATACTGGAACTGGGTCTGACAGAGCATTGATTGATACTCTTAAAGGGCTGGTTACCGAGGAGAAACCCCGATTGGGTGTTTCAACTAAGGAAGAATTTGATGAGGAGGCAACGGACGGGGTTTCTTTTAGGCTGCTAAAGTGTGTGAGTGATACTCCTAAAGGGCAGGTTACTGAGGAGAAACCCCGATTGGGTGTTTCAACTAAGGAAGAATTTGATGAGGAGGCAAGGGACGGGGTTTCTGTTGGGTTGGTAAAGGGTGTGATTAAAAGCGAAAAATTGGATTTTGGGATGGGGCTTAAGAGTGATCTTGATCTGGGGTCGATGGACCTGAAACCAGAGAATATTGCAAGGCTTCTTCAGGGGAAGATATTGGTGGTTTATTTTTTGCCACGTGAGGACGTGAGGATGGTTGCAGCAGGGAATAAATATGGCGATGTTGCATTTTGGAATATGGATGTTCAAGGAAAGAAGGATGGGGGGATATATTTGTATTCGCCGCATGCTGGGCCAATTTCTGGGATTTTGTTTCAGCGAGCTTGTTTATCCAAGGTACCTTTGGTGATAAAATTTGCGTCTTTGGATTTGTTTGCGAATTTTGAACAGCTAGTGTTTATAGTTTCGGATTTGCTGTTTGTTATGGATTTGCCTTTGGCAAGTTAAAGACATCTTGGTTTTGAACTTATGTTGTCAGGTTCTTCTGTCTGAAAGTTATTGATAGTGCATTGCATTGCAGTGAAATCAGGAATGGACATTTGAATGTTTGAGTTTTGTGTAGAATATGATTTACATCGCATACTCATTGCAATTTGAATTCTTATAGATTTAGCTCACTTGTGTCTGTTAAATGCTATGTAGGTATTTACCAGCTGTTATCATGGTTTTATCCGACTAATGGATGTCGAAAAAGAAGTATTTGATCTAGTCTATAATGGTGATGAGGCTATATATACTCTCTCTCAACAACCAAATGAGATGAAGAACTTATATCTGAGTGAGGGTCATGGAGGATTGAGCATCTGGGATGAGAGGATGGGAAAATTTTCATCCCAGTGGATTCTACATGAGGACAGGATCAACACCATAGATTTCAATCCGCAAAACCCTTTCATTATGGCTACGAGTTCCACAGATCGGTCTGCTCGCCTATGGGATTTGAGAAGTATTTCTAGAAATAAACCCTCATGTTTGAAGACATTCTCTCATAAGAGGCCTGTGCATTCTGCTTACTTCTCTCCTTATGGAGTCTCCCTTGCAACAACCAGGTAAATAGTTACCCTTGGCCTGGGGTTAACCTGCACAAACACTATTTTGTTTCATGGACTTTATGATATTGACTCTTTGACATTTATAATGCCTTCTTGTCTTACAACTTTTGTTCTCATTATGAGAACCTACAGTAACTTAATCTCATCCTAATAACTATGCTTTTCTGCTTCATCTTTGTTCTTTCTTGCAGTACTGATGACAGAGTTGGTGTATTTAATGGTGTTAATTTTGAGGAGACTTCCATGATACCCCACAACAATTACACTGGCAGATGGATTTCTAATTTCAGGTAATCTCTTTTGCCAATAAGTAGACAATTGGAATATTGAAACGGACACTTTAATCCAAGTTTATTACAATCTGCTATGCAAGGACCAAAGAATAAGGAATTTTATCTAACAGTTACCATCTTTCAATTTCTGTAAACAGAGCAATATGGGGTTGGGATGATTCTCATATCTTCATAGGTAGCATGAAACGAGGAGTTGATGTAATATCACCTGCGCAAAGAAGAACAGTAATGACTCTGCAAAGTCCGGACCTTACTGCTATTCCTTGCAGATTTGCTGCACACCCTTATAAAGTCGGGATGCTAGCAGGAGCCACAGGTGGAGGACAGGTTTATGTATGGACCTCAAACTAGTCAGAAGTCATAGCAATGTCATGTGTTTCCGTATATGTGAATTGTTATTTTAGCCTATGCAAAGCCTGTTTGTGTATCTCTGGCGCCACCATTTTGTAGTGCAGATAATAGGAACTGCCTAACTTTTACTGGGATTGAAGTGTTGAACTGCCTAACTTTCTCTAAGCTCAGTATTGGGGTCTGAGAATGGTTAAAACTATAATTTATGGATGATCTGGTTGAGATGATGACAAATTTTATCTACTAGAAGACATTTTTCAATTTAGTGTGTTGTTATTAAACCAAGGACTCCCAACTTCGATAAATTGTAATCACAAAACAATGAGCACCACGCACAACCCAATCGTTGCATTCACTACGCCGGAGAACTACGCCGCCAGACTCTCTCGCCTCCTCGTCCTCAACTCGCTAACTCCTCTATGGTGCCCAACAATCACCACCAAACCCACTCCACAAGCCCTAGTCCACCACCTCGCTCCCAACTCAATTACTGGCTTCTCCGCTCTTGCATTCCCTTCCAGGACAGCCATCTCCGCCGTCGCTGCTGCCTCTCTCTCCCTCCCCACCCCTCTACTCCCTCCCTCCGGCGAGAAGTTCATAGTCGCCGCGCTGGGAAAAGATGCGGAGCTGATAAATGAGGAGTTTTTGCGTCGGTTTTGTGGTGATAATGAAAAGGTTCGAGTCTTGGTGCCTCCGACAGCGACCCCCGCCGACATGGTACGTTGTTTGGGAGAAGGGTTTGGTCGGAGAGTGCTGTGTCCGGTTCCGAGAGTGGTGGGTCTAACTGAGCCTCCGGTAGTTCCGGGTTTTATCCGGGAATTGGAGGAATCCGGATGGGTTCCGGTTCGCGTCGACGCGTATGAGACCCGGTGGTCGGGGCCCACATGCGCGAGGGCTATGGTGGAGAGGAGAGAGAAGGGTTTGGATGCGGTGGTCTTTACGAGTATTGGGGAAGTAGAGGGGTTTCTGAAGAGTTTGGTGGAACTTGGGTGGGATTGGGAGACCGTGAGGAGGGTGTGGCCGAGGTTGGTGGTGGCGGCGCATGGGCCGGTAACGGCGGCCGGAGCTCAGAGCTTGGGGGTGGATGTTGATGTGGTGAGTGGGAGGTTTGATAGCTTTGGTGGGGTCGTGGAGGCGGTGGGTTTTAAGTTGCGAAGTTTGAAGTCTAGCTGCTTGTGAAAATGTCTCTGAAGTTGAAATTACAGTTCGTGCCTCCGGTGGTTCCGTTGATATGGGATTACGTGAAATTCAAATTTCTAATTGAAAGATGTAATCTTTTTGGTCACGATCAAGCACGACAGCTAAATAATCTGTAATGCTAGACAGCAATGGCGTTCCAATAAAAATTTCAACTTTGAAAACAAAAAAACTGTAGTTTTTCTTGTCTGGTTTTCAGAATCCAAGGAAATAAATTGAGAATTTAGACACTCTTCAATATCCAAATCGAAAAGGGCTAATGAAACTGTTTGCAAGAATGGAGATCTCATTCAAAGAGAAAGATATCAAACTACATTAGCCACACAAAGGTCTTATAAATGTAATGAACCTATCGATAGATTGAATTTCACTTCCTTAGAAAAGCTGGTTTTGGAGTGAACTACGATGAATTTTCTGGGTTTGGTAACTTTGGTTATCCATATCAAATCATCTTCCCCAGTTCTTGTACTCATCCATTGGCAGTGCTATTGCTGCACTTTTAAGTCTTTTTAACCGTTCGACCTTCGATAGCCGATCATAGTCCTTCGGCTTTGGCCATTTCACCTCCTTCAATAGCCGATTATACTCCTCTGACTTTGAGCATTTCGCCTTGTGTGATTTCGTAACCCCTCAGCCGGTCTTTTAATCCCATTTTCATTCTATTTTAGTAGCTCGCATAGCATTGCCTTGTCAAGAATTTGAACAGCACCAAAAGGGTTGGAAGGAGAGAAGAAAATTATGAAATGGTTACCAATTAAGTATCATGAACCTCGAGTAATCTCGCACATAATGCAACTTTTAGATCGTAACAAGTTGCATAGTTGCTGTTATGTGCTATTTAGAATTGATCTGATAACTTTTTTTGACAGTACACAAACTTATATAGATCCTGGCTATTAACAAACAACAAAATCAAAAACTCACAAGCACTCACATGATCTAGCTACTTGTTAAATCCAACACTTTCATCAATCTTGTAATGGTAATTCTATGTATGCTGATTTGGCTTCATCAGTTCTGTTTGGTTTCTCTGTGACTTTGACCAGGACAATAGCTTGACTGTCTCCTCCATTGATGGTCGCTCAGAAGGTCTACTTCTAGTGCAGCGGACAGCAACTTCAACAACTAATCTTACCTCCTCTTTGATTGAATTAGTAGAGCTAACTTCATTATCAGCAAACACCTCTCGTAGGATTACCTCCAGAGGCTTGTTCTGTACGGTCTCTCCTGCGTTTGTAAGTCTGCCATTGGTCAAGACTTCCAGGATGATCTCTCCAAAGCTGTATATGTCTGCGTAGAGCTCTTCTTTCAGGGAAGTGTTGAGTTCACCTGATCAAAGCATATAAAACAAAAGTTTTTAAGGTTTAAGATGAGTCAATAGACTGAAAAAAATGAGTTGCTTTCTAAACAGTAAATCAAGTTTGCTGATCTTGTCGGTACAGAAAGATTCCAGGAAAATAATAACTTTCAGAACTTCATTACTCAAGACAAGCTGCAACTTTCCTGGTAGGACTAACAAAATGCACGCTTAAGTGTGCCGGCCTGAAGTTTTTATCCGTCTTTTTAGATCGAACTTGGGCTTTTTGGGACAGGCTCGGAACTATGTGAGGACTTACACAACCTACATGAAACAACATAAGGAGTTAAAATTTTACCTGCTTCTCTAATTGAAAATGTTTCTGAAGATGAGGATTTAGCCATTTCTGCCAGGTACTTGAAGCCAAACTCAGCTAAATGGACCTCCATATTTTCATCAAACAGAATGCTGCTTGACTTCAGATCTCCATGAGGAATTGCTGGGCTACATTCATGGTGAAGGAAGCAGAGTCCCCTAGCTATACCTACTATGAGCTTGTACTTGACTGTCCAATCCTTCTTCATACTGTTCTTCTCTGCCAGATTTCCGTTTGATGAATAATCGTACATCAAATAGCCTACGAGCTTGTTGTGGCAAAATCCCAAGACTCTAATCAAATTCTTGTGCCTTGCATAGCCTAACTGTGTTACGAATTCTGAAACTTTCTTGATTCCCTTTCCTTCAAGTTCAATCTTTTTCATCGAGACTGTAATTCCTGTGGGCAAAACTACTTTGCTGGTGGAAGCTGATGGTGGAGAACCTGCTGGTATTGTTTCAGTGGAACTAAAGCTTTTGAGAACATCATTTGCTGTGAATCTTGGGAGTCCATTGAAGGAGATCATATTCCAGTGGCCTTTACCTTCTCTTCTGATGTAAAATATCCCCAAGGTTGATGCTACAAGAAAAACAACAACTCCTGAACACAGAAGTAGAACCCATATGAGCTTCCATATGCCCCTACCTCCGAATATGGCCATTGATGTGGAACAAGGTCGCAGAGGTGCTCCACATAAATTTGGATTTCCTTCATATGCGCTCTTACCCATCAATTTAAACAAGTTGTTGGACGGTATAGAACCAGAGATGTTGTTAAAAGACACATTGAGAAGTTTCAATCTCGAAAAGTCACCAAATTTCGCTGATAATGGACCAGTGAAGTTGTTGTGTGACAAGTCCAAGACACTTAACTCTGTAAGACCTGCAATTTCTTCTGGTATGTTGCCAGTGAATTGATTGTTAGCTAAATCCATCTTAGTAAGACTCGAGCACCTTGAAATGCTTTTTGGAACATTTCCTGCTAGATTGTTCGTGCGTAACTCAATCACCGAAACAGAATTGCATGATGCAGATGCAGGAAAATTGCCAGAGATATTGCAATCTGATGCTGAGAAATTCTGAAGGAGTGGTAGAGACCAAAGCTGTTCTGGGATAACACCTCCTAGTCCTGGATTATGAGAGGCATTGAAGTACTGAAGACTGGAAGCATGAGGCAAATCTGAGGGAATCCCTCCAGTGAACTTGTTGTTGGAGAGATCCACATAAGTTATACCAGGAAGCTTGTTGAATTTCAGAGGGATCTCACCAGAAAAGGAATTATCTTCTATCCGAAGACGAACAAGTGAAGAACAATTCGAAATCGACGGTGAAAGACCGCCCGTGAAGTTATTAGAAAACAACATAAGCTTGAACAACACACCTCCAGCACAAATATCCAGTGGAATGCTACCAACAAAATTATTGGTAGAAACATCTACCCAATTGAGCTTTGAGTTCTTACCTAAATCTTCTGGAAGTGAACCAGAGAAGAAGTTGTTCCATATGAGCAGAGTTTCTAAAGCTGGAAGCATCGCAATGCCTCGTGGGACAGTGCCGTTCATTTCGTTGTACATCAAACTTAACAGTCGAAGGTTTTTCAACTCTGCAAAGCTATCAGGTATTGGCCCAGAAAGCCGATTATCAGAAAGATCCAAGCTTGAAAGAGACAAGAGTTTGCTAAACTCATCTGGGACCGACCCAGTGAGCTGGTTTCTGAATAGAAATAAAGAATGGAGCTTGGTAAGATTAGAGAGTTGCTTTGGGATTGTACCAGAGAGATTTGCACCGGCTATATCAAGATACTCGAGCTCGCTCATGTTACCCAATTGCCATGGGATACCTCCCTGGTAAGAGTTATAACCAATCTCCATGTGAGATACTGTCTTGAGCTTGCCTAGTTCTGGTGGTATGTTGCCGCTGAGAGTGTTACCAGCCAAGTGAACAAATTCAAGGCTCTTAAAAGATCCATATTCTGATGGGATTGGTCCACTGAAGTAGCTACCAGCTAAATTGAGAACTTTGAGAAACTCAAGCTTGGAAAAATCAACTGGTAGTGGACCTGAAAAGCTGTTGCTGAAAGCATCAAGTACGACCACCTTTTGAAGACCGAAAACCCCGTGTGGGAATTGGCCGGAGAAGTTGTTTCTGCTAATATCTAAGCTCCTAAGATTAGAAAGATTGAACATTTGTACGGGAAGCTGACCGGAGAATGAGTTATAACTGAGGTTGAGATCAACAAGTTCTGTGAAGACATTAAACTGTTCCCCAGATAATATGCCACCTAGATTCTTCAAGGACAGATCTAATCCTACAACCACTGTAGAGTCTTTGTTACATTTGACTCCTGACCAAGAACAGGCATGGACTTCCACTGACGAGTTCACGCCATGAGGCACTAACCAGTCTTCCAAGCTATTATCATCATCGATAAGCTCGGATTTTAAGCTTAAAAGTGCTTCTGAGTAAGGATCAGATGCAAAAACCAGACTGAAAAATGTAAAGGCCACACAAACCTTGAAGCAAAAGTAATGGAATATCTCCATTGGAACTCGCGGTAAAGAAGGAAGAAGGACAATAGTAGACCCTGCCAATAGAAGGCAAAATATGTCTTGTATATCATATAAGGTTATTGCCTTTGCCTTTCGATGAGTGTGTATTCTGAGATGAAGACTGCATGGGGACTAGAGAAAAGAGAAAGGAATGACGTATAGTGGATTAGTTGATATGGGAATATCATTGGATTGCTTTTAGAGGCAAGAAGGGCCCTTTAGGCCTTAGATTTATTTCTATGTTGTTGGCCACTAAGAAATTTATTAGCTTTCACATTGAAGCATGCATCTTTTCATTTGCTTTTCCTTCCAATTATCCATCGTTTTCTATTTTTGAATAACATAAAAATCTTATATTTTAAATAGACTATTTTAATAACTAAGCAATAAGCTTGGTTCAAGTTAGTCTTCACAAAATTCAAGACTAAAAATTCAAATTTTTCTGTCTTCTTATTCCAGTTGCAGCTTAGAAAATCAATCAGCAGATATCTTATTTAAAACGGGGATTAAACAATTCAAGATATGAACTTTAGAATCAATATCTTGTTATTTTATCATGTGGGAAAGGAAAGTTCCCTT
>JANSVA010000007.1:35724209-35736891 GCA_025504915.1 Erythroxylum reticulatum | reverse complement strand
GGGATTAAACAATTCAAGATATGAACTTTAGAATCAATATCTTGTTATTTTATCATGTGGGAAAGGAAAGTTCCCTTGTTTATATTCTGTCTTTAGTGGGATGATTTCAGGTTTAGCTTGCATGGTACGAGTAATAATCATGAGAGCTACTAATTTGATCTAGCTTTATACTGTTTATATGTATGGTATAATCATAACACCTGTGGTGAAAAAAATTTCCTGGAAAGCATGTTAGAATAGTTGCATCATCTCTTCTGCAAAATGGGTTCAGGATTTCATGTCAAAATTTCTTCTTATCACCAAGAAAAGATTAAAGTCTGGTTTAGGTGATGAAAGCTTCCAATGTTTGACAGCTAATGTCAAAATCTTAAAGAAATCTGAAAAATAATATAAACATCAACTAACCAATAAAAAAATATAGAGAAGAAAGTTATTTTTTGATATTAAATGGTGGATTCTTAACGGATGATACTGTATACAAACAAGAGTAGACCCTTGTAAAGTACTTGACATGAAATGACAGTAGCAGGTGCAGAGTAGAGACAACGGTTGTGACAAAAGCAACAATCTTTTTTCCTGATTTATGATTTGAGCACTCCTTTTCTTTGTCCTTGAAGGACACACTCCATATTTGGTAGCAGCTAGTGACTACACTCGTTCATGGTCCAAGTAGAAGTTTAATGATGGATTTAACGTCTCTTACGAGAACTAAACAACTTTAATTATATGTAAAATGGTACCAGCTGGAGAAAGAGGATACAGAATTGAAAATTCATCATTTCACAGTGAGGTCTTCAACGGTGAAATTTCTGAATCCAACAAGAAACAACAAAAACACAAATTGAGGTCCTTAACGGAGAAACTTCTGAATCCAACAAAAAAAACACAGTGACTGTCAAATCTTTTTCATGAACTTATCCTCCAGACAGGTCTTAAAAGCTTGAAGCTTTCTCGTACTTATTTGCCGGTTAAGGCTACAAACCAATAAAGTATCGCATTCCAAGTTTGATTTTGCGGGTGAGTTCAGTAGAAGTTAGCTTAAACAGTGTTTTAAGTGTTCTATATATGTGGCAAGCACGTTCCTATTTCGTATCAGAGATTACATTTAAGCAGCAAAAGACTTACAGGAACTGTTCATATTGGAAACAAGCAAAATGACAATCAGCAATGAAGATATCTGTCAAAAACTCGAGCATTTAAGTGAGTAAGACACGGAAAAGCTTGGAGGGTTTAATTGCTTCTTCTTCATCTTTTTCATTTATGATGCTTGAACTTTCACTGCTGAGAATTATTATTGGACATGAAATGTTTTTCCCTGAAACAGCACAGGTGGTGCACAACTACTAAGCTTTGGTGCTTTCATTATGACTTCAGAAGATGATCATTTGCCTCCCTCTGCAACAAACTTTCAGCCATGCATATACTTTCAGAGCGAGTCTCGTGATGTAAATAATTCATTCCAATGGTATGTTATTATTAGCTCTCATTCAATGGGTGATAATTAAAGACTGTGACCAGGTCTGAAACTCTGAAACTAAACGAATGCCATTAAAGTTTCTTTCTTTATATTTTCTATTGATGCATCCATATTCTACTTTGCCCAAATACTTCTTAATTGAGATTTAATATAAATCTTCTCGTCTTTGTCTTATTATAAGTCATTCATTGTTTACCAATCTAATAGCTATTATTGGAACATAAATGGTGACGATGACTTAGAGCCTAATCAAACTTATTTTGATAGTTAACTTTAGGATGAGTTGACCCAATTTGTATAATTAGTTGGATCCTAATATAATTTAGGTTTCATAAAGCTAACTTTTGATCAATTAATTTGAAATCGAACTACTGAAGATTATCACAACAAAGAGTAAGGCTAATCAACTATATTTTAAAGGTGGCTTCAACTTTATTAAAAGTTAGCTTAGGTTGGCATAAGATTTATCAACCTCCTCTCTTATGTTACTTTCCGTGATGTGTTATGATTTTCATATCAAGAACTAGTGGTAGGGTTAACATGATTGACAATAGCATAAGAGATTGATCCGTGAAAGTATTCGATGGTTTTTTAAGTTTTTGTGAAGAGGGATAATATCTTATATCTGAAACAAAAAAGAATAATTAGAACCATGATATATGCTGAATGAGGTCAATGCTAAACTATCACTCTACTACGCAAAGCTTATGGATTTATGAAAGAGGAAGAGAAATTAATAGAACCCAAATGGCCAAAACTTGAAGAAGAATCTTAAGAAAAAGAGAGGAACAACCCTCCACTGAACGTGTGGCCTTGGGAGAAGGGGCAAGCACATCTTTTTAGGGTGAAAAGTGAAAGACTCGATACCCATTATTGGTCAAAGAAAGGAGTAAGACTATGTGGGGGCTTTCAATGCTTTTTTGATTTGGTATTATCTTAAGCTCATTCAAATTCATAACAAATAGTGTCATTAACAGTAATTCAATCATCTTCCCTTTTTTCTTTTTATTTCCTTGTTTAATTAACTGGCAGGCAGGGCCAATGGCACCATCATCTGAATCAGTAAAACACCAACCATACCCTTTTGGTCCCATTTCTCTCTATTGTCAATGGACACATTGGAGGAGCCAATAGGAGAAAAAAACTAAAAAATCTACTCAGAAATTTTGCGGTGCAGAAACTAATGTGCCAAATCACGAAAAGGGAATGTGTGTAGAGTGGGATGAAGATGTTTGGACAAAAGAGGAAAAAAAAATCTAAATCAACACAAACAAACGTCAATTGCACGTTAAAGCAAATGCATGCAACAGTAGTGAAGTTGAACCAAAAAAGATGGAGAGCAGTTGGAGTTAAGTAGGATAGGGATTGATGAAAGGGACGTTTATACTTTGTTTTCTCTTCTTTTTCAATAGTTCTTTAGACTTTTCTAGTTATGGAGTAGTGAAGCAGTCCTTATAGTTTAGTGGTGGAATTGGCTTTTAACTTTTATGTGAAGCTTTTTTGGAATAAAACATTCCAAGGTCTTGAGGGAAATTGTGATGGAAGCCTTTACAATGTATATAATTTCTAGTACATCAAAAAAGGGTGTACCTTAATGCATTAGCAGAATGAATCTGAAACATATGTTTGTGAATGACTTGAGTTCTAACAAATTGTCATTAAACTGCAAAACACACTCTTGGTTCTAAATTCTTGGAGACATTAGCAACAGCTGATTACATAGTCCAACATTCAGAAGAAAAGATGTCAGATAGTGGGCAAGAGCAAAAACACAAGTTGGGTCATTGTAATTGAAAGAATTCTGAACAAGCTTAATGTGCAGGCTGTTGGCCTGTAACAAATTTATAAGGGGTTTTTAATGATCAAATCCTCATTCTTAGGGACTAAGATTTTGCAGAAAAACTGGACAGCTATTTGCACAATAGCTTTGGTAATGGACAAAGAGATGGGCGAATTTATATAATAAGTTCTAAAACCTTATTCAGATAAAGACACAGCAGAGTCAAGCCTCACACGGTTTAGCCGGACAGTCCCAAGAATATATTCTGGCAACTCAGACTCTTCTTTTGCCTGAAAAAGAAAAATAAAAGAAAAAATATAGTCATTCATACATAACTACAACTGTAATACATCTTATGACCATTTGAATAAATAGAGTGATCGAAATCATCGAAATTGCTTCTACAGAGGGGAATGCACCACAAGAACCAGCTACTAGATCCTGACAATATAATTGGCTTTCAAACCAATCCAGAAAAAGAGACAATTATTGAGTTGCTTATCTGCTTACTAGTAGAATATGTAACTAGATGGGGAATATTGCATTGAAGACATTGCCAGAGAACTTAGTTTAAATAATAACAAACTTGATCGATCAAAAGAGTGTCAATGTTGTGACACACAAACCTCAACCAAAATTGCAAGATCAACGACTAAGCTCGTTACATATCCAAGGACAAGACCAATCACACTTCTTGCAACGGATGATGATCCAATATCTACATCAATCTGTATCAAGAGAAAAAGCAATTTTCTGTAATTAAGTTTCCCATACAACTGATCAGTGAAATTAAGCAACACAAATCTCAATATATTTGTACAAGCATTCACAAAAAAGCCTCCAATTCTAATTTGAACTATAAATCCAGCATGGCCCCCACGTTTGAGAGGACAAATAGGAAAAGGCAAGAGGCACGTGGGAGCAATTGTGGTTCTGAATGATCACTTAACTCCCTACCATTTTATGAACACACAGTGATATCATGATTTTAATCAGAATTATTACAACAAACCACAATGCCCCTTATTGAATTTAGACTAAAAGTGTTGGAATGATCCTCAGCAAGTCTACCAAAAGGGTTAACAGAATCCTGGGAGATGTTTTACCTCCAAAAAATTATCTTCTCTGAAGTAATTGCAGGTCACAGCTTTCCCTAAAAGACAAGCTTTTGTTCCAACAGCTCGTTTGACCATCCAATATCCCTGTAAAAATTAAAGGAAATGAGCTCCTACAAAATATTGACCGCATAATGCCCAGTAAATTTAGTTCAAAAATAATTCCTCATTCTTATGTGTCTAATACCTCGACAATACTTGGAATCAGCTTGAATCTTGAATCTCGGAACATGTCTGTCCCATCAACAAATTTAGCCAATAAGGAATCTTTGCTTATCGGCCTTTCTGCAGCATAGTAGAGAACCATACTGTAGTTTGGTTTTGCGGGAATCTGAAACAAAATACAACAGAAGGGCATAATTTTCTCTAAACCAAAACAAAACACAAATCAACTTCGTCAATAGGATCCTCTATTCCTCTCCATGCAAGAACATGGATACGATTAAATTACTAGGACCATTTCTTAAGAGGAAAGCTGCAAAGGTTTGCCTCAATAATACAGAAATAGTCCATTATCATAGACTAGTTCGGAACTTTTTGAATCTTTTCCAGAATGAAACTTTTGCACTGATTATGGAGAAACATTGATCGAGTACATTATTTATTTGGAATTCTATCATGTAGACATGTTTGAACAGTTGACTCTCGAAGAATTGCAAATATAACAAATATATTTGAAACTTCAAGCACTGATTCCTATTAAAAGCACTGATTCCTATTAAGACTTGGTCAAAAAGGAGGATATTGAAATTAATTGCTCTGGGGTACCTGTAGATTGATGATAAGGATAAAAGGGAGTTTTTTCCCAGCTTCTGTCTGCAATAAGTGGAGCAATTCAGTGGAAGAGTTACTACTCCAATTACAATGATCCTAAAGTAGAGTTCTGAACGATAAAATGATTACAGCAAACTTTATGGCAAAAAATGAATGCTAGATGTATGTAGAAGGAAAGTGACCAATGAAATAAACAGTTAGTGACATTAAAAAATGTGATACCTGCACCAAACACCTAGGATGCAATGCAACCCTGCCAATGGCCTGGTCAACTTTGAACCAATCAACTGCTATCAGCTGGAGAAGGGGATCTCCTCCCTTCACCTGTAAATAATTTAACATATAAGCAGAAAATGGTAGGTAAAGACTTTAAACCAATAGCTTAACTCCTCCATTCAGAAGCCAAGTACATGAAAATTAAAAGCCTACAGATCAGAAATTGCAGCCATCTTGGCTTGCATGTATCTCAAAGTAATGAACCAAACAAAACAGGGAGGAAAACCCTAGATTTTCACATCAGCTGACATATCTACAAGTATAAATTTCTAAGGGCCAAACCTACTTTTGAATTAATTTCCAACAAAGAAGCTTACTTTTGAATTGTCTTTTAGATAAGTCTTTCCTCTGATCATAAATCCTGCACCATCTGGACAAGTCCAACAGTTTGTGTCTTTCTCATCCTTCCCTTTATGCAAAGATCCATGGAATTGTGTTGTATCAAGAGAAATTGGAGGTACACTCGGATCCAATTCCTTATTTGCATCAGGAGCTGCAGCCACAATGACTTTTAACAAAACTATACAAGGAAAACAGAAAAAAAGAAAAGAATACAAAGGCTTATGAAAATGTAGTTGGTATTCTGTTTCATTTTCAGCACCATATAAGATCTTGATCATATCATACAATAGATACCATGATTTAACAACATGCACAAAAATATTCCCTTTCCTTCTGAACATCACGTGTATTGTTCAAAATAAAACAATGTCTGAAACTAAGGCACATTCTTTGTGTAACATGTATAAAATTGGAGAACTTTATCCAGAAAACAACAGAAGACATTGTATGACATACAAAAATCCAGATAGAAAGGACCTGAAGTTCGTTTCAAAGCAAGGCTTGCAATGGCCCACGAAACATTCTTCAGTTTCACCTTTTTGTCCTGTGACACAGATTGAGCGTTCAGTTCAGAGCTTTTCATAATATTAGTTCATGAAACTTGTTAATAGGACAACAAACACACAATTAGATCCAAAAATATTTCTTAAAAGCTCATGGGGAAGCAAAAGGAGAAAACCTCATCATGTCTATACTCATCATCACTCTCTTCATCTGATGATGATGATACATCAGCAGCAATTGCATCATAAAATTCATCATTCACTTCTGTGTCCTCAACCTCACTACTCGAGATGGAAACATCAGAAAGTTTTGAATCGACAACTGTTGTTGAAGCTTCAACTTTGAGTGCTGGATTTGCTCCTATATATTCTTTCAAACCTGATGACCAAACAAGCACATCATTGCCATTCTTATCATCATATTGTAAATGTCATGTGAAAATTCACTCCATCAGACTTGCCTTTGCACATTGTCCTGTTAAATTCACTCAAAAACTTCTCATGTCCCACAAACCATTACTAGCCCTAAATTTGAAGATAAAATTAAAAAAAAGAAAAAAAGAGAGCAATTTCTGTTTCTTAACAAATCATTGCATACCATCAGGAAACAAGGTATAATAGGGAAAATGAAAGAAGTTCTAAACAGAATGGCGTAAAACTAATTAGGTCAAAGCTGTTCTAACGGTACTTAAAACTAATTAGGTCACAGCCGTTCTAATGGTACTCTAATCCAAAATAGTAATTAGAACAGAACATAATAGACAAAATAGTGCCATCTAACGTGTAAGAAATTCTTTTATCCAAATCCATGTCACATTAGGGACCTACTGAGCACAAACATTCTTGAGAGAAGGAAAATTATAAGTTCCACAATTAAATGATAATGCAATAACATTGTATGTATATTAAAAGCCCCACCCCTCAGCAACCCATCCAACAAAAACAGGAAAAGTAAAAAAAACACTTAATACCATTCTCTCATTCAATACATGTAGACCTGGCAACAGAAGTAAACGAAAGGTAGAAGGAAATATAACATCAATTGCAGAAAAGCAAAGAAACTTTTGCGAATTTATGGTATAAACACCCAAAAAAGTAAATCCCAAGCTGATGAATCATGTATTCCATGTAAATAAGTACATATAGCACCTTTCTTTAGTGAACAAACCACAATCCCTGTACGAAGTCAATCCAACATCAAGGTGAACATTTAACTAACCAGCCACTTGAGACAATAATGCATAAGGAATGGTCTTTTCAAACTTTGAACAGCGATTTCCCTTCCATCTACACCACCCTGCTTGATGAATCTCTAACATTTGAGTCACAAGACATCTTATTTTATCTGAACCCATTGGAGTGTTTAAATTTCTAATCTCCCAAGTAGAAGCTACATGTCAAAAATAACCAATAATAGAACATGTTCAGTAACTCTTGGGAGGATTTGTGAAATATAGACAGAATATATTTCCAACCTTCACTCAAGCAAGGGACAGTTGAAATCTAATAAACTCGACAAAAGGGGCCAACAGGAAGAAAATTTATTCATTGTCTAGGAATATGTAAGATAATGGTAATGCAAAAATGGTGAGGTAGAGAGATTCCGTCCTAAACATAACAATTAATATTACCTCACAAATTCTTAATGAAAATTAGAAGTGGCATGTTGATTTTATATCAAGCATCTGGATGCTCAGATTACATAATTTGAAGCTTTTTGAAACATACAATCACTTGAAGTAGAAACATTTTTTTTCTGTAGACCCAATGAAAATTTTGGACCGATTTTTCCAGTTAAAGTTATTTGTTTGGATACAAGTGAGTATTTATGCTTTCAAGAATAATGTAGAAACCATCTGGCAGTTAAATGTAACCAGTATATAAGATATCTAGTGAATTAATGCTCTTACGGTTGATTCTTGTACGTCGATAGCCAGATCTTGGTGGTCGTTTCTTATGTACAGCAGGAAATTGTAAGATTGCTGCAAATTTCATCCAACACACAGAAGGTGTCAAAATGGATTCAGTAAACTAACACTTGTCCAAGTTATCAAAAAAAGAAGAAGTAAACTTAGTAGTTTTTGGGTTCTTAAAAGGATCAAGTCATGGTTTGTATACCATTTGAGCTATATATGTTTGTGGATAGGAAACTTCTTTGTCAGTAAGTCATTGCGTATTAACAAGCTAATCCTCATATCCCAGCATTATGTAAATATGGAACATAACAAATATTACTTCTTTCACCAAGTTTTGAGTTCTTGGAAGCATACAAGCCTTGACAACCAATTTTGTCTGAGAAACATAGTGAAAGAGCTAGCATGTTCGTACATTGAACAGAGAGAAACAGGTTACAAAAAATAAACATAGCACAACTAGAGAGACTTTTTTAAACTCTAATGTAAGAGGGGAAAAAGAAGAGCCAAGTTGTAGAATCCCTTAGGAGGGGATCTTACTTCATGAAAACAATAAACTAACTACAGCAGTAATATTCTTACTGTATGTTCCATCTTGTCCATGAAACCATTGCCTAGAGAAGACAAAATCTCTATTTGATTGCCACCTGCAGAATACATTATTCAAAAAGTAAAAGCGTCATAATGAAAAATAAGGTGATACTAAAACCAGTTTCATTTTGACAACAACTCCATGAGGAGCAAGTGATTGTAATTCCCAATAAATGTTAAACTTTGAATAACCAGAAAACATTGGAAGTGAGTGATGCATCATGCAATATGTGAAGTATCACGGCTCCGTTTGACAAAATTACCGAGTCAAATATTTTGGATCATATGTCCCATAGACAACATCGTAATGTCCATCATAAGAATCTAATAGCTCCAAGTCACCCGTCAACATATCCCACCTGTAAAGAGTTACAGGCGAAATCAAATATCCACAATCGTGTTTGAGAAAGAAGATAGATACAGCAGCTTACTCATATCTCCTATGTCGATCAACATTTAAAATCACTTCAAAAACAGTATCAGCACTTGCATCAATGACGGCAACAGCCTTAACAAGCACACCTTTATCACTCTACAAAGAGTACAGATAGGTCAGATTGTAAATCTCCAATCTTTCAGTGATGGAGAATTATACATCAGACATGAACTTCATAAGAAATCACAAAAATAAACATATTATTTTGAAAATACAAGCACACACAACCTGAAACAGAAAGCAAATGCCACAGTGACTTTACTTACTACATATAACCTTGTATGAAATTTCAGCCTGTAATCTAAATGACTTAAAATTTTTGTTGGAATGTAAACGCTTCACCTTATGAAACATCACAGTTGCATAACTGATAACCAAATGATCAAGAAAGGAAAGTGTTTACAATATTATAATGCTAAACCTTGAAAAATAAAAGTACCTCTGAACTTGACACGTCCTCGAGAATTCGAACACCTGGAACAAAATTTATAAGAAAGTTTCACTAAACTAAAGACCATAGTAGCTTGTCCAATAATGGTATATTAGAAGGCAGTTCACAAGTCTACATCAACAGCAGCACAAAATCTGTCAGCCATAAACTACAAAATGGGCAAATTGCGTTACAGTATAATGTGAAGGAATCATCTCCTATGAACAAATGTGTCAATATCTTGCACAGTTGGTTTATCCGTGGTACATGTCCATCTTTGAGCTTATTTTTATTTCTTTAATGAAAACAAAGTCTAGAATAGTCTGTCCAAGAAAGAAAAAGTCAACATTTTGAACCTTTCTCTTTTCAAGACAAGGAAGGCGTACTAAATGTTTCTGAGCTTTATGCTCCATTATTCTACAAAATGACAGAAGTTTCAAGACAAACAAATGGTATTCTAAGATATAATGCCTGCAAAAAGAATGCATATATATTCTATGATGAAAAAGTTCAAATTGAGGAAGGAAAAATGACACCTTAAAGTTTTTGGAGAATGAGGAGCAAAAAATCAGCTTGGACCATTAAGACAGATTTCAGTGGATATCAACACAAGAAAACAATTAGCAATAGCTGTCACAGGGGTAAGAAGACTACCATTTATTGTACGCACACATTTCCATTCATGCGCTTCAATTGCATCTCCTACCTCCCCTTCAAAGTATGCATCGGAAGTGGAATTCCCACGCAAATTCGAAGATTGTCGCAGCAGTGTCTCTGGACCTGACATCATTAAAAGACATCAAGAGCGTAAAGATGAAGGAGCCAAATATCACTTAAGGTGCCATAATTTCGAGACAACAAACAGGAATAAACTAGAAAACATAATATGCATGTAGAAGTAAGATATGCAGATGACATCACCTTGCCCTATTTTTATAAGCCTTTTCAATCCATGAGCATAACGCCTCACTCTAGGTCGATGTCCTTCTAGGTTGATCCTTCCACAAGATAAAGGTAACAAGAATGTCAAAAAACAAGCATATCACAGTCCCAACACCATGCATCAAATAGATTCAGCTGCCTAGTCAACCTCCTAGCCATCAGTAAGAAGAAAAAAGAAGTGAAAGGAAAAATAGAAATGGAAACAAAGAAAAAATGCACACTCTTTACTGTTTCACCCCAATCCAATCCACAGTAGTATAGCTGTAATACCTTCTAACAATACCTGATTAACCGGAGTCCACTTAAGTGAACTACAAGCCAAAGAAAGTGACCTTACTCTGTTTCCATGTTTAGCTTGTTTCTGGCACTGCCTCCTCTTAAAAGCTCAAATTCAGCCTGTAGAAAGAAGATTTTACAGCCTAACCGTTCATGAAACAAGGTCTACCAAAATTTTTTAATTTAAAAGACATGAATTGATTCGTCACATCAGAAGACCTTGTTCAATAATTAGTACAGTTTGATCAACTGAATGGTGCAGTGCAACTACTTTTCTCAAGATCCTATAAATAAAATTATTCATTATAGGGCAATACCAGATCAAGTTATTGAGAATGTAATGTGGAATTCCTAGTACCTGTTGTTTTGCATGATCAAAAGCCTCCATCCATTTTTGAACCTCTCCAGCAGTAGCACAAGCGATCTAGAAACAAAAGCAATAATTCTTTCGTTTGAGCAGACTTACAACGCTAGAATGAATAGATAAATGTGATTGTGAGAGTTAGTGCGGCAAACAACATGAGTCTAATAACAAGCCAATACACTTGCTGCTTGATCATACTTGTTTGGAGAAGATAATAACTAATAACTTTCCTTTGGAGTAAATAAAATCAAACAAAATTGTAAAAGAAGGTAACTTACTTCTCCCTTCTTCGCCTCATCCAATCGACTGTAAAACCGTATGACGTAAACATCCTACACAATTTTTAAATAATCAATTTAAGTTAAGGATACATTATATTATCAGCCACACAGAAACTGCAAATGAAATTATGAAAACTGTCAGATAGCAGGTTGAATGGACAATAAAAGAGGAAATGGAGGATAGAGAAAGAGGGACAAGAAGATAGGAGATGACAAATTTCACCTCTCCTATGTACAGATAAGAATACACATAGCATAAAAGATATGTGACTCACCCCATGATTGACCCTTCTTCGCCCTAGCTCCTCCACCATAAGAGAAGGCCCCACCACACCCCTTCTTATAGGTCTCTGGTACAAGGAAAAAATTGAGGCATAGTCTTAATAGAAATTCAACAATAGAGCAATTGGATAGACCTAACTGAATTGAGCTTGACTAATAAAACATGCATCCAACATCAATGAGCACACATACTGAAAGATGAATCCAGATCACCAGAACAGATGCTAGTATGTACTCTGAATCCTATGACCTTAGAAAATCAAATCGTTGCCCAAAAAATATGTTTCGGAGCATAGCTAAAGACTAGTTACAGAGAACGGAGCATCATAGCAACTTCCTAACAATCATTATCATTGCAAACTTCTCAAAGCCACCAATCCATGTTTCTAAGAATCTTTATAATCCTACAAATATCATAGCAAATCAAACACACAAACTATATCCTGTTTCAAATGTTTCAGCTTCCTCTTCAATTACATGCTTCCATCACTTATCAGATTTCCTTGAATGCCATCCTAGCTCTTCAAGCGTCGTCCAAGTTTATACTTCCAGCACAAGGTGCAAGACGTCGCTAAAAAAACTCGGAACTTAGAAATAAAAGAAGTACCTTTTTTCGTTTCTTTCCACCCAAATAACAGGCTTCAACAAAAACCTTAATGGCAGTCGAAACTTGAAAAACCCAGCACTTAGAAATTGAAAAACGTCCTTTCTTTCATTTTCCCCATAATTTCTACAAGAAAAAAAAAGCTCCAAAACACCCCCAATGGCAATCAAACCATGAAAAGCCCACTTAAGCTCAATAAAACGTCAAGAAAATCTAAACTTTTTCTGAACCATATCTTTGAATGTATCACCACCAACCACCAAACCAAGTTGAAAAGCAAAAAGAGAGAAAGAAAC
>JANSVA010000007.1:35681381-35700320 GCA_025504915.1 Erythroxylum reticulatum | reverse complement strand
TCTCTCTCCAGATTCCCAATACCACCATTTCACAACCTCTGTTTGTCCTAAAGACAATCTTTGTGTCTGTCTCTGTCTCTCTACAAAATGGGTTCGGGCAATAGCCGTATGGGGATCCGCCCTTCACGGGTCCGAGCCAACCGCAACAACTGCGCCAACCTCTTCTCTTCTCTCGTATGCGGCGGCTCTTCTTCTCAGACCATTTGTCAGGTACCCGATAAGCAATCATTAATACGCACGTGCTTTTTTTCTTATGTTCAGATTTCTTTATCACTTCTTGATCGATGACTGTGAAACTGGTGTTAACCCGGTACGACTTACAAGGAATCGATTTAATCCGAAGGAGAAAGAAAACCCATTTTGCCTCTTTATATTGTTTTGATCATTATGGATCTAGACCTTCAAAATGTTTTCAGCTTTGGATGAATTAGTGCTGAAGTTTTCACTTTTGGACGGATTGATGCTGATGGTTCGTAAAATTTGTGTTGGTTGCAGAGTGGCTTGATTTTTTTATTGAGAGATTATAATTTTTTACGTTGATAAAATGGAAGTCCGCCCTTATGATCTTGTTTTGAGTATATTATGGTTCTTTTCTTGGCAATTTCTTTCGTTGCCCACAGACTTAAATTGTTCTACGTTGACTGGATTTGACATTTGCTTGTTCTTGTACTCGGTTGTCTTTGTTCATTACATCCAACATTATCAAGCAATTCACCTTGTGAAACGTTATGATGTCCAAATTTGACATTTAGCACCACTTATTTATGCTTAAGTCAATGGCCTACACTTGTATGCTTGTATTTCTATAAAGATTTTTTCTCTCTCCAATGTAAGATGTATTTTAACTCTGGGTAGGTTATCGTCGAATCCATACTTGTAACTTCTTTGGTTATATCATTTCAATGCGTCACAGTTGGCTGTTTTAATTAGTTGAATTTATGTTTTTTAGTTACCGGCCAAACTTGGATTTGTATTATTTAAAAGCATTTGACTGGATTTATCGAACTAGGCGGAAATGTAAAAGGGTAGAATATATTACATGAGATGGAAATAAATGAAAGAGTATAAGTTGTAATGTCATCTAGTTACAAATCTACCGGGAATGGTAGTTTACTTAGTTAAGCAGAATATCTGCTGATGCTTCAGTTCGTACGCTAAGTCATTGGAACTGAATTTGTAAATAGTGTTCATGGTTGTAAGTGATCTCTATAACAAAACTATACTTAATTTCATTTTATCAAACCTGGTATGATATTTGAGAGACACAAATTTTGACCTTTAACATGCACATTTTTCAATATGATCTACTTCCAATTAGTAATCAGATGTTTTTCCCATGTCTGATGACTGAAAATAGTGAAGAAGCTTTACTATATCTGTAATCTAAGGCTTCTGGAACTATCTACTGAAAAGCTCTTTCTTGGTCACAAAATATTTAAGAGTTATCTCAAAGTGAAAATTAGAGGCCATCTTTTTTTCATGAAATAGTGGACAACAGAAACAAAACTATTATGACAGGAGGTATGTAGTTCTGCTACATGAGTGAGTCTGAGACGGACATATTTAAATACTTCTTTTAAACATTTAAGAATGAAGAAACACTGTGCTAGTTGCAGTAATTAGCTCTAGCTGTGGATTTGTTGGCTGATTTAGAGTTATGGTGTTTGGTGGTGTCAACCTTGTTCAGGATCCAAAAAATCTGAATTATTTGAATTTTGATAAGCATTTTGTAAAAGAGGCTGATGTTTATGCAATATTCTGCAGATGGAAGATTATCCAGACGAAACACTTCTGAATCCAGCAAAACATCATCATCCTGTTGTGAATGAAATCCTCTACTCTGCAGAGGAATCATCTGTTATTTCTGAGGAAGGAACAAGATGCACCCCCTTTAATAATGAAACAGGACCTTTTTCTCAAAGTAGCATTACAGCTAGCGAGAGAATTTTCACTAGAGATGATTTAAGAAGTTTAGAAAGTAGCCAAGAGGAATGCTTGTCTGAAAGTAGGGAGTTAGTTCCTCCATATCAGGTAAGCCAAGATTATAGCCATGATGAATCTTGTAGGAATAGAAATAGAACCGAAGCTAGTACTTCATTTAAGGAACAATCTTCTTCAAATCCTGTTTCTGTAAATGTTTCTTCTAACAATAATGTAGTCAATCGCAATGAAAATTCAGAGAACAAAGTTTTTCCTCAAATCTGTCCCGAGATTGTACATCCAAATAGTTTGTCTTCCCAAGTTGTTGGAGGTTCATATGATGATGCTGTGCCTAACGAAAATCAGATGGGAGAAGTGGCAGCTTTCTTGAATCCTGGTTCTGATATTGTTCCTCATAGCGTTGATGTTTCAGTCGGTTTACACTCTCTTGAAAATGAAACTGTACACGAAGCATCACCCTCAGGCTTAGGATATATGGTATCCAGTGAGGACCTGGAGGGTGCAGATGGAAGTATTCTGCAGGTAGATGTGTTGAGTATATCATCCAATATCTTCTCTAGTGGTAATGGTGATGCAAGCAGCCGTGAAGCTACAAGAAACAGTCGAAGACTTTTTTGGGATGCATTTGCCGGACGTAGTTCAAGAAGGTTTGCTGATCCATCGACCATTGTTTTCTCAACAGACAATATCACTGACACTGTATCTCGTGATAGATGGCTCCTTGATTTTAGTTCTGATCTTTATGATGACGGGATGGGCAGTGATTCTAGATACTTGGGCAGTAGAATTCATAACTTCAATGAGCGGAGACAACGCTCTAGATCTGAGGTGATTTTAAGTACCATTTATGATGTTCATCTTTTATGAACACAGCCAACTTGAATTTGTACAGCGTTGGGAGTTTTGGGATTGTGTATTATATTTGACTGTTTTTTGCTTTTGTTATAACCAATACTTTGAATGATTTTGAAAATTGGGTTTTGTGGGATGGCAGTGGTATTCAGTATCTTACATGAATTAATTGCCCACAGTCCTCAACTATCTTTTGGTTGCAAGTTCATGGTCGTATTTCAGTTTTTGTTTTGAATATAAATGTTACTTTAATTTTTTGGAATAACAATTATTTTCAAGTGGTAACAAAATACAACAAATTTCCAGGGATTATCTTTCGCTTTATAATTCTTATGAATCATTTTCTGCAAAACATTTTGCACAGGTCTGGGAAAGACTTCGTAGTGCTCTGGATGATGGTGGTCACCGAATGACTTCATGTCCAACTGGATTACACCCTGATGGTACATGCTCTTGTGAATCATTCTTGACAACCGAAGAGTCTAGTACCCGTGCTAGTATATCAAGGATAGTGATGGTTGCTGAAGCTCTTTTTGAGGTAGCTTTCCATTATCAATTTGCTTTCATTTTTGCCTTGGTTGAAGTTATGTACTTATTAGGCCTGCAAATACTGTTATTTTGTAAAAACTGCAGGTTCTGGATGAAATTCATCGGCAGCCTGTGCCTCTTTCCCTATCTATGATGTCACTTCCGGCTCCTGAATCATTGGTCGACTCTTTCCCTCTCAAGAGTCACAAGAAGGCAGACAAAGCTGTTGGTGGAGATGATACTGATCAGTAAGTTTCTTTTCCAAACAATCTTTGCAAGGCAAAGCAGCCTTAGTTTAAATGAAAAATATATGATAGAATGTGATGTACAGATGCTATATTTGCCTTGCGGATTATGACGAAGGCGAGGAAATAAGAGTTCTTCCTTGCCACCACGAGTACCACATGTCTTGCGTTGACAAATGGCTTAAAGAGATACATGGGTATTATTACGATTGCCCTTTGATTCTTTCTGGCTTTTATCTCCCCTTGTCCATAGCCCTTCCTGTCCTGACACTCCGCTGCCCCCTCTCCTGTGATTTTGCAGGGTATGTCCTCTTTGTCGAGGAGATGTTCGTCAAGGACATAGGGAGACTCCTAACGTCGTCAATCCAGAAAGTGTTTTGAGTTGAAAATTTGTATATATACCGTTCTTATATATATTTTCTATTTTCTTTTCCTTGGCATTTCATTGAGTTCTAAATTACTTCCCACAGATGAAAGGCAATGCAACTGTATGAATTCATAAAAGTTCATTTCCAGCAGAATTCATACGTTATTGGAAACGGATACCATTTTCCATCTGTCACTGTGTAAGAACAACTACTTTATATGTAAGCATTTGGAAATACACTTTGTTACGTCTGCAATTCTCTCATAACTAAATACAAAGAATCATGAAGAGATGTTCAAATCTTCGAAGAACAGAGTTCTTCAAGTTCATACATTACCACATTTTCACTGAACATAAGCTACTGTATTCAGTGTGCAACTTCCAGACTTTCACTGAACATAAGCTACCGTATTCAGTGAGCAACTTCCATGTACTCTCGGACTTCCAGTTCTAACCATGCAAGGTCCCACGCCCTGATGTCCAAAAGGGGTTCTGGTAAGACGATGTTTTATTGCTTAGATCACAATCATGGAAGAACGGATTTTCGAAGGACTTGTTAACGCCATAGGAGTGATTTGCATATGCATGTTCTTCCTTTGGCATTAAATTCTGATTCCTGGAGGTAGCATAGTCATGACTTGAGGGAGCAAAGAAATTTGGGTGACAATTCTCAGTATCATCATCATCAAATGTTGTCCATCTCATTGAGTTTTTTCTATTTTTCTCTCTGGAAACATTTCGCATCTCCTCCATTTCACCCACATGGTCCTTGAATTCTTTCTTCACAACATCCAGTACAACATCACTATATCGCTCACACCATGACCTTGTAAACAGGGTAACAATAAGTAGTGTTGTTTGTTTGAACTAGATCATATACTGAAGTAACATTGCTAAAGTTTACTAGCATCTTTAAGAGAGGAAGAAAAATGAGTGCTATTGTAGCCTTACTTGGGAAAGAACTTTTCCAGATCAGCCTTGTCAACAGGAAGCTTGGTGGATATTGCTTCAATTTGGTCGTCGCTGTCACACAATAAGGTTATGATTCAAGAGAAGAAGTAGATAAACTTGTACTTGCATTGTAAAGTTTTGAGTGTTCAATGGCAAATGCTTACGAGAACTTAAAATTTTGATTTGTGGTGCTGAGTTCTGTTTGAATTCTTAACAGCTCCTTCTTTATCTTATTCCCCACTACCTGAGTTACAGTGTGCATAGAGAGTTACGCCAAGAAACTACAGCTAAGGTTAAAGTTGAAAACATAAGCTTCAAGAATGGACCTTGTCAATGAAAAAATCAGCAGGGGAACCATTTGAGTGCAGCTTCTTCTTGATCTGTTTAGTGTTTGGTCCCTCGCCAATGGGGCTATTGACAAGGTGGCATGATCCTGCTGTATATGCTGCACAGTCTGATTTCTCAATATTTAGGGGCAAAGGTGCAGTTTCATCTTCACATTCATTTCTCTTCCACTTCTTAAATCCATCAAAACCCCATTGTTTTTTGGCCGATTTTGATGCCTTTTCCCCAGAATCAACTCCATTGTTTCCACCTCCATCACATGCCTCTCTGTGTTCTCTTAAGAACAAAGTCCTGAAAGGTTTCCTCATTGTCTTATCAGTGCTTCCACTTTCCTTTCTGCTCTCTACTGGTATTACGCTTTCAAGCATAAGTATCGACTTGGTTTCACTTTCAATATCCTTCAACTGGCCTTCCCAATGTGCATTTTCATGTTCACCATTAACATAACCAAAGGAGTTGACTTTGGCTCCAATGTCAAATATGCTCTTTTCTTCTCTGCATTTCCCTTGTTTGTGAGATGACATAAACCCAAAAACTGATGCTGCTCCTTTGATTTGCTTCATAGCTGAGCTCGACTTTGATTTGTTCGTGTGTTGCAGAGTTTCTTCCTTGGCATTCAAGCATTTATCATCTTTTAAATCGATTACTGACCAAACTTCGTCTGTCTTCTCTTTGGAGTCCTTTTGGCCAGCCACTACAACATCTCTAGCCTCAATTTCTGCTCCTTGAACTGCTAGTCTTTGTAGCAAAGGCCTCTTTGAAGAGTGATACTCGCCTTCTGATATGCATTGTGCATAAAGCAGCTCCTACAGGAATGAGGGCAACAAATTGGTATATTACTAATATCAGATCCATATCAGTCTAAAGATCAGAACTTTTTAACTCAAAAGTTGATTTCTGAGATTACACTAGGAATGAAACTCAACCAAGTCGATCGACGAAACTAGCGAAAAAGTAGCTATTTTACAACGTAGATGCAACATTTGTCAGAAACTAACCTGCAAGAAAACCAGCTTATCCCTTAAGATGGCAGCTTGTTCATGTTCAGGTGGAGAAGTGATAAGGGTCTCAAGCAAATGCGTCCGAAAAGCAGCAACCTCATTTTCAGCTAAGATCCCTTCTCTATGAAGTCCCATCAGGTTAAGGATCTGATGGAAGGAGTCTTGCTGCCACTTCAAGTTATCAGATTGCAGCTTTGCAAGCCTGTGTTCAGCAGCCGGCAACCGTTTTTTCTTCAAGGAAAATGGGAGAATCGTCTTGCAAAGAGAGGTGATTGAGTCATGGAGTGTGGAATAGTAAGTTGGTGTGTATGAGTAGACCATTTTTGATGCTCTCTTCTTGTTGCTGTCTGAACCAGCGATCGGAGGGACCAAGTTTCTTGGCGATTCTTCCGAGTTGCCAGAACCTTAAAGATATGGAGATTCTGTGAGATTTTCTTGAACGATTCCGTTTTTTGCTCTTCTTTCTTTTCCTAGGTGGGTCTGTGACATTTTTATGTGAATCTATATATGGTTTCTTAAAGCAAGCTTCACCTGGATTTCGAATTACAGGTGCTTAAACGGTCACTTTTAGTACTAGCCGTTGGGACAGCGACTGTAGTGTTATAAAGGTAGCCTATAAATCAATGATTTGGTGAACGTTGTCGTTTGCCCATCACATGTAGTTCACTCCAACATTTTTCTATGCTTGTAAACAAGACAATGTTCAACGAAAATTTTTGCTTTAGTTAATTAGAATTTAGAAATCATTTGAAAAATATATGTAATATTAATATTGAAAAGTATAACTAACAAGTACTACACCAATTGATGATTAGAAGTGCTCATCCATTCCTTCCAAGTTGTTGAAGTAGTTTTTCTTTAATCAGAATTTATAAATTATAAATGCCCAATAATTCACAAATTAAGGATAACAACAAATTAAATTAAAAATGGATATTATTGGTTTAAATACTTAAATTTTAATTTAATATATGAATACTAAAACTTTTCATAATTAGTTAAGTTCACAAAATTTTAAATTTAATTAAACCTTAACAATTAAATTCAAATTTAAATTTAATTAAACTTAATCAAATTTAATTTAATTTATCAATTTTCAATTGAATTAAACCTAATTTTTTATCACATCAAGAATTAGTTGCAAGTAATAAGTTTTAGACAATTTGGGCATAATTAACTTTTAATTATAAATTATCAATTAGTTAATAACTATATGTTGCAGCCCAAAGGTTAGTTTCTTTTTTAAAAGTATATTTAGTTGTTTGCTGCTTTTTCCTTTAAATTTAGACAATTAGCTACAAAATGAGAGTGAGAATATGATGTGATGGAAATTTGATTTTCTTCTTTAGTTTGCTAAGAGCCATCACTATTTATACACAGCCTCTCAAAACGTCAAATTGACGAATGTCCACTTCCCAACTAAATGTTGAAATGATATTATGCTTCAGCCTTAATTTCTTGGAGCCCATTAAAAAATTGACAACTTTATTATTTTATAATGGAACGAAAGTGCAATAATAGACCTTAAACATATTTAATCCTGTAAAATGAAATAATATGAAAAAACACAAAAAAATATTGGGTAAAATTAAAAATTTAAAATATAATTAAAAAATTGTCAGATTTTTAAATTTTAATTGAAAAAGAACATTATTAAATAAAAATTAATTTATTTTAAAGTTTAATTAAAAATAAAGTTTTATTTATTTATTTTTATTTATTAAAACGATCAATTTATTAAATTGACTGATTAATTAATAAACTTATCAGTTTTTAATAATAATGGTTTTTAAATAAATCAAACCGGAATATTAAAAATCGAATCAAAAAATTAATCGATTAGGATTAAATTGATTGAAATTTTAATATTTGCTTTGTAGTAACTAAAATATTAGTATAAGATTTCCACATTGAGCCCATATCATTAAACTTTATTTGCATTATATGCTTATTGTTAAGATTATATATTTGGATTGAGATAAATTGATACATTTCGGACATAACATGTTTCATTTAAAATTTTATACTTTAATTTGAACACTAAAATTAAATAGAAGGTAAATTTTAAAATATTGAAATCAACCATAATTTTTAAAAAGATTAAATAAAAGAATCAATAAAAATGCAAATCTCTTAAGATTTTTATTAATAAAAAATAGAAAATATATAAAAATTGATTCTTTAATTGTATAATGTTACTTTATTATTTTGAAGTAATCAATATTTAGTTTATTAAATTGACCTTCTTTCATTTTTATGATATCATATATATAATGTAGAAAAAGAATTTTTAGTTTACTAAATTAAAAAGAGAAAACGGATAGAACTCAAATTTTTTTATATGATATGTGGCGATTAATACCTAATTATGTTGTCAAATCATAATGATTAATAGAATAAAATCTTTCTATAAATCCCTTGTAGTATTAAAATTAGAATTCAAAGAATTTTTATTTAAAATTTATATTTATAAGAGTTTCTTTATAGACGAGTTTAAACTATAAAAAAATATCCTTATAAAATTAACTAAAATTGCCACAATAATAAGGTGATACTAAGGATTATTATCTTAAGGGTTTTTATAGGAAACATCTTATTGACTTAAGGCTTTTGATTTTTGTTCTTTTGTTATATGAATGTTCTATGAAGGGTTTTATTTAATTATATATTAATTATGTATTATATTATATGGATTAGGATTTCAAAATGAGAAAGTTTTGCTCTTTCAAAATATTGGTGCTTTTGAAAAAAAAAAAGGCCGACTGCCCAATTTCATAGGAATAGTAGAGAGAAATTTCTAAAGAATATTGTATTATAATGTGATGATAAAAAATAGATTAAAAAAAAGCAAAATGAGACAAAAACAAGTTGTCATATCATTCCAAGCAGTCCAATCCTTTGCTTGATAAAGAGGGGATAGGGCTAAGTGGAGGCAAAAGGTTTTCTATAAGATGGGGAAAACTATTCACCCCACTTAAGGTTTTTGCTAACAAGGTTTACTGAACTCATAATTCATTAGATATTTTTTATAAATGTCAACTAAGTATTATAAGTAAATTGCTCCCGACTATTCAATTATTTGATACTCAGAATCATTCTTTAATAAATGATCACTATGAATTAGATTTGGTAGAAATAGATTAATCTTTTTTTTCTATCGTTAAAATGAAAAATTGAACCAAAAATTTTCTTTATTTATCATCAATCGAATTATGTTTTCAAGAAATACGGACATCTAAGTCATATAAATAAAGATATTTACTCATTCATGTTTTTAGTAAATTATAATAAATAATTGGGTGTCTTTTATCTTATTGTATTGGGTGTCTTTATCTTATTGTATTTTAGATACTAATGGAATACCATGTGGCTTTGGCACACTAACATATAGAACAGATGATTGCCTTGTGAAATCAAAGCCAATTTGTGATATTGATAGTTGACTGAGGGACAAATTGCAGGTGCCCACCTTTTGGCCAAGTGTATTGCATTATTTAGTGATGTCAGAGATAAAAAGACGGATTCAATGTGAAGGTGGGCCAAAGCAACGTTAAATAGAGAGTGACATCCAGAGCGATGAGGGTCACTTGGCTTTACTTTTAAGTGCTAAAATTTCAGTTGTTCTCATCAAGAAGTCTCACTCCTGTCTGCTACCTTTCGTTAAGGACGTGAAAACACAATAGGTCACCTGGTTGGTTTCCCATTGTCTTCAACTGTTTTTGCAATATCTAAGTTTTTCAAGGTGTGGTTCAAGTGTTAGAATGTTGTCTCTTATATGGCCTATCAGCTTAAAGATTTTATGTTGGAGTCAGAATTCAGGTTCGTTTGCCATCTTAATGACTTAAAGAGGATGGGAGCAAGAAATAGAAATCCGTTAAATTCGTAAATATTAGTTTAGTTGAATATTTTTATTTTTATTTAAATTATTAATTTATTAAATAGTTTATTCTAAATATCTAATTTATAGATAATTTTACTAAAGAAACAGCGCTTTAAGATGGCTGAAGAAGAATTTATAAGAATTTTAGTATTGAATTGTTAACTTTTAATTTTATAAACTCTTTTAAATATTATATTTAAATAATTAATTCAATTTAGGTCATAATTATTGGTCATAAAATAATTAAGTCCTATTCTTCATATTTGAGTTCCATGGTTGGAATAGATCCTTTATTTCAATTAACTAGTTCTTATTATGTTTTATTAAATATTATTTCCACATGAATATTTGGATAAAATTAAGTAATATAAAATTGGAACAACCTATCAGTGCCCCAACCTTTCGTAGCTGTGAGTTTCTGTATAAAAGTTGATACGAAATATCAGAAAAATTACCTGTAAAAGGACAAATGGATATAATTTATGGGTTGGAGTACTTTGTTTTTTGTTAGAATATTTCAACTTTATGTCACTTAATCTGATTTATATATTTATATAGATCTTATATAAATATGTTGATAAGATTTAATAAGAATTGATTAATGGAACAGAAGATTTTATGTTATAGTCTGCCGAAGTAGAGTTTGATCATGAAATAATAAATTATTTCGTGTACTAATACGTAAGCATTTCCTCTCTGTGTCCTTGAGGTCAGGTTGTACTCCTATTGCTTCCCAACAATTTGTGGCACAAAGTTTCTGATTCCTCGCTATCTTGCAAATTCTGTTTGGCATTTCTCATAACTTGAAAACTATACTAAAATTTGTGAATGTTAGGATTAAGATTTTATATTTAGCCTGAATTGTGTTATTCAGTAATAAGACACGAGGTTTCTAACAGCAACAGGATCATCTCACAGTATGTACAAAGACAAAGGAAAAAGAAGAACAATACTGCTAAGAGAGTTCAACGTGTATTTCCATTCTACAGCAGGGACAATGAGAGTTGGTCTCAAGCCATGGAACCAAACACATGGTATGGAACCTATGGGCACAAGGTAAGTGCATCAGTTGGTCTCCACGTTTGAACCATTCAAGACAGACTATGCATTCATCTTGGTCACTAGCTCTCCAGCTAAATTTGGTCCAACTGAACCTCTTGTATCTACTACTCCACGTACTAAACACTTCTGTCTGAAACTCCCCTTGTGCCACTGGTCTCCCAGAACTACAATCCCTGACATGTGGATAACCAAACAACATCAAGACAATGAACACATCCAACATGGGAACTACAAAAGTTAGTCTGTAGCTGCAATTGCAGTTAGGTACCTTCTTGTAGCTGATTTGCTTTGATTTCTCAGCCTTTCGTCTAATCTTTCCTTGGCTTCTCTAGCTCTTTCTCCTAGTTTCTCATCTTCAGATGCATGGTTCAGTACTCCTCTTCTCTGTTACAGTTCCAACAAAGTAAATGTTATCAGATACAAAAAAAGATAAGTGGGGTTGGAAGTTATAGATCCAGAAACAATCATCTTAGTGACAAAAGATTCAGAGAAGGAAGGATTGGAGAGAAGGGACTTTACCAGAGAGGGGATCGAGCAAAGATGAGAACTTTTATGGTTACTGGCATACAAGCAAAAGGACGACCGCCTTGAACAGCCGTGAGTGGAGACGCTAGGCATGTCTCCTCTCTGATGGAATCGTCTCCTCCGAGCGCTTTCCACACCAGGTAACATTCCAGCCATTGATATTGACGACAAAGAACAACTCCCGGAACAGACAAAAGGTTCAAACAATCGAAAGCAGCCTATTCTTCTCGATGTTTCAATATGAATCAAAGAAACGGAAAATAACTAGAATTCATTTCCTATATAAGAAGATAGGATCTTTGGTATCTTAATACTTGTAAAAATTATTGAAAGCTCATGTCCAAAACAAGATAGGCAAAGAGAAAAGCTTGGCTAGAAAGGTTTAATAAATGTACTAATAGACAAAAGGGGTCCCTGGAATTGAAAGATCATGTCTTCACTATGTCTCTCTCAAAAGCAAATATTTTTAATCGCTGTAAATTTTCATCTCGAATGAAACTATGGCTACAGATAAACACAGGACTTTGGTTTACACAAACCAAGTGCCCAAGTGGAAAATGTTGTAAGTCAATAACAAGAAGGTGGCAGGGAAGCTTCCTGGAACGTGGAATGCACCAGACAACACAAAGGCCAACAAAAAGCTTCCTTGACCAGAAAACCTGAATAACAGAGTATATGGTTGTTTTTATGAAATCACTTTTCATTAAGTCCTTTTCAGTATGTAAGTTTTTCTTTTAACTGAATGTTCTGCAACTAATGAAAGAGAGAATTCAGCCGACACCCAGACCAAAACTGCGAATTCTAGTAGATGATTCTCTTGCATGCAAAGGTCGTGACGAACCAAATTAATCTTATTTCTGTCTTCTTTATCTTATAAACGGATAGTTATCCAATAAGCTTTCTTGGCTCTTTGAGAAATCATGCCAAAAGAAGAAGTGGATTTTTTTTTTAACATAAGAAGTTCACCAGGAAAAACAAAAACATTGCAGGCTTCAAATTCTTGTTCGAAACACACAGATTTTGTCGAACTACAACACTTTTGTTTTTCTAAAAAATCAGGGGATCGTCTCCTTAACCCTCCACCAATAACTCCAAGCCTTCAGTCGATGCTTCTGAGGTAATCTATATATTACAGGTTAGTACTAGAACTGAGAGATATACCGGTTATGGCTTTATGAATAATGGAGTTCGTGTGAATTATCCT
This sequence comes from Erythroxylum reticulatum, assembly GCA_025504915.1. Classification (NCBI taxonomy): domain Eukaryota; kingdom Viridiplantae; phylum Streptophyta; class Magnoliopsida; order Malpighiales; family Erythroxylaceae; genus Erythroxylum; species Erythroxylum reticulatum. The sequence goes on along the minus strand of JANSVA010000007.1, from coordinate 35,687,419 downwards.
CCTCGGGAATTTCAAACCTGGAGACATAGCTACAAGCCTACGATGATACACTAAGCATATCCTTTTAAAGAGAAGATTACAAAGTATGGAACACACAAGTAGGTCCTTGAAGAAATCGGGGCACTGTACCACAGTAGCAGTTCAAAGACTCGACTTGCTAAAAAGAGTTGTTTTGAACTAATATTTTAAACTTCCTGAACAATGTTATTATCGGAGTACCGAGTGGTATGAATCTTTTAAGAATTTTGACGATCGTGCACTGGTAAAATTTTGTATGAAAAACCATTACAATGTACGGTCCCAATTGACTTAACCCAACCCCTGCCTTTGGAAATCCCAAAAGTTATTCACCAGTACTTTTTAGTAAATATTGCATTAATTAGATAAAACTAATACAAAATTACAATGAGTTGAAGGCAAATACTTTAAATATAAGTAAAATAAAATAAATAAAATAATTAACAATTTATTGTTATTCACAATTACTTTACCGGCTCTTACTGAAGAGATTCTAGTATGAAGCGAATAGATATCCTCTATGAGAAATTAAGAGGGGAGTAAGTCCAATTGTCATACCAACATCATGTTACTTCTTTATTCTTTATTTGAATTTTGATGTGTTCATAAATACTGGACTTGTTCCTCTGAATCTGAATAAAAAGTTAGGAGAATTCATTTCTTTCAACTTTTTGTCATAATATTATTTGAAAAGGGTCTCTAAAATCAAAAGCTTCTTTGACTAGTTGGCTCGCAGCTATGAAGAGGTTGAAAAGTGAAGACAAAAATGTGGGATCTAAAAACAGTTATATGAACTATGTTGTTGTGAGCTACCTTTGCTTTAAGAGTGATTATTTACCCTCCATTTGAGCTAGTGTTTAGCACACTCTTAGTATTTACTAACATGAATCATATTGGAACGGATTGACTGTAAATTCAGATCAATAAGGAAAGATAGAATATGGTTAAGCCTCAACTTCAAAAACCAGAGAGTTCTCAATAATATTAACACAAATAAAGCATGTCTTAGTTCACAAGTTATATTATTAGATACGAGAATCATTAGTAACCAGAACAACTTAGCACTTTTTATAGAAAACAATGAAATCTTTAAAATTAAATATTTTCGCAGAAATATTGTAAAAGCTTTGTTTTTATTCTTGCTTAATCCAACTTTCTAAACATTTATTGATGCCTTTTATGCAGGGTCGGCCCTGAGCAAAGGCAGAATGGGTACCTGCTTAAAGCTCATCTTTATAAATGATAAAATAGGGTCTATTTTTATCTAAATAAAAAATAAAATAAAACAAAATAGGACTTACTTTTAACCTCATAAATAATAACAAAAATGACCTATATTGTGTTTATTTTTATTCTCTATGAGGCCTAAAAATAGGCAAAAATAAAAACTTTTTTACTTTACCCATGGTCTATAAAATATTAAGAACGCCATGCTTTTATGGTTTAATGAATGAATTCTTTTATCTTTAAAAAAAACTTAGAGGATCTATAATTCTATTCCCTATATAAAGATATTTTTAAAAAACCATTCGTCATTGTTCATCGACCTAAACAAATATTATCAGATAGGATAGATTACGCGGATTGGTATAACAATCTAGCCATGTGAGGCAACAAAATCATACGGATCTTGTAACTTTACACTTCTCTATAATCCACTGGAGGACGAATTGGTAAAGCAATAATGGAGGATTAGTATTCTTTCACGAATCAGTTGGCACAAAGTGAACAAAATTATTGTGAAGAGCAGATATCCCAGATCTCATGCTTTTTCTATTTCTTTTTGCTGTCGGTCCAATGTGTATATCACTACATGCCCATTCACTACAACAAAGTAGGGAAAAGGCTACGGTTCTTTTTGCCGTGATTTTAAAATCTAGCTAAAGATCGATATTTGCCAACTTTTAGCGACATTTTGGAACATAGTCGCTAAAAATTTACTTTTTGCAACAATTTTAAAAATCGTTACAAAATATTAACGTTCAACTATGATTTCAGAAAAAATAGTCACTAAAATTTAATCTTTTGGCAACAATTTTAAAAATGGTTGCTAGAGATCAAGCAAAGAAACAAATTTGGTGACAAATTTGAAGAAACATCACCAAATATTTGGCCTTTGGTGATGATTTTGATATTTGGCGACAATTTTTTGTTAACTTTTAGTGACATTTTGGAACATAGTCGCTAAAAAGTTTACTTCTCGCAATGATTTTAAAAATCATCACTAAATATTGACATCTAGCTACGATTTCAAAAAAATAGTCGCTAAAAATTAATCTTTCGACAACGATTTTAAAAATGTTCGCTAAATGTCCAGCAAAGAAACAAATTTGGTGACAAATTTGAAGAAACGTTCAAATATTTGGACTTTGGTGATGATTTCTTCACCAAAGGAAAATTAAAACAATCAATTAGGAGCAATAAAGGTTAGCAACAATTTATTGAAAGCGTAGCAAATTCCAGTGTTTATGAACGAAAATGACGATTTATTATTTATGAAACCTAATATTTGTCACCTAGTGTCCTCCTCTCTCACGCCTTTGAAGCCTCCTCCACCGTCCTCCTCTTTCGCGTTTCCAGCCTCCTCCACCATTTTGCTCTCTCATTTCTAACATCCTCCACCATCCTCGTCTCTCACGTTTTGAGCTTCCTCCAACGTCCTCCTTCCATTTCCAGCTCCTCCTTGTGTTTCCAGTCTCCTCGTCATGTTCCAACCTCATCCTTATATTCCAACCTCTCGCCAATACATCATCTTTGCTGCATTTTCAGGTACCCATTTATCGTATAGTTTAGGTAATTTAACGAAAGTGATTCATTTTGACTTAGTCTTTTCATTTCTTCTCTCTGTTAATTTGGTGGGTTCTTTTTCAATTCCTTCCCCAAGTAGTGACAACCAATTAGTTGTTTGGATAGAAAGAAAGATGGTAATTATTGCTTCAAAATCCATTTTTTATTGATACCACTTTAAGTTTTTCACTAATTGTTTAGGTGTTGCCATTTTAGTGCCTAGATGACCTTACTCTTTTCTATTTTGTCAGGGTCATATAGAACAAGAAATTGAGGTTCTCATTTTTGGGAACTAAGTTGAACAAGAAAGATCTATTTACAACTGCAATTTGGGTTGTCTTTTCATTATGCAATAAAATCTACTCAATTAAGGAATTGTGCAAGAAAGAAGATCTACTTAGTGGGTGGATGTGTGAGAGATTTAATTTCGAAAAGAGTGCCAATAGATTTTGATATTATAACCACTATTAAACTTTAATAGGTTTTTGGTGGATTTTGTGTGTCCTTCAAATGTTTTTTGTTCACAGATAAACTTCTTATATACCAATACTCATGATTATTGGACTAATGAGACCTTATTTTTCACATAATGTACTACATATCAAAGAGCAATTTTTTTGTTCTATGGTCATTGGACGGAAGTTTCCTATATGCGGCATGTTTGTCAAAGATTCAGTAGTTGAAGTCTAGTAATGTGTTGTGGTTTAAGTGATTCCTTTTTTTAATCATTTCACCTTTTTTGGGTTGGTGCAAACATTATCCTAGTGATTTCTAAATTGTGCTTAAGTAGAACTAATTTCATGCCTACATAGGTGTCCAACTTTTAGACGACAATACTTGTTAATGGACATGAAAAAGTTTGTTTCAAGATCCTTTTCGTAGTTCATGTAGCTATTTGTAAAGGATCGTTGTTAAAGTGTTGGCTAAAGTTCTTAGGCTCTCTCACTTATGTGTCAAAATTTTAAAACTATTAAAAGCAAAATTTTTAATTTAGATGTTGTAATCTAATCTGTAATTAAGAGCAAACCTTGTGCTCCAATAACAAAAGCACATATCAAAATTTTTGTGTGAATGTTCATATACAAGCCTATTGAATACAGAGATTGATAGTTTTGGAACAATATTTGGGTTCATCAAGCATTAGTTATGAACAAATTAGATATAATGATATCTTATAATTGGTATTCCTTTTATATTATATAAATTAGATAATTATGGTTTGACATTTTCTTATGTTTCATGTCCAAAGGAGTCAAAGGCAGAAGGAAGGATTGGACAAACCACGAATGTGGCTATTGGAGGTACTGTCACAGATGATTCTACTAACGAGTGGCTCACTTTAGATCAAAAGGTAACTGTTGTTCACTTCATTGATTCTTGCTTCCTGTAAATTTGTCATCTCATTTACCTCTGGTTGTCTCTGGTTTGGGAAGCCTGGAATGCTGAGTTTGTTCAATTTTCATCTTCGGGCAATATTTTGCATCTAACTATAATTATGCTATGGTGCTTTGTTTTGTGATGGCGAATATCACTAAAATTTTATGTTCATTTTGCAGGTGGAGATGGTTTCACTTGTAACAGGTTGGATAATATTCATGCTCAATGGAAAAGGAGGAGAGTGTGTAAAATTAAATGCAAAGGAGTATGTAATGTTGATATGGATAATGTTTGGTAGCAGTTAAAGGTGGGTTTCTATCTATCATACTAAGTAGTGATTCATTGTTCATTTTCACATGTTATGCTAAGCTTGATGATTCCATATATTGTTGAGTTTGTAATTTGTATAATTTAGCTCCTGTAATATTGTATGGAGTAATTATTACATTCAACTTACATCGCTAAAGTAATCTTGTATGTTATGGCATGTTTGTAACTGATTTGTTACAAACTTTAGTACTAGTAAACTTGATAGAAAATGGGTAATACATTTTAGGAGATGGTCAAGTAAATGAACATCTATGAATAATGAGCACCTATAAACAAGAAGAGTGACATTTAACCTTTTTTAAAAAAATAGGAAATTGAATTAATGAAAGAAGAATTAAATACAGAGTCTTAAGATAAGGAAAAAGCCCTTATCCTATAAATCAACAACAGAGACTACTAAAACGTAGACAATTAAGAGAGTTCAGTAGCATCATCAAGCTTCATACATTCAAAAATGCCCATTACGAAAGATTAGTGCTGCATACCATAACAATACTAGCGACAACTACCAAAGGCCCGCCTTTGGGAAGATCAACTATGAACTTACTTTTAAAGGCATAAAGCTGTGCAAACATTGGAGCAGCAAGTCAGATGGAGATTCTTTAACAAGACAATCTCACAAATTTTAGATATGATCAAGGAGGTCAAGCATTCTTTTGAAGAAGATTTGTTCTGGAATCGTCAAAGATTTCGTTCTCTCCAAAGTGAGTAAATACAAACTCCCAAGACAACAATAAGAACTAGTCTTCTAAACGCTAAAAGTGAAGAGATACAATTTATAATATCAATCAAATCCGAACTTGGATCTGTCTAAGAACATAAGGCAGTGACATATGCCCATATAGTTTTGTTGAAGGGGCATTCGAGGAAAAGGTGCAAGCATGATTCAAGCTGCAGAGAACACATAGGGCAGGATTGATCCATTTGCACATGTAGAATGCGGTCCACTGTGGAGAGCTTATTATGAATGGCTAACTAGAAGATGACAGAGATCCTTAGTGTTAAATGGCTGCTCCATACAGTGTTTGCCCAAGGAACATTGGTTTTATGTCGACGCAAGTTGTCACTAATGAGTCTATTAGTCAGTTGCTTGGTAGAAATACCTTTTCAAAAGAATGTGTCAGATCCCTGAGGAGTAGGGAGATAATTGGGCTGTACATGGGATAGTCTTCTAGGAAAGTTCCACGAGTTCCCATCAATAAACGCCATCATCCGTATTTTTAGTGGGAACAATGGGGAAGTTCTAGAAAGATTCACCTACTGAATTAATGGACCTCTATTAGACCAATTATCGTACCAAAGGGATACCAGTCGTCCATCTTTAATAATACAGGAAGTCTCCTGTTGAATACCATTGCTTAACTTCAATAGTTGATTGAGAAAAAAGGAATATGTAGCTTTCGGTTGGATAGCCCATATGCTTCTTCCTTTAAAGAAGAAAACATGTAGCCACTTTATCTATATAGTATTCTTATCCTCCAAAATCCTCCAAAATCTTTTAAGAATCAAAGAACGACTAGAAGTTT
>JANSVA010000007.1:35651713-35676948 GCA_025504915.1 Erythroxylum reticulatum | reverse complement strand
TAAGCAGTGGGAATTCTAAAGATTCCCCCGGGGAAAAATAAAAATAGAGATGTCTCCTACGTTACCCCTAATATGTGAAAAAACGACCAATTGCTTCGCGTGGATTTTCATAACCTTGCTGTGCAAAAATGGGATACGCGTTTGAAATAGATGCCCAAGCAAAAATATTCTGATAAAGACGTTCCTCCGTTATTTCAACTACATTAAATTATCTTTCAAATTGGTCAAAACTCTCCAGTTTATGGTCACTTCTCTATGTGTTGCTTCATTGAATTTGCTTCATTAATAGACTCACGATTTGACTTTGATCGTTATAGACTAGTACCGAGATCGAGTCCTAGACAACGGATCTGATTTTAACAGCCGGCACAGTAACCATGAAAATGGCTCCTTCTTCAATGAGATTATATGAACAAATGCCTGGACCAAAATATGTTATTGTTATGGGAGCATGTACAATTACAGGGGAGATGTTCAGTACCGATTCTTATAGTACTGTTAGGGGAGCCGTACTGTTCTTTTCTTTATTATCTTTATTATTGATTGATAAGAATTTTCTTATTAAGATCCAATAAATTGACTAAAACCTCATATTCATACTAGAAACACGATGATTCAATAAAACCTTCAAGATAAGTCCAAGGATTATGTGAGTAAGAATCATTGTATCATCAACTATTCAATGAATAAATGTAATAACTAAAAAGCAAAAGAAAGGTTTGTCTTTTGATCAAAATAAGCGTAGACAAAAAGTTTGAAAGAAGAAAAATCTTTCAATTTGTACCTTTTAACGCTTTGAAATTTTTGAAAGTTCAGTCGCGGGATTTGAATATTTAATATGAATCATAGTTCTAATACTTCGTAATCCATTTCATATATTCCGTGCTCCAAATACTAGAATAAACATCTGACAAGATAATCATCAAATGATACAAGTCTTGGATAAGAATCTACAACGACCTTGTTTTATGTAAGAAAAGAGGCAAAAAATTGTAAAAAAAAGGGCATCACGGGGGGATTGTACCATGAATCCGTAGATTCTATATGATTTATTACTACCCTTTTTTTGCGCTTTATTCAAACATGGTATCGAGAGTGTGGTTTTTTATTTTTACTTCACAAAAGGTCATGCTAGATCCTGTATCTATCTGTATATACAATCTATATTGGAGAAGACAAAATTGTTTCAAGCACCGACAGAACCAGAAGCACCCCTTGTTTCAAAGAGAGGAGGACAGGTTATTCACATTTCAATTGATGGTTAGAGGCGAATTTAAAGTTAAGCAGTGGGAATTCTAAAGATTCGCCTGGGGAAAAATAAAAATAGAGATGTCTCCTACGTTACCCCTAATATGTGGAAATACGACCAGTTGCTTCGCGTGGATTTTCATAACCTTGCTGTGTAAAAATGGGATACGCATTTGAAATAGATGCCCAAGCAAAAATATTCTGATAAAGACGTTCCTCCGTTATTTCAACTACATTAAATGATCTTTCAAATTGGTCAAGACTCTCTAGTTTATGGCCGCTTCTCTATGGTACCAGTTGTTGCTTCTTTGAATTTGCTTCATTAATAGGCTCACGATTTGACTTTTATCGTTATGGACTAGTACCAAGATTGAGTCCTAGACAAGCAGATCTGATTTTAACAGCCGGCACAGTAACCATGAAAATGGCTCCTTCTTCAGTGAGATTATATGAATTGTTAGAATATATTTTATATATTCCTTATTTAGTTTTGGCATTTTAAATTGGACATATAAGATAATAGGAATTATTATATGCCTTGAAGATTGCATTCCTATTATAGCAGAAATCTTTTTAAATATACATCTTATATACATGGAATCTCAATCCTTGAAGATTATCCATATAAGTGCATATCTCTTGATTGGTGAAGGTTTTGATGTGAACAAAAAATTTGAAAAATCATGTAGTGAGTGTTTCACGGAAGTGTGGTTGTTGTGTGAAGTGAAGTTGTGTGGGTTACAAATAAAACATGGGTTTTTACTAGTTTATTGGGGGTGTATGACTTGGTATGCTGGATGTTGTCTCTTTGGTGAGTAAGGAGTCTGGTGGTTTACGCAACTTGAGGAGTTTAGGTGTTTGTGGAGTTTTGTTTATTGCGTGAGTCACTGCAATGGAGTTTTGTTTTCGGTTGGGCTGATAGCGTATGGGTTGGTGCGCAGCCCTTTCTTCTCACGGTGAACAACTTCCGATTAGTAGTTCACGTATGAAGCAACTTGGTTCTATTGCTGAATAATTTCAAATCTGAAAAGTTGTCGTTCTTTGGTGGTGTACTGTTCACGGTTTTTGGGGGCTGCGCAGATGTGGTTTTGAGAAGCCAAGTATTGTGCTGTTTGATGATTGATTTGAGTAGCTTTGGAGTGTGCGTGAATCATTGATTTATTGGAGGTTTCAGATGTTTCTGAAATAAATTTTGCTGGGCTGCGCAATCGTTCTTTTAGTGCTGATTTTCTACAGTCTGTGTTAATTACTTGTGGCAGTGGACTGTGTATTTTTCTTGGAAACTTTGGGCAGTGCGGGCAGCAGTGTGACTTGTTCTACGGAAGAATTAAATATGGCGAAAGTTTCCAGCTGAGTTATTTGGAGAAGAAAAATTTATAGGGGAGTTTTCCTTGCCTCAAGTATCTTTGTTATTTAAATTTCAGTTGATTAAATACTTGAGCTATTTTATTTATTATTGTTTTTGAGTGAAAGTAGCTAGACAAATCCTCTGTTAAGGTTAGTACGAGGCGGTCGTACTATTGGGTGTGAAAATCTTTCACGGGAAGTGAGGTTGAGGAATAGTGTCAAGGGTTGAGTGGTGTCGACTCAGTAAAGCCTTGAGTAAAATTATTGTACTTCGGTAAAAGTGATTAAGCTGGGTGAGAGCCTCGCAGACGTAGGCAAGGTATGCCGAACTGCGTTACCAAATTTCTGGCATTTTTATTATTTCGGTTTTGATTATTTTTATTTTATTGGTGCCAAAGAAATTTGCGAAAAGTTTGCGAAATAATTAACCCCCTTTGGTTTTTCATGAACAAATGCTCGAACCAAAATATGTTATTGCCATGGGAGCATATACAATTACAGGGGGGGATGTTCAGTACCGATTCTTATAGTACTGTTCAGGGAGCCATACTGTTCTTTTCTTTATTATCTTTATTATTGATTGATAGGAATTTTCTTGTTAAGATCCTATAAATCGACTGCAACCTCAGATTCATACTAGAAACACGATGATTCAATAAAACCTTCAAGATAAGTCCAAGGATTCTATGAGTAAGAATCATTGTATCATCAACTATTCAATGAATAAATGTAATAACTAAAAAGCAAAAGAAAGGTTTGTCTTTTGATCAAAATAAGCATAGACAAAAAGTTTGAAAGAAGAAAAATCTTTCAATTTATACCTTCTAACGCTTTGAAATTTTTGAAAGTTCAGTGGCGGGATCTGAATATTTAATATGAATCATAGTTCTAATACTTCGTAATCCATTTCATATATTTCGTGCTCCAGATACTAAAATAAACATCTGACAAAATAATCATCAAATGATATAAATCTTGGATAAGAATCTACAACGCATTAGAATGCCCTTGTTGACGATCCTTTACTCCGAAAGCATCTAGGGTTCCTCGAACAATGTAATATCTCACACCGGATAAATCCTTAACCCTTCCCCCTCTTACTAAAACTACAGAATGTTTTTGTAAATTATAGTCAATACCAGGTATATAAGCAGTGATTTCAAATCTAGAGGTTAATTGTACTTTGGCAACTTTACGTAAGGCAGAGTTTAGTTTTTTGGGGGTGATAGTGGAAAAGTTGACAGATAAGTCACCCTTACTGCCACTCTATAGAACCATACATGAGATTTTCACCTCATACGGCTCCTCGTTCAATTTTTTCGAAGGCATTGGATCCTTTTCCTCGTTCGAGAAGTTCCTCACTTCCTACACTTCGTCCCGAAGAGTAACTAGGGCAAATTCAGTCACGTTTTCATGTTCCAATTGAACACTTTTCTTTTTTGATTATTCTCAAAGGAGAAGATTCTTCTTTTTACCAAACATATGCGGATCCAATCATGATCTTATAACTTTCTTATAACTTATAATAAGAACAAGAAATCTTTCTCGATCAATCCCTTTACCCCTTATTCTTCGAGAATCAAAAAGTTTTTTTTTTCAAGTTTGAATTTATTCATTTGGAATCTGGGCTCTTCTACTTCATTTTTATTTTTTTTGTTCTTTTTATTTTTATTTATTTATTCATTTCTATTTATTTATTTATTTTTCTTTTTATTATTATAATTTTATTATCCTCTTTTTTGATTCCGTTTTGTCTTTCCTTAAGTCCCATAGGTTTGGTTTGATCTTGTAGAATCGAACCCATTTTCTTATCAAGCGAAGGGTACCAAAAAATTAGATTGATTTTTCAATAAAAAAAGTACTATGTGAAATATTTGGTTTTTTCCTCTTTCGCTATCCCCATCCCATAGGTACAACGTTTGAATCAATAGAGAACCTCTTCTTATATATCTGTATGAATCGATATTATTACATTCCAATTCCTTCTCGACACCTCCCAAGGAAAATCCCGAATTGGATCCTAAATTGACGGGTTAGTGTGAGCTTATCCATGCGGTTATGCACTCTTCGAGTAGGAATCAATTTTTTGAAAGATCCTGGCTTTCGTGCTTGGGTGGGTCTCCGAGATCCTTTCGATGACCTATTTTGTGTTGAAGGGATATCTATCTGATCCGATTGATTGCGTAAAGCACGCGACAGCAACGAACCTAGCGGCGGTTGAAGCTCCATCTACAAATAGATAATACTTCATCCTTAGTGTGTATGAGGTGTGTATGAGTTTTTGAAAAAAGAATAAACAAAATATTACTAAAAAAGGAGCAATAGCCAATTTATTGTATTTTATTCGATACAAACTCTTTTTTTAGGATCCACTATAATAATGAAAAAGATTTGTGCATATATACACAAATCGGGTGATAATATCAGAATCCGATGAATCAGCCCGGGACGAGTTAATAGCTCCGAATAAATTAAATACATGCATTAAGATACGAAGGCTTCTTATTCCACAACAACGAAAGTACTTTTTCACTCTTTCCTATACTAGGGGATTTCACTTGGAAAAGAAAATGTTCCATACTAATGGATTCGAGTCCATAACCATGGGTTCTAATGTACGAGATCTTGTAGCACTTAGCAATGAGGCCCGATCGACTACTTTAATTCCTGTTTCAAAATAGATAATTTTGTATCTAACTGTATAAAGGCAGGCACAGATTTATGAATAGGGGATGTTGTGCCAGTATCTACAGGACCTAACTCATCAACAGGTTCTCCACGCACGTTGAAAATTCGTCCTAGAGTGGCCCCGCCGACTGGAACACATACTGGAAGCACGTTGAAAATTCTAACTCATAGCTACAGCTCGAACTCGATTATTTCCTAATAATTGCTGTACTTCACAAGTAACATTAATTTGTTGACCGCTAATATCTTGACCCTTAACTACTAGAGCGTTGTAAATATTAGGCATCTTGCTTGGGTGAAAAGATACATCTAGCACCAGGCCAATGATTTGAACAATACGTCCTAGGTTCATTTTTTCAAGCATGGAAACCCAAGGACCAGAAGTAGTAGGATTGATTCTCATAATAATAAATAAAATAAAAAATATGTTGAAAATTTTCGAGTCCAAAATAAATGTTCTCTGAAAAAATATTGCGTCCAATAGGATTTGAACCTATACCAAAGGTTTAGAAGACCTCTGTCCTATCCATTAGACAATGGACGCTTTTCAATTTTGTCTTTTCTTAGTTATTTTTCATGTTGATAAAGAGAAAATATTGACAAAATTTTCGGAAATTGCATGAGTTTGGGCTTCTATTGCTGACATAAAAGCATCCCTTTCCATGTCTTCCGATACAACCCATAAGGGTTTACCCGTTCTTTGTGCATAAACTCTTGTGAGGGTTTCTCACAGTTTCAGTAGTTCTTCTGCTTCTAGGACAAATTCTCCTATTTGTGCCTCATAAAAAGCAGAAATAAGTTGATGAATCATTACCCTGATGAAATAAGATTAAAATAAAAAAATTCAAATAAATAGTTACTCTATCTCGCATGATAATGATAGGGCAAGGAGAAGGGATAAAGAATAATAAGAAAAGATAGAGTTGAATAACCGTATAGACATTGTTTGCCGCTCCATAATAGAATTCACTTTTACTGTTCGTCTATACAGAAAATAACATCTTTTGTAACGAAAGATGTCGTTTGTAAAAAACGACGTCATTTTTATTTTAAAAATTTTAAAATAAAAAAGTTCGGTTGGATCGGGTGGAATTGAGCTTGAGGTTAGGCTGAGTTGCTTCAGATCTGGATTTGACCCGTTGTAAGACATGGACGAGCTCCAAGATAACGGTTATTTACTAAAAATCTCTGAAACTGTGGGCCACAAATCCAACGACAACTGCTAAATCGTTGACTTCTTCTCACTTAAAAACCATAAAAGAATAAAACTTTAAGGCCTCGTATCTAGGCCCAATCTTTGTTTGCATTGTAACCAAAAGCCTCAAAGGGACCTAGAGCCACAATGCCATTTACAGTGTTGGATTAGATGAACCGAATTAAGACAAATTAAACAAATATTTTAGGCAGGAATCTTCTGGTTAACACTATAGTTAAGTAGGTGGAAAAGTCTCCTACCCATTGGAAAAGTTTTTAAAAGGTGACCATCTAAAGCAATATAAATTAATTATACATATCATACGGTCACTAATTGATCAGATCCGTCATTATAGGAAAACTTTCTAATCAACATCTTTTCTAAATTCGGAATATTAACACTGTAATATAGCCCTGCTCCGTCGTCACGTTACCTTGTTTGGTGCATGTTCTAATAACTACGCAGTCATTAAGAAACAATAATTCTATACACGGAGTAACTTTTCAAAGATTGGTCGCTATTCACTTTCAACCTACTTTGGTGCTTACTTTTTCTACGTTATGGACATGTAGCCTCTTCCTTTATCCGTTAAGCTTGGAATTGGAGCTAGTGATTTCTAACACCTTCGTGAGGAAGTAGAACAAAAAGAGCCAGTCAATCCTCTTATCCCTTTTTTTTTTTTTTGCCGTCCATTGACCTAATAACTGATAACTGATTTCCCTAATTTAAGGATACTAGGTTATCCATAAACAAAACGAAATGAAGAAATATTAGTGCTAAGTAAAGATTTTAATTGGTTGATGATCTTGACTAAATACTATTTAATATTAGAAAAAGATAAGTGTGTTAGAATGGTATTTCAGAAAATATTAAAATGACTTGCCAGGATGAATTAGTTCACATATTTGATAATTGACTCGTGGACTCGAAAACACGGGCTTAAATAATATTAAATATTTCGTTAAAAATTAATATAACTCTAAAAAATCAAAATAAATTATATTATTAAAAATATTATAAAGAGTTTGAAGGAAATTTATAGTTACATTATGTAAATAATCATAATCATCAAATTTAGTATAAATAATACCAGTGTATTAAAACAAGATAGGAAGTTAAATTAATAAGGCAAAGGTTTAATGTTTTAAAAAAAGTTGAACTACTATTAGATTTTCATAAAATTATGTTAAAAATTAATATATAATTAAAAGAAATTGTCTTTATTTATCGAATGATTTAATTTTTAATTTAAAAAATTGTTAAATAAAATGAATTGATTAATTTAAACTTATGAAAACTTATTAATATATAAAAATTTACTGATTAATTAATAAATTAATTAATTTTTAACAAAAAGTTATTAAAATAAATCAAACTGAAAAGTTTAAAACTGAATCGAAAAATTAAACAGTTTAAAATTTTTATAATTGAACCAGTTAAATAATCTGAGCTTTTAAATTATTAGTTAATACATGATTAAAATAAAAAATCAAATTAAAACATAAATAGTATATATAGTTAAAAACACTTTTTTAATATAAAAATGATTTTTTTTCACATATTATCTTGCGACAAAAAGAGAGAGCTAACGTCATAAAGTTGTAACGCGTTGATTCTTTTCTCATTTTCCAATTGATATGACATCCTCAAGAATATCTAATAAAACAAAATTACACAATTTATACGAGTATTCCACTCAATCCACACGTTACAAGTTACCTAAAAACAAAAATGGCATCATTACCAAGATAATCTGTCCTATTCAAGACCAAGAAGGTAAGAATCAATCGGTGATTAATTAAGGAATCAAGATTTTTTCGGGGCCAAGAGACAACTGTAGAGTAGAGTTTTTGTCACCATGTCAGGGTCAGGGAAGCTGTTAAAAAGTGTCAAGTCGACGGATTACTTGGCAACTGCTCGTCGGTCCACTAGTCGGGTGATGAGTTCATACTCAATAAATTCTCTCGAAACCGAACCCTATCCCAAATAGTATCAGCCCCACCACCATCGCCTCCATATCTACATAGAAAACCACTCCAGTTTGGTACCTTCGATCATTGTCTTGGATTGTCCCACGTACCACGATTAGAAGGGCAATAACCTGGAATCATTCGTGAATGCAATTGTTTCCCTCGCCCCATGTGTAGACACTCAACGTCTAGTCCATTTTTGTTATCGGTAACCATGTCTCTCGGTTGTTCGAAGGTCTTTTCTTTTTAACTTATTTAACTGTAGATCAGTTTTGTTTTTCAAGAACTGTAGAACAACTTTACTTGTTCATGAATCTCTAATTATTAGATTTTACCAACCTGATTTTGATATGAATCGAAGGTTTTGAAAGAGTTTTAAAAGATAAGTTTGTATATAACTAGAACACAGTATTTAAACTTAAAATTTTTAAATAATAAATCATGTATTATGTATATCTCTTTTGAAACAAAATATTTCATAATTATGTAAGATCGGATTTGACGGTTATATATTTATTAATAAATTCTGTAAGATCGCTGCTATTTTTTGGTGAAGCTTTTTATATATCTTATTGTCTGTGTTGATATTTGATACTTTTATTAACTGTTAAAGATCATATCTCAACTGTGTATTTACTGAATATTATAATCTATTTTTAATTGGTGAGAGTAGAGGATGGAGCTGAACTTGCGAGTTCCGTAATTTTTCCTATTTGCATTAAAGGAGTTTTCTATGTAAAAAGTAGTTGATAATTTTTTGTTTACGTTTTGTGTGTTTTATTGTTTTATCTTTTATTAGTTGCTGGGTTAATTTTACTTTAACGCTCCTAATATATCATAGCAAACAAGGAGAGGATTTTACTGTGTGTTGTCTTTCTTAAGAAATCCAGTTTCCTCCTGTCAATTTACACGTCCTAAAAAATACATTTAAAGCAATGAAATTGATGCAAGAATATATTCATAATTTCATATGGTTATTATATGTGATAATATTATGTTCTATATTTAACAACGACGGTCATTATGGGACACGCCGACATCGTTAGCGAAAGGGAGGAGGCACGTCACTTTCAACTCATTCACACAATTTACGCCAAGTGATTAAACAGATAATTGCACTTTTTCACTACGTTGTCCAAAAATTTTGCGCGTAGGAAGCACCAAAATCAAAGAACCAACAAGTCAAGAGCTGTTGTATGCTTTGTTTTTCAAAAGCTAAGGTTCTTTAACGTTTGGATGTTTCCACAGGAACTTTTCCTGTTGTTTTGTCTCACATTCGATCTATGTTGATTGACCCCTTCAAGACGAAAATAGGTGTTGGAATAAAACAACAAAGGAATAAGAAAAGTAATACTAAAAAAAGATCAACAAAGCAAATGAAGAAATCTTGAGAAAAGAGGAAAGAACAGGAGAGAGTAGACATACCAAGAACTAACAACCTCCCCCCTAAACTAACTTCAACTACCAACCTTCTTGTTCATAAACTAACTAAAAACACACAACCACCGTTACTGCCCATACATATGTGGCAATGGTTCTTTAGAAAACAAAAATTCTTATAAAAAGTGATTAACCCTTCCTTGCAATGCTCTCCTACAATCTTTTCCTCGGTTTTAATATTGTTAGGATCTACCGACGTTTCTTTTAGTTTGATCAACGCATACGTAAAAGTGTATGTAATAAAGTTTTTAGACTCGACCTTTTTTGGTAATTCTAAAAATAAGTATTTAATAAGGTTGATTTTATTTAAAATGAGAAATTTACAACAAATATATAATAATGATAATTGTATATTCAATATATCAATTTTCAAACTTAAAAAAAGAGGAGAAAATAAGAAAAAGAGAAAAAAAGAAAGAAAGAAAGAAAGGTACAGAAAAAGGAACTCCCAGGTCTAGAGTCACACTCAGCGGTCTCACACGAGAGCAAAGTCACCATCCAAATATTTCCAACCAAAAACACGAACACCTGCTTTGACTGGTAACTATCAAATCTTCTCCATGAACGTGTCCACGTGGCTTAATCCCCTTTCTCCTCATTTCACTCTCTGTTGCTTCCTTAAATCCTAAGGAATACATATATTCATTAAAAAAATAAAAACAGAACAAAACGACGAGTCCTGCTTTTCGTGAGACCCAAAAGAAAAACAAAAAAAATCACCCATCAGCGGCTCAATATGAAATTCCCAAAAAAGAAAAAGAAGAATTTCTAAAATCTAAAGGGAAAAAAAAGGAAGCAGACCCAGTGACCCACCCAGACCTAGTAAAATCCAAATCTTTGAAAGCAGAACTGAAGAAAATATTGAAAATAAAGATTCACTAGAAGCCCTGAATCAAAGTTTAAGGCTTTCTTTCCGAATAGTACTCACCGACTCGGTCCTTCTTCTGTCTCTTGTTTGTCGCGAGCTTTCATCGTTTAAATCTGGTATATATCCCTCTCTATCTGTAACTCTGTTTTCTCAGCTAATAAATTTTGCACCCTTTGTTCTTTTTCTGCATAATCTGAAAAGGGTTTATCTTTGATCTTAAACTAAGTTGATGTATGAAACAGGACTCTAGTTTTGTCTCCGTGGATTGATTCCAGCTCCGAATTCGTATTCTCTTATGGCATTTGATCAAAACTCAGTACCAAAAGACCCGAGGCCATTAAATGTTGCGCTTAGAGGCTTGGCTGAAGAGCAGCGCATTGAGGCGGCTACAAACACTAGTGCTGCTACTAGTGTTAGCAATACGGCGACTCCGCAAAACCCAGAATTTTTTGTTAACCCAGAAGGATCAATACCTGTTTTTTACCCGGCACCAGTTTCGGATGCGGGTTTTGTGGGTTTTGGGTATGGGAATCTTGCTCCAGGGGTTACTCGCTGGGGCTCAGTCTTGCCGGTCCCGGCTGGGAATGTAAATGTTGGTGTGAATCCCCGAGCTGTTGGATTTGGTTATAGTGCTAATATTGGGCATAGGGTGGTGGGTAATGCTGTTGATCTTTCCAGCAAAATCAGTGATATGACTGCCGGGCTTGCTTCTAACTCCAATATGGCTAACCCGGTCAATACTAATGGAAGCAATGAGTTGAAAAGTTCGGGCTTTGGTTCTAGCTCAAGTTTGGGAAATCGTGGTAGTGGAAGTGGTGCTGATCATGGAAGTGAAGATGGAGGCGATGATTCAGTGTCGGGGAAGAAAGTTAAGTTTTTGTGTAGTTTTGGTGGGAAGATTTTGCCTAGACCGAGCGATGGTGCATTGAGATATGTTGGTGGGCAAACAAGGATTATAAGTATGAGGAGAGATGTGAGCTTTCATGAGCTAATGCAAAAGATGATCGAGACTTATGGGCAGCCTGTGGTTATTAAGTACCAGCTACCAGATGAGGATCTCGATTCATTGGTATCAGTTTCATGTGCTGATGATCTTGACAATATGATGGATGAGTATGAAAAGTTGGCTGAGAAGTCTTCGGATGGTTCTGCTAAGCTAAGGGTGTTTTTGTTTTCACCTACAGACCTTGATATCTCTGGCATGCTGCAATTGGATTTACATGATAACGGGCAGCGATATGTTGATGCAGTAAATGGGATTTTGGATACTGGAGGTGGTAGTGGTGGGGGTATTGCAAGGAAGGAGAGTATTGCAAGTGCAACCTCAACCCAGAATTCTGATGTCAGTGGGACTGAGGCTATTGATAGCTCAGGTGTTGGTGGCCTAGGGGATGTGAATGGACCACCTTCAACCAGTTTATTATCTCCTAGAGGGAATTCTGGTAATTCTCATGACAGTAGTACAAAGTTAGCACCCGCCGATCCTGGCCCTGCAGTTTATGCAGATGCTTCCGCAGTTTCCCTGGGCATTCCAGTTGTCAAGTCTGGCCCTCACCAAATTTTGCCTTCTCAGCCAGAGGTTGAACTGGAAAGGTCTGCTCCTGTTTCTTTACCACAGCAACAGATGGGATATGATAACCATCAACTTGGAATGACGATTCCAGCACCCGCACCTCACTTACCAGCTTATACTAACCATCATCTCCCCCCTCATATGGGATTTCCAAATGCTCATCTGTTGGGTAATACTGCGTCTAATTACAACCAACAGCAGCTTTGTACTAGTAACACTGGCTTAACTCCTTGTCAAGTTGTTCCTGCAGCACATGTAGCAGTTACTCCTTTGTCTTCTCATGTCGCTATGAGGCCAAATTTGGTTCAGCCGCTTATGCAACCCCCAGCAACTCGGTTGGAGCATTTTATTCAGCTTCCTATAGACCCTAGCTACAAAATGTACCAGGCTGTAAATCCACCAGCAACTGCTGGAGGTGGCTATGGCTGGCGGCCTGTTCCACAACTGGAGCATGTTGCCTTATCTGATGCTTCAGTGCCTCATCAACAGGTAATTTTCCATGAGAAACCTGCAAGATTAGAGGACTGTTATTTGTGTCACAAAGCATTGCCTCATGCACATTCGGATCCTTTGGTACAGGATCAAAGAGAAAGCTCTGTGAGCCCTTTATCTGACTCACAACCAGTTCATTACAGTCTTCTTCCAGAAGACACTATGAAAGGTCGGCCTAGGGTTGTCACATCTGGAGCCCTGGGGGACATTGAGCATGGTTCTGGGCCTCAAATCACAAGTGGTGCTCATGTGGATCATCAAATTCAACTGCCCCAATATGAGACAAATTTCTTATCGGATACATTTCCGGGAAATGAAAGATCTACAGTCCAGAAAGTGGAAAATTATAATCTCCCTAATATTTCAGTTCCCAGTGACATGATGACTTTACCTGCTGATGCACATACTCCTTATGGTATGTTCACAAGCACTATTCCTCATTCTCAACAAGATGACTTGAGGCAGCAACTTCCGGTCCCCACCCAGTATCACGTAAAACAAGAGGCCTCATTGAACCAAAATATTAACTGTAATATCCCTAACTCTGCGGGTCAACCTGTTCAAGCCTCTGAGCTCCTTTACCATGAATCTCCTGTGGAATACACCGGTAAACTCCCACCCCTTTATTCCAAAGATGATGAACAGCTGAAACCAATTGATAGAGTGATTGAAAGTCTCCGAGTGTATCCGTCTGAGGTTAATCCGATTGACCAGATTCAGTCAACAGTTGGAAAGAAGGATATCTTAGATCATGTAACCCAGCAGATACCAGGAAGAGAAGTGCTTCTTGATAGTGCTTTTAACAGGCATCAAGTGGTTCTGGCTCCAAATCATGTGAAGCAAACTGAAGTGCTTCCTTCTTCAACAGAAGCTTCTTATGTACTCAGTTCTCATCCATTGCCACAAAGTGAAGTCACTAATCCTCCTAATCTGGGTAATCCAGGATTGTATCTCCAGTCAAAGATTGGAGTTCTGGATCCCATAAACCCTGCATTATCTGCTGCAGAGCCAGCCTATGTTGTTGATAGAACTGGACATTCTGGATTGAAAACTGATACCTCACTTATGCAGCCAAAGATTGTCCCCAACAGCATGGAAGCAGTAGGTGCAAATAACGCATCATCTTTATTGCCACTAGGTGGTGCCAAAGATGTTCAAGATTCGTCAAACTCACTTTTCAGCAACCAGGATCCCTGGAATTGTAGGCATGATACTAACTTTCCTCCTCCTAGACCTAGTAAAGTCTCCACGAGAAAAGATGCCTTTGGTAATCGGGATCCTTTCAACACCAATCATTTGGGCAATACTGGAGAATTTATTACGGACATAGCAGACTGTGAAGTTTCCCAGCCATTTAGCTATTCAAGTAATGATTTGGGATTGGCACATACTCAATTTTCTAAAGGTCTTAAACTTTGATTTGATTTTCTCTGTAATTGGAATTTGTGGTTTATGTCAATGCAAAACTGAGTGAGTTCTTTATTTCTTTTTTCTCTGGTAAAGGTTCAGCAGATGAACACATCAAGCAAGAACTTCGGATTGTAGCTGAGGGTGTAGCTGATTCTGTTTTCCAGTCCATTCCTCCTAGTTCTGACTCCACTGGGAATCAAATTAATGAGTCTCTTTGTGAAGTAGATCAAAGGAAAGACATTTCAAACAAAGAAGTAGAAATGCAGCATAAAGCTAAACTTGAGGTGTCTGACATATATCTATCATTGATTTGGTGTTTCTTTCTAAATTGCCTTAATTGTTTATATATTCAAATTGTTGCATTTTTTGCATTTACTTTTATCATTCAGGAAATCAAGGTCAAACTGCCCGAGAAGTTGAATTTAGGATCTCCGGTTTCACAAGGCATTGGTCGTTTGCAGGTTTGAAAAATTACCATCTTTTTTGGGTCTGTGTTTATCAAATATCAGCTTTGAACTTCAAACATTCTTTTTGTTGATTGCAGATCATAAAGAATAGTGACCTTGAAGAATTACGAGAATTGGGTTCTGGCACCTTTGGAACTGTTTATCATGGAAAATGGAGAGGTACTGATGTTGCCATTAAAAGAATCAATGACAGATGCTTTACAGGGAAACCTTCTGAACAAGAACGCATGGTTTGTGGTCTTTTTCACCCCTCCTTTTTTCCTTATTCCAATTATTCGAACTCAAATTTTCAATATTTCCTGTCTCATGACTTCTTATGGTGCATAATTGATTCAGATAGATGATTTCTGGAATGAAGCTATTAAACTTGCTGACTTGCACCACCCAAATGTGGTAGCCTTTTATGGTGTTGTGCTTGATGGCCCTGGAGGTTCTGTGGCAACAGTGACAGAATTCATGGTTAATGGTTCACTAAGAACGGCTTTACAGAAGAACGAAAGGTTTGCATTCTCATTGAGGATTTATTTTTCCTTCTCCATCCAAATCTCCACACCATTCCTCAATGGATCAAAAAGTTGACGAACTCACTTCTTATTTTCAGGAGCCTTGACAAACGTAAGCGCCTTTTGATTGCTATGGATGTTGCTTTTGGAATGGAATACCTGCATGGAAAGAATATAGTGCATTTTGATTTGAAGAGTGACAATTTACTTGTCAATCTTCGGGATCCTCACCGTCCAATATGTAAGGTTAGTCACTGGAACTCAAGAAGTGTCCGTTTGACAAACTTGAATTTCTAACAGTTCCTTTATTTAGAAAGTCAAGTTCTCCTTGTGCCAAATTGGTCTTTAATATATTGGAAAACTGCTCCGAGAATAAGAGGAATCAAGCAGAATCACCAAAACTTCCTTTTAATTTCATTTGTATGAATGGAAACAATGAAAGGATGAAAGGATGGAGGCTTGGGGTTGCAGAGAGCCATTTTAGTGTGTAAAGGTCCTCTCTGGAGAGTTTTCCTTTCCTAATTTCCTTCTTTTATTGGAAAATACTGTTTTTGTCTTACTCTTCTAGGAGACAGTTGAACATCTAAATTTAACTCTTTACCAATAGCTTCAATACTTACGGAGTTGATGAATAGTGCAGTTCTTTGTATCTTATTGGATTCTTTTAAGTTTCAGGTGAATCCAAGTGAGCTAAAAACCGGTGAATACTGCCCTTTTAACATTTACGCTTAATCCTTATTCCAATCTTGAATAAAAAGGTTGGGTAACATTGTGGATGTAGTATTGAAATTGCCTGATCTAGTGTTTTTGCTTAAACGTGTTGACGCATGCAAAGTTCAACAATAGAGGCATCTTGCTGACAAGTGCCTGAAAGTGCCAATCTTTGTTGGTCACAATGGTTGCACTTTTAAGATCGTAAATTTAATTCCTTTTTCAAATGCACTGTTTTTAATTCCTGCGTTGTCTTCCTGGTGATTTAATGTATTTTGGTTCTAACTTCTGCTTTTTCACCAGGTTGGTGATTTAGGCTTATCTAAGGTAAAATGTCAAACACTTATCTCAGGTGGAGTGCGGGGGACACTTCCATGGATGGCACCAGAGCTTCTGAATGGCAGCAGTAGTCTTGTGTCTGAGAAGGTATGTGCTTTCAATTGTCTTCTACTTTGCTCTTGTCAAAAATTTTCTCCCCTCAGGTTTTTCTTCATTTTCTGTTATTTCTGTGTTTAAGATTGAACATTCCTCTTCGTGATAGTCTGTCTTCATTTGATTTAGGTTGATGTATTCTCGTTTGGTATCGTGCTGTGGGAACTTTTAACTGGGGAAGAGCCTTATGCAGATTTACACTATGGGGCAATTATAGGTAAGTTTTAAGCTGTACCAAACATCATCTAGCATTAGAGTATTATGATCTTCTAACTACATTTATCATTGCCTACTACACATTCAGGTGGTATTGTAAGCAATACGTTGCGGCCGCCAGTCCCCGAATCTTGTGACCCTGACTGGAGATCGTTGATGGAGAGATGCTGGGCAGCAGAACCATCAGAGAGACCGAGCTTCACAGAAATTGCGAGTGAGTTACGTGCAATGGCTGCTAAGATTCCGCCTAAGGGACAAAACACAGCACAGCAAGCTCATGCAGCAGCACAGTCCCAGGCCCAAAAATGATTCAGGATCAGGTATCGATATGTACAATATCTGGCATTGCCCACCAGCATGTTCAGCTTCTATGTGATGTAAAAAGAAACATAGTATTGATGTTTTGTTGAAAAGTTGCATATTAGGTGTAGTACAGTGAAGGCCTGATTTCTTCATTTCTTGTTTCCAAGATGTTCTGGAATATGAAGTATAGCTTCAGCTTCTCCAAACTTGTCAATTGGTTTGGTACCCCCTCGGATTTCAAGTTGTTTTGCCTTTGTTTTGAACATTTGATGTTATTGAGTTTTACAATACTATTTTTTCAACGCATCTAAATCTTCCATCAACTTGATACTTATATTTTCGTCATCATGATTCGGCTAGTAGTAATTGGTTAAATTGATGGATTTGCTCCATCCTTCAAATGATTCGAGGATTGTACCTTCAATGAGGATTGGCATGATAGCTTTTGCTTGGAACATGAACCAAAAATAATCTTAGCAGCATTTCATCTCGATTTTCAATCATTATTAAATCACGTGTTTTATGTATATTTTTTGAAAAGTTGGCTTAACTCGGTTTTAGTAAGAGTTTATAGCAACCACTATTTTGTGGCATTATAATCAACAGTTATTATTTCTTAATTAAGTTGGTTTATTGGTTATTATGAGTCCGCATGGACTAGTTTTCATGCAAATGGAAAGCGTTTCAACAGCGTGTAGGTGTAGCCAACCCTTGGAAGGCAACGCGTCTCCAAGTGGAAATGGAGCCGGCTTTATAAAAATAAATCAAATTGGGACAGCTTTCAAGGAAACTAGGAACTCAATTTCAGTTCATCATTGAAATTGTCAAGTTTTATGTTTTAACTAAACTGTTCCATTGCAGTTTCATCTTCCATTATAGTAAAGATCGATCTTTTCGAGCACCAAACCTTATAAACGCAAGTCTCTTACACGTTCCTGTAACATCCTGGAATTTCCTTCCTTACTTCCTACGCAGCTTACATTTTCTGTTGGTTCTCCGTGTTAAAGATTCAATCTTTCTTCCCAGTTTGTGTCTATCCTCTCTTCCATTTCCTGTCAACTTCCTTTGTGTGGATTTCCAATATTAATAGTCCTCTGTTTCATTATAATCTCAACTCTTAAATAAACTCGAAGAGAAAAGGTTATCATGAAGCCAACCAAATCGCCGACAACGATGGAGCATGAACAAAAAGGAGATGATCACTTCGCTAGCTATGAAGAAGACGCCTTTTCAGCTGATATGTGCAATTGTTTTGGACTCTTCTTTAGATCGTCCCACCAAGACAATCTCGAACACAAACATCTACTGAACCAGACAGGAGAGCACAGAGAAACATGGGTTGCCAAGAAGCTAAAGAAACTGAAGGAAACTTCAGAGATATTGGCAGGACCGAAGTGGAAGACCTTCGTTAGAAAGTTCAGTGCATATGGCAAGAACAGGAAACAAAAGAACCAGTTTCAATATGACCCTGAAAGCTATGCTTTGAACTTTGATTCAGGTGCTGAGAGTGATGAAGATTGTTCAATTCGTAG
This sequence comes from Erythroxylum reticulatum, assembly GCA_025504915.1. Classification (NCBI taxonomy): domain Eukaryota; kingdom Viridiplantae; phylum Streptophyta; class Magnoliopsida; order Malpighiales; family Erythroxylaceae; genus Erythroxylum; species Erythroxylum reticulatum. The sequence continues at coordinate 35,658,553 of JANSVA010000007.1, read as the reverse complement.
TTTCACTACACGATTTGCTACTCCTATCTTGGATGATAAGAGTCGAAACAGATTGTAAAAATATCATTACTTGATTGTAAATTCTTTCATTCAATGCTCTCTGTGTTCCGTGTTGGATTTTTCTTTTTCTTTCATTGTTTTTTTTTTGTTGTTGGAAGAATTCGTTGTTAATTCTTGGTAGTTTCTCAATCGCTTCAAAATTAGTTCTGAAAGTTCAGACTACAATAAGCTAGCATAAGATAATTTTGTAGCAGAAGATGGTCAAAACTTTGAGAACTCTCTCACAAGAAAGAGAACAGCTCTGGGTGCTTTTAGAGATCATGTCATACGTCACAAGGGGATTCCTATTGTGGTCATTTACAGTCTATGGTCAAAGATTTAACACCAGACCATTCAAATTCAAATACAACTTGGTTTTCTCAGAGTTTGAAACAAGTTTTGGAAAACTCTTTTCCAACTCAACAGTGCCTCCTGTCGCTAGCAGTGAATGATTTAAGCAAACTCGTGAACATGATTAAAGTTTGTGAAGGTTACAACAGAGGAATCCAATATAATAAACACTCCCAGGAATTAAAGTTTCAGAAAATCAGGTGTCAGAAGGAAATTACTAAGCTGCTGTAGTTTTGTTGTTTTGACAGAGAAAAGTGGCTCCAATGATCAAATTTATTATAAGCTCTAGATTTTGCTGCATAAATAAATGGTTTCTGATATCTCCAGGTAAAGTACAGTACAGACAAGGCAAAACTACATGCCACTGGGACAAGAAACCAGACAAGATACTATTGGCTATTGCCTCACTCGTACAACTATAATTTAAAAAGTTAGTAGAAACAAGGATCCTTGTCAAAAAGAAATGACAGGTGAAACTTTTACACAAACTGAGAAGCACCCAAGTTGTCAAGCTTCAGCAAGCACACAACATATATCCAAGCAAAACTTTTAATTTACTCTAGAGCAATTCCTTTCCTGTTGGATTACCACTCAACTTTCTCGCATGCTGACTTCCCAAGCAAGGACAAGTAGCAAATTTAGCAGTCTCCTGTTTTATTTACACGAAGCATCTTCTCACTGGTTTTTACCTGCATTACTTGTTTTCCCAGTTACGATAGGCAAATTGAAGATAAGTTTGGACTAATAGTAAAACCTGGTGTACTTATTGGCTTACTTCTTACGTTTGCTTTTCAACGTAGATCCTGAAGGGTTTGTGTGCCAATTCCTCTTTCTTTGGTTTATGAACCAGTTATTGATTTGCTTCAACTGTAAGCCTGTTTCTTGCACTAATTTTGCCTTGTCCTCTTCCTACAGTAATGTCAATCAATAACTTTAGATGAAATAAATGAGGCACCATTAAAGAGGAAAAAATGGATAGCACATACAGTTGGGTAAGGCCATTTAGAATGTGATTGCCACCAAGCTTTTAAGATGGAGGCAGTATCACCAGGCAGCTTTCCTGCTCGCCTCTTACGTAGAATTTCCTCCCTTATGTCCACAATCTTCTCCTTATAATCCTGTATCAACAGAAATCTGCTCAGTTGGACCTGTTTCACCAACTAAAATTCCATTTGAATATTATCCAGACTAACCTGTTTCAGCTCATGCTTCAATTCTAGCCTAACACGCTCCATTAAGGACCTCTCAGTTTCAGTGGGGACAAGAGGACCAAATCCCATACCATCAGGGCCATCCAGACTCCCATCATAAAAGTTGTTATCACTGTCTGCATGGTCTTCATCATCATCAGACATGGTTGCACCAGTGCCTTCTCCAGGAGATGCACCTGTTAAGCAAGATTTATCAGGAATCAAGTTCTGAATTTAGCTGCTTCAACCAGAACAGGCAATATCAAACAAAATAGGGGTGGTATTGACTAAAATTCTTTAACAACAGTACGGTAAACTTGAATTAGCAAAACTCTTGGATTAGGAAAGAAAATCGTTTATATGAAATAGAAGAGAGCCCTTAATATCGACCATTCATGTTGAGCTTACTGCATATGCATATAAGAAGACATTCTTTCGATTATCCAACATAGTAATTTAAGAATGAAAGTGAGGTTGAAGATCAGGTAATCGAGAACCGTGATGCATACATCAGCAGGTAGATAGGCAGGCAAAATGAGACTCAATTTCTTGATAAGCACAATCCAACAAATAGTACAAAATGAAATCATCTCAATTTCGTTATTAATATAACAAGTTCTCGTATCACAAATCATTGTGTCGACAAGTTTTTGTTCCAGGTACAACGTTTCGGGCTGTGCATAAGGCTGTTCATTAAAATTATAAGCAAGCTAGGATGAAAATTTGGCCTGAAAGACCTGTACCACCTAGAATTCTGCTAACGGAAAAGGAGAACAAAACGACTTCTGAACAGGACTAAGGCCTCTTTTATCTCTTATCAGATAAAGAAGAGGAGTTAGGCTGGATTGCTAGTTACCTGTCAGGCCTTGTAGAGATTGTTCAAGCTCCCAGCAAGCCATAACTGCCTCCATAGCATGTACACGCACATGTTGCTGGAGTTGGTCTTTAAAGGAGCACAGCAACAGAACGTAATGTGTCTGCATAGAAGGAAAAGATTCTAAGAGGGGAACGAGGGATTCAAATGAGAAATAAGAAAACAATGACGATGCAGATTTGTAGTTATATACATACATGCAAATGGAGCAGAACCACTTAAGAAGGAAAAGTAAGGTTGTAATAATACCCTAGCTATCAATAAGGGAAAAGACGTAATCACTGCAGAATTTTGTGCAAACAGAAGATCATGATAAGATTAGACTCCATTTTTACTCAAATACTAATCTTTACAGCATTTTCCAGAAACTTGGAGTTGCTCTTTCGTGGCAGAATGAATTCTGCACAATTAGCGACTCTTCAACCAAAAGACAAGAGCTACAAGTAGTCTTCCAAGAAGAGTCCAAATTTCCAATATCATACTTGGATCAGAAAATTTTCAAATTATCAAGGGTGTGACAAAAGGAAACATCTTTATCTTTCTTGAAATCTTTAGCACGATTGCCAGCTAGAAGTCAGTATTTTTTCAGTACACTCCAATTCTCAAGCACAATTAATCGGAACTCTTCTCTTCTCCAACAACAAACGAACCTTAAGCTCACAAATTTCAGACCAATAAGTGAAAGAAGAGAACAGAAGAGGCACTAACCATAAACTGATCAAGTTCTTTGTCGTTCACCTCTTGACCATGCCCCAACACCGAGTACTTAGCCACCACGTCCTGAGACTGTGCCAACTGCTCATCGATCCTCGCCAGCTGGTCCACTGGGGTTGCTATCCTCAAACAAGCCACATGAGCCGCTAACAACTGCTCATACAACGGATGGCCTAATATCTCCGCCTTGCATTTGGCCTTCTCCCAATTATCACCACCTCCAAATTCGCTATCCAAAAACTCCTCTTCACCGACGTTGTTGTTAACACTCTCGCTTTTACGGTTTCGGTTCATACCATCATCGGTCCGTTGAAGAACAGCGTTATTGAGCCACGCCGGTCCTGCTGAGGCTGACGGAGCCGGCGCCTGAAAAGACATGTGCCCAGAAAAATGATCTTGGAAAGCCATTTACAAGCAACTCACTTTCACAGCAGCATTAGTCGGTGTCCCGATAGTGCCAAAAAAAAATAGGCAAGGACTTTCAAGTTCCAACGAAAGATTAATATGTCTACAAGTGATCTTCTATTGTCTTCTAGGAAACAAAGAAAGTTAGCTCCAGAGTCCAGACACCCTCGAGAAGACTTGTCGATAAAAACTCTTTTCTACACTTAGTTGGTTGTTGAGTCAGCTTAAACCATCATTTGTGCATAATCTAATCAAGAAAGACCAGATTTTTCATGGTAGATAACAATAAACAATTGACTAATATTATACTATCCTATTGTATCATTGGATCCTGCAAAAATATAGTTAATGTTGTGGAGGTATCATAAGAAAGACGCTTTTTTAAAGATCCGAGACGTGTTGAAGTGGCACACGTTTAAGGGTTGCTTTGGTTTACTCACAACAGAGAGAAGGACTGTGACCTGTAGAGAGGGGTCAAGTTTCAATCTTTACACAGTGAGGCTACGGTGCCTACTTGTTGGCGGTTTGTGGAGAGTGGGACGGCGACGTAGGACACGTGTAGGCCGGAGCTTTCATGGACCACAAAAAGGTTGGGACAACAGGTTAGAGCACGAGCATGAAAGAGTATAACGAATCAGCCTCGTACAACTGTAAGCTGCAGTTGAGGTAGGGACCTATAGTTTGGCGTGTCAGAATTTGACTTTCCGTTTTCCATATTGCACACAATAGCCTCTGTCACACTCATTTGAGCAGGAAGTGTTCGTGGTATTCTGTTGGTTTTTTTTTTGCACAAAGGGAGAAAAAACGTAAAAAATTACATAATGAGTCTGGGGAAGCAGATCTCCGATATATCTTTATCAAGGAGGCGTTGGCATCCTATAAGTGTAGTAGCAAAAAAGGTGAGACCGACAATAGAATGATCTACGTGAGTAGCAAGCCAGTCAGTACATATGTTGCTCTCTCGGTAAACGTGACGATGAGCAACAGACCAATTCCGCGTGAGAAGCTCCTGGACACCCATGACAATGGGGTTGAGCACCTAGGAACGACGATCCGAGGAAGAAATAAGATGGTGCACTACGAGAGAATCTAGCTCCAGTTCTACTCGGCGGAAGCCCAGGTTCCAGGGTAACGTAAGCCCGATATAAACTCCCCAAAGTTCAGCTGACATCGTGTCGCACCAACTGAGGTTTTGGGAGAATCCGCCAAGCCAGTTGCCAGCATTATCGCGTAAAATGCCCCCTGCAGTAGCCGAGCAGCGATTGCAGGCGTCGTCTGTGTTGAGTTTGACCCAACCAGGAGGCAGTTTGGTCCAACCAATCAGTTGCTAGTGGCGAGGGCGAGGTCCTGTAGCTGCCTGGCTGTGCTGCTCGATTGCCTGGTGGATCTGATCTGCAAAAGACAAAATGAGATAATTAGGAGACATAGGCCAAGTGAAATCAGCATCAAACAGGAACTTATTCCTCCAAGACCATAGGAGCCAACAGGTCGTTCCGAAAAGAGTCGCCCAATCATGTCCCAAAATGGGCCGATGGTGGTGGAAGTTCTGTAGGATCCACTGTCGAGTCGACATAGTAAAGAAATCAGGAGGAGTGAGGTCCACTAGAAAAGTATCCCACACACATCGAGTTTTAAGGCAATCCTGGACAACGTGTAGGGGGATTCTTCAATGTGGCAATGATGACAGGTGTTGTCAGTCGTGAGGTGCTGACGGACTCGGTGTTGGTTAGTGAGGAGCCGTTCCTGGGCAAGTAACCACAAGAAAGCTCCAACTCGTTGAGGGCCCGTCCACTACCAAATGGCTTACCATACTCCATGGGATGGAAGGGCGTTGTGTCCCATAAGCATAGAGTAGGTAGAAGCGATGGTGAAGAGACCAGTGTCGGAAGCCCCCCAGATTAATTTGTCCTGGCCAAGATAATAGTTAGGAGGAAATGTGCCCGCGATAAGACGACAAACTTACGTGGGGAGGTAAGAGAGGAGAGTTTCCCAATCCCAATTAACCGTTTCATCCACAAAGTGGTGAACGCTGAGGTGAAGGGAATGCTCTGGGATGGGTTGGGTGGTGTGGGCGAGAAGCAGTTCAATACCGGCTAGCCAAGGGTCGAGCCAAAAACGTGTCCGACTGCCATCACCTATCCTCCACTTTATGCCTGTGGCCATGATGTGCCAGATAGATTTGATGCTACGCCAAACCATAGATCCTCCGGTAGTTTCGATAGAGGTGGGTAAGGCGTTGACGTTGAAGTAATATTTAGCAGAGAGGACTTGGACCCATAATGTCGTTGGATTATCAATCAATGACCAACCGAGTTTTGTGAGGAAGGCATTATTCATCTCACGAATATTTCGAATGCCTAATCCTCCCTTGTCCTTAGGTTTGCACACTTCATCCCAGTGGACTAAATGTATCTTGTGCTGGTCGCGAGACGAGTCCCACAGAAATTGTCGCATTAGTTTCTCCAGTTCGTCGCATAGACTGTGGGGCAAACGGATAGTCTGCATCGTGTAGCTCGGGAGAGCAGCTATCACAGACTGTAGCAAAGTGAGTCGGCCGGTGAATGAAAGCGATCGGCCTGTGTTGCTGGATAGGCACTGCTGGACCCTATCGAGAATGTACTGATAAGTTATTTTGCCGACCCGTTGATGCAGGAGAGGTACTCCAAGATAATGTCCAAGGTCAGTCATCACGTGGAAACCCAACTCATGGCTTAAGGAGTGACGCGTCGACGAAGAGATATTCTTAGAAAAGTAGCAGTGCGATTTTGAAGGGCTAACTCGTTGTCCAGAAGCCATACAAAAGGAGTTCAAAGTGTCCCGAATGAGGAGCACTTGATCGGAGGAAGCTTCTGTAAAAAGGATGAGATCATCAGTAAAAAATAAATGAGAGAGGGGTGGGCCAAATCTGCTTAATTGAATAGGCTTCCAATGGTGATGAGCCACTGCTTGAGTAATTGCATGTCCTAAGCGCTCCATGCAAAGAACAAAAAGGTTGGGAGAAAGTGGGTCTCCTTGACGAATACCTCTAATGGGAGCAAAGGAGTCACTAAGCTTCCCGTTCCAGTTGACTTGGAAGGAGACAGTAGTAATACACTTCATGATTAGGGTGATCAGTGACTCTAGAAGACCAACATCGATAAGAGTTTCCTGAATAAAATCCCACGACAACCTATCATACGCTTTTTCTAGGTCCACTTTAATAGCCATAAGGCCCTTGCGTCCAGTTTTCCTTCTCATTGAGTGGATGACCTCCTGCGTGATGATAAT
>JANSVA010000007.1:35613898-35628047 GCA_025504915.1 Erythroxylum reticulatum | reverse complement strand
GCCTAAAGACAGCTGCTTCTTCCTTTCTTCAACAAATGCTGCAGGCGGCTTGGTAGGCGTCCACTGCGGTAGGCGCCATTGTTGGCGCCTACCATGCTCACCATTGATTCAACAAACGCAGCATCAACAAAAGACAGCAAATGCGGCGTCCCTCCATGTGAGAGGGACCCATATCCAACAAATTTTCCTAGATATTAAATTCTTAAACAACTTTGACCTTATTTTCTTTTGAGAGGAGAGGGAAAGGTCCAATTGGCATCAGTGAGTACTTTGTTCAAAGTCGATTAACTCCATTTTACATTCTGAATGAAATTGCTTAAAAGTTCCAAATTTTCACAAAATTTTTCCGCAGAAAGTAAAGTTTTTTTCTTCGTTTTGTATCCATAACTTTCTAACGTACTGTAGGAGGCTAACAATGCCTTTCAAATCTCGAAATCAAGGACTACCTTGAAAGTTGAAAGGAGGGAACATAATTACTTGTGTTGAGGGCATAAGCTATAATTGGACAAACGATTCAGCTTTTGTCAAGTATGAATTTCAGATAAAAGTTGGATGAATTGCTACTTATTATATGAACATCAAGTACAAGTTCAGTGATACTGAGAAGTAAGTACCCTCACGATCTGATTTCAACGACTTAATCCTCCCTTCTGTTTCCAAAGCTTCTATAGGATTGAAAAAAAAAATGTTGTACAACAACTTAGTTTTGTCTCCGCAGCACAAGTCAATCATGATTGCTTTTTTATATTAATCTAACTCCATTTTACTCATCATCAAAGGCTTAATTTCCATAAACAAGCTTTTAAATAAGAATTCGGAGAAAAGTTTCCGAGTTTTTTCAGATACTGATGAAGATTCCACACGTACTATGCGTCTTGTGAAGGCATGCAAAATTGCTTTAAGGCTCACAAACATAAAAACCAAAGATGAAATAAGGCCAAGTATGAATTTGTTTAGCAAACTTGAATCATTCCCTTTGCCTGTAACACCATATCTCATCTCAAATGATTGATCTTTTCTCCATTAGAATGGTGCTTAATTACATGAAACAGATTCACCTCCAGGTTCCATCAATTCAGTTGTAATAAATAATAATAGATTCCAACTTATCGAGATATGTGAATTGGAAGCAAACATGTCGATTCCTCTACATAACTTTTCACTTACAGAAGAAAATTATATATCAAACATCAAGATTCTCTCTTTTGCGTACAAGAGCCTTACATGTAGCTTCTATGCTTTTTATCTGATGGAACAGAAGATTGAGAAGAGAATTTGGCAGCTGCCATTGATAACGAATGAAGCTTCAATGCTTGTTTCTTGGGGTATGATGCAGACCTTCTCTGAAGACAAGAACCTGAACCTACAGATTTTAGCCCGTGCAACGCACAAGTGCAGTTGCGATGGTAAGGTCTACGTTCAATATCCATATCGACGCATCGAAGCACCATGTTCGCTGCTTCTGAGGCCATTCTCTTCCCTCCCTCTCCTTTTCAATGGAAGCCTTGAAACTTGAAACTTTGAACTAATGCGTTATTTGTTAAGCGCTTAAATAAACTTGAAACTGAAGGTATTTTGGAATGAGAGCATATCACTAGTCGGTTGATACTTTCTGATATTTAAAGAGAAATAAGAGGCCAAGGAAGGAGACGATGATTGCAATGTAGTTATTTCACGAGTACGGCAGTTTCACACTCCCTGAGACAACTAATGGGTTTGGCCTATTCCATTTTCAGTCTTTGTATTCTCCGGAACTTCTCTTCTCTAACTTACTTTGGTTGATTTCGTTACCTTATTTGTTCTTTTGTTGTATTTTGGAAGTTAGAAGTTAGAAGTCACAAAGAACAAAAAGAGGCATTAGTATAATGAACCTTATGGTTGAGTGGTGAATTAAGGAGACTTTGTATTGTAAAATTATTAATTTTGCATGTATCACTTACAATTCGTTTTAAAATAATTATTATAAAAATAATTATAGTCATATTTAATAGCATTTTAGTACAAATTCTCAATTATAATTATCAGAAAGACTCTCATTGACAACTTATTTCTTAATTTAAAATATAACTCGTACATTTAACAATTAAAGAATTTATTTGAGAAAGTAATTTTTTTTGGTTAAATTAAATTATACATACAACTACATTGTAGATCTCCTCTGACCAAACTTTGCAATAGACCCTTCATCTTTAACGGCTGAACGAAGATATCGAAGAGAAATTTTGTCTTCTTTACACTAAACAAAGCCAAATCTTTGGAGCCTTCTTACTTTAACATCATTTTGTCGACATTGTCAAACTTTGGAGAAAATGGAATCGTGCCACCTCAAGCACCAACTCATCGAAAAAAGGGAACAGTATTGGACAAAGTTCACAATCTTTTCGGTTTTCTAGATTCCCAGATTTGAAAACTCCTTCGCAATTTTTCTAAGTGCCTTCAGCATCCAGTGGTCAAGTTCCTGCAGCCATGGAGAACGTGTGTAGTACGTTAATTAATGACTCTTCTAATAAATGTTTTCTTTACACATTATTGGAATCGGACCATGTAACACAAGTTGTTGTGGCCCCAAGAGCCTCATTTAGACAGCGTACACGACAGTGCCATTTTGTTTCTGATTCTATTCTGCTTCGTTTATGCCTTACGATGGTAAAAAAATTATAGGATCTAATCTCAGTTGTTGACATATACAGACTTATCTTTTTCCTTTCTTTTACTCCTCTTTTTACTCTAATGATTCTTTAAGTGGCTTTTTACTCAAATGTTCGACTACGTACCTTGAAAAGGAGATTCTACTGTTGCTGCGGCAAATCAATCAAAGAAGGTGATTATTAATAAATAACTTAACGAGATTGATACTGAATTTTGAGTCTTAATCGTTACATTAAAAAGTAAATATATTCTTCCTTCCAAGTCATATTATTGCATAATACAATTTTACTGATGGGATTATTTTAACCTATTAATTCTTGCACCTACTAAATTCTAATGGATTGGCCTGTAATGGAGCGTTGTCCGTTCTATGTCACCCTGAAGAAGTTAGGAAACTAGACAAATCGTAAGGACGATAATGGTACATTCCGCCTGAAAATTTGTACATTTCGCTAGTTACAAACCTTGGTAAATTTGTAGCATTAAAGAAAATGTCTTTCTAAAAGTGTAACCATTAAGCTAACAAAATTTATTGTGGCACATGCTCCCTAACCTATGCTATTAAAATTAGTTATTAATTTTTGTATGACTTGAGATTATGATATCTAATCTTCATTGTAATTGTTTTAAATATCGACTAATATAACTCAAAATTCGAGTTAAAAAACTTACAGTTTGTAATTATTAGAGTTATGATACAATTTTATTAATTTTATAATATTAATATTAATTTTTTTATATATTTCTTAGACACATCATTAATTTTCAGAAAACGACGCGTGAGTTGCTAAATTTTTCTAAAATATATCTTGGGTCTATTAGAATATTATCATGAATTTGCCACTTTCTTTTGTATAGGCATTAATCTTATCATACACAACCACATCTCTTAAGCCACAATATCTTTAATCAGACAATTAAATTTATAACTTTGATTCCATAATTATGGAATTTGATTGCCAAGATAAATTATATAATTTGTGTATGTGGACAATAATTTTCAGCAATTATACATATATTATGATTTTATTTTTAAAGAATATTTTTATGAAAAAATATGAAAAGTCATTAAAATCTCTTTAAAATTATAGTCTTAAAATTATTTAGTTTAATCTGATTTAAAATTAACGAGCCAAATTTGAATTGATTGAATTTTTAAATTTAAATTAAAGTTAAATTTGAAAATAGATTCGACTTTTTATTTTCAAAATAGCTTTACTCTAATTTTTGAAAATTTAATTAATTATAATAAAATAATATTATTTTATAATTAACTAGAAAAGATAGGAGGCTGGCCGGACCGGCCACTGCCAAGCCTAACTAGATAATATATATATATATATATATGTTTTTCCTTACCTAAGGAGGTATCAACCCCAATAATGTTGACACATAAAAACTGTAAGTTCAATGATATGTAAGATCAATTCTTTTATTGGAACGATAACTTGAAGAAATAGTTTGAAAATCAACTCAAACTATTCCTTTTAAGTCAAAAAATGTGTTTCACAGATCTCTTCGCAGGTTCCATATGGGACTTAGGCGTTGAAGTCATGAGATGTTCTTTCCATCTGGAAGCTTCATGCTTGCCAGCTGCAAAATAACGTTAGCTGTATGTGTCTTCACATGTTGAAAGTGGGGACACATCTTTTTAATTTTTGGTCGGCTCTGTCATTTAACTAAAACATTGTTTAAGGTGTTCTAGTTACAGGATTCCCACTTGCAGATTAAATTATTTTTTAAACTTCTGATTCAGTTAATGAAAAGATGGGATTATCGTTGAGCAAATTGAGCCCACCATGTGATAAATGTTGGTGACAAATCTGTGCTTGCCATGTTTTATGGCTTAATCTGTCTTAATCCCAACACTGAACTTCGAAGATCCTTGCAATTTAACGTTAGGGGAAGAAGAGAAAAAACAAGAAAACGAGTGAAAATGATTTTGTTTGCATGTGCTTGTGTCTTTTCTGGTACGGGCGGACCATTCAACCCAAGTGCCCAGTTTGGTTTTGAAGATCTATTACAAAGCTGTCAAGATCCGTGCTCATGTCTTTTTCAAAGCACTGTTCATCAATTTCATCAAACGAAAACTTCAATTAAACCGATTAAAAGTTGTATTCTTGATTTTAAATAAAAAATCCTGGCTTGAAAGCTGAAACTTACCCTGTTCTGTTCATGTCCTGATACTTAAAGACCATTGAAAATTTCCAGACTTGATTGTAAAGATCTTTTCTTGAAACTTTCCCAGTATCCATGTAACAGAAGAAGAAGAAGAAGAAGAAAAGAAAACCGAACTACAAGATTGATAGAACCGTTAGTAGTTTACATATATATATATAACAAATTGAGGTTTTAAAGGAACAATACAGTACAGAGAAGAAAGGGATTAAACCATTAGAAATACTTCTCTACCATACTTTGCAACACTGAAAATTTTCTGGGCAACAAATAACCTTTCTTCTTTCCAGATCTCACAAGATACAGAAAAGCCCTTAACTGGGCAGCTTTTACATGCACGAAAATCCTCCAAAGTCCAGACCTTTTTCACTACTCTTGAAGAAGATTCAGCCTGCTGTTTCTTCTCTTCATCTGACAATCCCTGCTCGGTCCTGTCTCCTCCAACGCTTGCATCGACGGTGAAGACGACGGCGAGGAGTGGCAATAAGCTGCCAAAGCTAAACACCCTTCACTCCATGACCGTCTAATCGGATACTTGACGTTTTTGGACTTATGAATGGCATGTGGACAGTTCTCACGGTTCTTATGAAGTGCACACTGACAGTTACGATGATACGGTCGGCGTTCAATACCCGTGTCGCCGCCGGACAAACAACCATCGTAGACGTACCTGAAAAACCCATCGGCAGCTCCAGTGGCCATGGTCCGCACTGCCCCCTCTCTGCTGCGTAACCTTCTCGTTCTCTATCCCTTTCCTCGTCTCTATCTCAACGAGAAAGCACTAAGAAAGTTGAAGTCTTTGGCCTGAATAAGTACTAGGCAATTTATAGGAGGTCGTACCTTGTTGTTATATAGCAGAGCATAGGTGGAGTGGAAGGGTACGTGTATTGAAAAGGTTGTTGTGTGAGTAGGAGCTAATAGTGCCGTGTCTTGTGCTTTGGTGAAGACCAAGTTAATGTTTTGGTCTTTTACGAGAGTGACGCCAAAATCCTGAAAATTAATAATTATTACTTTTATTTTTTTTATGAGGCAGATTTCTGGAGGAACACTAAAAATTGGTTCCAAGTCTTCTTTACTTACCTTGTTTTATGATCATTCATCTATCCTATTCATGAACTAGAATAGGTTCTCTTCCTTGCTTCTTTGTAACTGTAGAATCTCATGAATCTAAGATACATTAATGACTCTCCCTCAATCTTTGCAAAAAGAACCGGAAGGATTCTGAAATTATTAGCTACTTGGTTATAAGATTCTCTAGTTCCCACGCATAATCTTTTAGCTGGAATATTGCACTCCTGACACTCTCGCAAATCAACTAAAGCCAATTAAGAATTCGCCACACCAAAAGCTCCAATTATACAAATCAATGAACAATATTGAAATTCAATTCAAAGAAATCATTTCATATGGTAATTTTGCTTACGAATCAAACGAAAAATTGAATAGACACTTTAACATGTTATATTTCGTATCAACCGAATTCATAGAGAAGAAAAAAGAGAATGTAACCTTTCCCCTTGAGTGATGGAAACATATACACGAAAAGTTTGTTTTAATCCTCAAAATAATTGAAGTGGAAGTCTTAGTTTGAATTACAATAATATTTTTACGCAAACTTACAAGTTGCATTATATATAATAATATTAAAGAAAAAGAACTTTTTCATTTATAATAAACAAAAAAGAAAACAAAAGATTAATTAATATTTGATCAATTAATAATTTTGTATTATCTCAATTTAAGTTAGTAGATTATATAATTACGAATTAAATTGGTATCTTTTTAATTAATAAATGATATGTGATTATAATATCATTAATTCATAATTTTTTGTTATATTTAAATATAATTTAAAGGTTTTTTGCATCAATCTACATAATATTAATTATTTGGTTAATTCCTGAAAACAAAAAGGGTACGTAAGACGACTTTATTCATTGTTACTAAGATTACTTGCGGTGCAGAAAATGCCTGGTAATGTCTTGGAAAAGAAGAAATCATCCGTCTGCAATCGACAATATCTTCATACATCACTAAAGAAACTGTTTAACATATATACCACATGCAAATAAAGCATTTTGATTCCTTCCATCTCTTGCCAATGAAATTGTCAAACCTACCAAAACCTGCAAATTAGAGAACGTCCTGTTTGACAGTTGAAGAAGGTGCAAGCGTTACAAGTAACATAGTAAATGGCCTACAAGTTATCCAGGAATGTAGTAGGTCGTCTAAGTTCATGGAATTAGAATGAAGAATCTTGTTGTTGCAAAGACGACAGGTGATGAATTGCGTGAGAGAAAGAGAGAGATACTGTAAAACTCCAAGTCTTTTGTGTCATTTGTAACATTCTGTTCAATGTTAATTAGTCCCAAAGCTTTTCCTGCATTTGTTGTCATCTTCTTGAACTTTTAACCTTCTTAATGTTCATCTCTTGTTGCTTATGGAGATGCAAGAAAGGTCTCCAGTAGGGTTAGCAACGGATTAGGGAGATTATGACTTGAATTTCACTCAAAATTGTTTGAGATTAAATTGAATAGTTATTTGAAGTTAAATCTATGTTATTTTATAATTTAACAAAATAATGTCATTATTTAATTTAATTTTAATAAAATAATACAAAATTTCAAAACTAAAGATCGAATCAAAATTTGGTCAAATTATATTAACCTATTAATATAATACCAAGTTGAATTAAATTAAAGTAAATTGATAATCTCTAATTTTTAAGTTGATTAAGAATATGAATCTGATAATGACAATGAGGTGAAAGAAATTATAAAGAAAAATTTCATATAAAGTAATCTAAAAATAGATTGAATAATCCTTTTGTTATCATACATACGTAACCTATTTTCCAGTAATTAACAACATCAATACCTTAAAGCATGACCATGACCAATCTGTGTCTTTAGCTAGCTGATTCTAAGTTACAAGAGGCAAACTCATATGTTCCAGAGTTTTTAATCACCAGGAGACGCCATGGTTTGTGTCGAGACTCGGGAGGCGAAGAAGGAGAGAGAGCCCATTGAAGCCACCAACCAAGTACGATGCCTGCCTACACAAATTCTCCATCTCCCAACTATTGCATTTACATTCATTAACTCACACCCAAGGTTGGTGGATATGTTGGGGACTTTACAAGTTAAATTGTCCCGCGATAACAAGAAATGATTTATATATTAAAAAAATCAAAGATTCGTAATCTAATATTAGTTTTAAAGTGTGTTGTGTGTTTCTTTTATATATATATATACACATGTGTGTGTTGTGTGTTTCTTTTATATATATATATTCTCATTTATATCCTAATGCTTTTAACTAAGGATTTGATGATAATTAGCTTAAGCACAATCTAATTTAAATTGTTAAATTAATTAAATTATAAATATTTTAAGTTGAATTATATTTAAATTTAATAAAAATTTAAAATTTATTAATTATAAAAAGAGTTTGGTTTATTTAAAGTCAAAAAATTAAATTACACTTAATCAAACTCAAATTTAATTTCAAAATTAAATATTTAAAATTAATTGAAAGCGAGTTTTAAAAGATTCAATTTTAAATAAACCCTTCTATTTGTACATATTAACAAAAGTCTCTTATTTATGTTTAACGTTAAATTCTAAAATAGTGAAATGAATTTGTATATAAAAATTAAGTTATAAATTTATATTGTATTGAATATTTAAGTCTATATAATAGCAAAATTCTCCTACAAAATGGGCCATTTTAGTGAAGCCTTAAATCCTCAGGCCGAAGAATGGCTAAGACCCAATGGTTAGAGATCACATGTATCAATTCAAGAATGGATTAAGGCCGATAACAGAGTAAACGATGACACAAGAAGAATAACCACCACTGATTAATAATATACGGTCACCAGATACCCCACGATCCGCGGGCTTTAGTGGACCTTGCGTGCACTCCACGGTCCAGCAACTCTACAAGGACGACCCCACAGCTAAGCCTCCTCTGAAACGGCGTTTGAGGACACAAGGAAACACGGCGACGATGGGCGGAAGTGGCAAGAGGAGACCCGGCAAGAGCGGCTGCGGCGGCGGCGGCAATGGCAACAACAGAAATAGGAATAGAAATGAGAGCGTTGGGAGATCAAGAGGAGGAGGGGGAAGTTCGGTGAGATTCAGAAACTCCTTGTTTGTTGAAGGCGCTGAATTGGCTGATTGGTCTCCAAATTCCCACTCTTCTCCGGCTTCCTTCACCGGTATGATCATCTGTCTTTTATGGGATGGATCATATGGTACTTATATTATCTTTGATGGGTTTTTTTTCGTAGATTGGACAGACGAAGAATGTTTGGGTCTTTTTGCGTGTTGGATGTGATGATTCAGTGTTTGGTATATAAGTTGAATTGGATATGGAAGATGATTATATGTGGCTTAGCTTTGTTGGGCTGGTCTCGTAGACAAGAAAATTTTGATCTTTTTACGCTTTACCTGGTTGAGTATCCGTTATATTAGTTGAATCAGATCAAAATGTTCTTCCATTTGGAATTTGCGAGAAGTGGTCTGCTTAAATGATGCGGTCACTGAGGCTCTTGCGTAGTTTTGTTGGTTTTGATAGTTTAGTTCGGCTTCTAGACCATGAAATAAAGAAGTTGAAGCTGCCTCATTTGCTTTTATAATTTGTATGTTATAGTTCTATGCTTTCTCTAATTCCTTTTTTGTTAATTGCAGGAAGGAATACCAATGTGAAATTCCAGTCTGGCTCAAGATCAGGGAGTGGTAATCGACCAAAAGCAACTGTTGATTCTAAGTGCGTATCTTCCAGATCCAATGGAATTACTTTTGGTTATAGGTATCCTTCCGTTGAGTGTCAGGTGTGTGGCTTTCCTCTTAAAGATTCAAAAGAAATTTTATTTACTTTACTGGTTTTCATTTCTTTCTGTTGAAGATGGATTTAATCATCCTTGATTTCCAATTATCTGTCTGGTGTGAATGTTTCGGCCTTATCTTATTATCTTTCTCTCTGAACAATGTATGTTAAGTGATGAACTGCACATAATTGCTGGCTTTGTATGAATTTGGTTGACAATGACCATGCTTTCCACTAGTATTTCAAGATGTACTTTGCCAGAAGTTCCCACAATTTCCATTTAGTTGAATCATGTCTCTGTCACTGCCAAATCATGAAGCTGAATTTAGAATCAGTTTGTTCGGTTTTCTTGTTTTTGACCTTATCTGAATTATATCTGCTTCTTATGCTGATAATAGAGGTCGAGTGGAGTGCTTTAGTTACTTTTTGCTTATGGTGCAGGAGGGTTTGCCGATAGAATCATCCGATGGAGCGAATAATAGAGGAGACAATGATCTGGATGAGTCACAGCCAATTATTTTAGTTGATTCCAAGGAGAACCCGATTGTTGCATATTTCGATGGAACACCATCATCGGAGTCCGAGAAGATGAACTTCACCTATGATTATAGTTCAAGTTTTGCACTTGATGAGAGCTCGCATAGGGGATTGGGATTCCGGGATGAATCTGAGACGACCCTAGACGGTATTGGATCATCTTCAAAACAATTGGAAGCGGACGAGCAGGAAGCTTCATTGGTTTGTTCGCCATTGTCCAAGAAAGAGAAGGTTGTTAATGAAAACACAAAATGTGAAATAGGCAAAGAAATACTGACTGGGTCATCCTCTAATAAGAAGAATTCTGGGTTTATATCAATTGGAGGCTTAAAATTATTCACAGAGGATCTTACTGATAAAGAAAGTGATGAAGAGTCCCTAGATGAGGGAGGCTCTGAATCTTCAGAACCAGATGAACTTTCTGAAAGTGATGACTCTGAACAGACGTCTGATAGTGATCTTGACATTGAGGAAGATGTTGCGGAAGATTATGTGGAAGGAATTGGGGGCAGTGACAACATTTTGGAAGCAACATGGTTGGTAGATAATGATTTGGATGAATTTGATGAGGATAGTTCTTCCAGTGGTTGCTTTGATGAAACAGTGGAGAAGTTGGGTGGCATTGAGTTGCAGGAAGCATCAAGGACATATGGAATGGAGAAATCTCGGCCAAGAAAGAATTGCTCTCTAGCTGCTAGAACTAGTTGGATGACACATGTAGATGATCTTATGCTTGTAAAGGACACCAGAACTGTTTCTGCAAAAAAGAAGCCTGTTACCCACATGCCCCAGTCTTGGCCTTTGATTGCACAAAGGAGCAAAAGTTCCAGAAAATTTCCTGGTAAATTTTCATGGTTAGCTGCATTATGTCTAGTGAATTAAGAGCTGCATTGAGTATGTCTAGTGAATTAAGGTTCCCTAAGATGAGCTTTGTTAGCCAGTCTAATTTGTGGGAACATGAAATCTTAGTTGGATTGGCAGGAACAAAGCTTAGTCTTTGCTTCCATGCATTTGTTTCTATGAACTATTTCTGCATGTGGATCCAAACTTTTGTGCCTAGACTCTTTTGGAGTATGAGGTTAGCAAAATGATTGGCTATATTGTGTAGTGTGAATTAATGTTTCAACATTAGTATAGCCCTCTGTTAAACTAACAATCTCTTTGTTATATGCTTGTTGTTTAGGTGAAAAAAAGAAGCATCGTAAAGAAATGATTGTTGTAAAGCGTCGTGAAAGAATGTTGCGGAGGGGGGTTGATATTCAGAAAATAAATATGGTAATATGAAGCATACAAGTTGACCAACCTTTTTCTATTCCCAGCTTCAAGTTTGATAGTATGTTAGTTTCATTTAATATCTGATAAGCAAACTGCATATTCATGCATACATATGGTGCATGGATATTGTGAGAACTTCACATCTTGGCATGCACATGTGAAAAGTCACCAATGCTCTTTCTTCATACCTGCTCACCGGTTGCTGTGGTGGGGGTGATGGTAGTTCTGCCTTCATGTTAATTACGCCTATACTTATGTCTAACTATCTTGTACAATCGTCACTCAAGTATTTGATGATTCAAACTGTAACTTCTTATAACGACCCGACAAGTTCATCTGTTCTGATTTTGTAGAAACTGGAGCAAATTGTTTTAGATGAAGTGGACATATTTTCTTTCCAACCCATGCACTCTAGAGATTGTTCACAGGTTTGGAACTTTGATTGCCGTTATTTTTCATTTTGCATCCTCATTTTCTTTCTTATTTTTGGCAATCCATGCTTGTTGTACTGAATAAATACTTTTCTTTTCAACTACTTACGAAAATTCTCAGTAGTGTGATTTTAATGGTACCGGTTGTATTTTGCATTTGTGTAATGGTTCAAAATATGATAACTTCAAAGCATAGAGTTTACTACAAAACGATTTCAAGGCAATTTTGTTGCCTACAGCTAATGCAATATGCATACATGTATCATAAAGGAGGTTGATCTCTGATACAAAGGAAATTTCTCAAAACTTGAGCTGTGGGTTCTTAAGTAACACGCAAATCTGCAGCACTCTGATTCTCGTACGATGAGAGATTATTGTTCTTCACCAGTTTATACCAAGTGGGTCAGCATGAATGCTTGAGTTGTATGTCATCAAGCACGTTGATTATTGGAGAGTTGGGTGATAAATTGCATTGTTGCTACCTTCTTTTCTTTGAATTCCAGTGCTTCATTTTATGCTCATGTTTTTGTATACCAGGTGCAACGATTAGCAGCAATTTATCGCTTGCGTAGTAGTTGCCAAGGTTCTGGCAAGAAGAGGTTGGTATTTAGCTTGTGTGGGAAGATTACGCTCATTGTGATAGTGTTCTGATTGCTAAAGATAACTTGCAATTTTCTTCTCCACTCCCAGATTTGTTACAGTTACTCGAACTCAACACACATGCATGCCATCTGCAAGTGATAAACTGCGTCTAGAGAAGGTTATTCTTTTACATCCATCACCTCCAATTTGTACATTGCATGCTCAGCTTTGTGTTTACTACGAGAATCACCATTAACTGCTGCATTTAACATAAAACTTATCTGTCATTTTGGATTTCAGTTGATAGGAGTTGACGATGATGATGCTGATTTTGCCGTCAGTGTAGGCTTACTGAAAAATTCAGGAACTGGAGACAGAAATAGGATGAAGAAAATTGCAAAAGGAAGAGGCTTCAACCAAGTGGAACATCAAGTCCAGGGCAACTCAGGAAAGAACTCAGCTTCCCGTCAGAATAATATTGCCTCCAGAAAACAGGGAGTGAAAAAGAGTTCATTTGCCAATCAGCCAGTTGCATTCATTGCAAGCGGAATGATACAATCTGAAATCGAGGAGATCACAGAGGTCGACTTGAAGGAGACTAATGAAACTTGTGAAGCTAAGCCTGCAGTAACCTCATCAAAGGTTGGAGCATTTGAGGTGCACACTAGGGGATTTGGGTCCAAGATGATGGCGAAAATGGGTTATGTAGAAGGTGAAGGCTTGGGAAAGGATCGTCGAGGTATTGCAGAGCCCATCGAAGTGGTCCAACGTCCAAAATCACTAGGGTTAGGTGTTGAACTTTCCAGCATTGGTAATGAATCCCCAATCAGCAATTCTCAGAGCATTTCCAGATATGGAAAGCATGCAAGACCCCAAGGCATTGGAGCCTTTGAGCAGCACACTAAAGGATTTGGATCTAAAATGATGGCAAAGATGGGCTTTGTCGAAGGCATGGGCTTGGGAAAAGATTCCCAAGGTATTGTCAATCCTTTAGCGGCTGTTAGACTTCCAAAATCTAGAGGATTGGGTGCTAAGGGTTAGTTAAACTTATAAAAGACGAGAACAACTTCCTCTCATGCCTTCAGGTTAACAATTCGTATTTAGTTTAGACACTTCAGGTTAACAATTCGTATTTAGTTTAGACACTTTCACAGGCATCAATATGCTCAATACATGTTTTATGTATTTCCGATGGTTTATGACGCTGCTAGCCCTTTCCTTTCTTAATAATGAATTCCTGGAAATGTCATTGGATGGTTATATGCCAGAGTTGGTCTTGACGTTGACACTGTTTTCAGAAAAGTAATGTTGGTGCTAACTAGATGGAATTGACATTGGACCTCATACTTATTTCTCTACCTTGAGGCATTTTCCAGTATAGAAGCTGTTGAATGTTTGACAAGTTGTCTTCCTACCATGTTTTAGAAATCCAGTTTACATAGAGACTGGGAAAGACAGCTGCTTCTGCAATCCAAGTTGTGGATTAACAGAAGCAATTAAACTTGTAAAACTCAAGTCTGTTTGTCATCTTTAGTACTGGTAAATAGATTTAGCATCAAGACTTGTTTAAGTTGTAAAGTGGAAGCTTCAGGTTACCCATGTGACAAAGAAAGTTGACAAAATGTGTTAAACCTGTGGTTCACTCACCAGTCAATACTTTTATT
>JANSVA010000007.1:35591222-35613417 GCA_025504915.1 Erythroxylum reticulatum | reverse complement strand
AGCTCTAGTTAGCCTGTAGCATTCCCCTTCGTGGAACTTGCCATAATACAATCAAGAATGACAAGAAGAGGAATAAGTAATCACGTGGATATTAATCTCTATAGGAAAATTCAAAGATGTGGAATAAGTAATCACGTGGATGTTAATCTTCATAGGAAAATTAAAAATCGTGGTAAGTAAAATTCTTCAAGTTTTGGTTTATAAGATAAAAGAAAATTAAAAGTTCAAAGATTTATAGTAACCTAGATAAAAGATCAAGTTATATTGAACAAGGCATCTAATTTCATATAATTATATAAAAAAATGCAATCTGCATAAATAATATTTAAATTTTAAATAATCAAATATAATTACAAATGATTGTCTAATGACTATTAAAAATTAATTAAATTATTAAAAATTTTGAAATTAAAAATAAAATAATTTGAATAGAATTGATCTCAAATATTAATAATAATTCGTTATTTCAAGTAACAAAATCTATAATCGTAAATATTATAATATAATGAATAAAAACAAAATTAGAGAGAAAAATCATTTTTTAACAAGAATTTAGAAATAGAAAATCTTATTGACAAGTGGACGATCGCTCGTCATAAATGAAATAAACAGAAGAGAGTGGCCGAGGGCATTGTTGTGAATACACTACAAACAAGCAAGGCGGTTCGTCCGGTTCGTCGGTGCTCTCCTACCGAGGAGACCAAATGTCATATAAATATCGTTATCGTGCAGTCTCGGTCTCTCTCTCAATCCTGAGATAAGTTTGTAGATCTCTATTTTGGTGAGGTATTCTTATACGTGTAGAGACGCCACTTTGTGTGTTTGCATCTCATTTTCCGCTCATTTTGGCATAGAAGGTCAGTTCTTTCCATTTTTCTTTTGGAAATTCTTTGTGGGCTATTGATTTATCGTTAAATCCTTGCTTTTTCGTTAGTTTTACGATCTGGGTCTCCCAGATCTGACTCTAATCCGTCGGGAACTCTTCAAAGATGGAGTCTTTTACTCGTTTTATGATCTTGTTCATAGCGTTTTGCTTGGTTTTTCAATGCGGATATGGGTTTTACCTTCCTGGTAGCTACCCCCACAAGCACGCTGTGGGTGACGTTTTGTCGGTGAAAGTGAATTCGATCACTTCCATTGATACTGAGATGCCCTTTAGCTATTATAGTCTTCCCTTTTGCAAGCCACAAGAGGGAGTGAAGGATAGTGCTGAAAATCTTGGTGAGCTTCTTATGGGAGACAGGATTGAGAATTCTCCATATAGGTTTAAGATGTATAAAAATGAGAGTGATATTTTTCTGTGTCAATCTGAGCCGTTGTCGAGTGATGACTTCAAGCTTTTGAAGAAGAGGATTGATGAGATGTATCAGGTGAATTTGATTCTTGATAATTTGCCTGCTATAAGGTATACCAAGAAAGAGGGTTTCTTTTTGAGGTGGACGGGTTATCCTGTTGGAATAAAGGTTCAGGATGCATATTATGTGTTCAACCATCTGAAGTTTACCGTTCTAGTTCACAAGTATGAAGAGGCCAATATGGCGCAGGTGATGGGTACAGGAGATGCAGCTGAGGTGATTCCCACCACTGGAAATAGGGGATCTGATGTTCCTGGCTACATGGTTGTGGGCTTTGAGGTGGTTCCTTGTAGCATCTCGCATAATATCAAGTCAGTGAAGGACTTGAAAATGTATGGTAAATATCCATCTCAGATCAAGTGCGATCCTACCACTGTGACAATGGCAATTAAGGAGAAGGAGCCAATTGTTTTTACCTATGAGGTTACGTTTGAGGAGAGTGATATCAAGTGGCCATCTAGATGGGATGCGTATTTAAAGATGGAGGGATCAAAAGTCCATTGGTTTTCAATCATGAATTCTCTGATGGTTATCACTTTCCTTGCTGGTATTGTTCTTGTCATCTTCTTGAGGACTGTTAGGCGGGATCTGACTCGTTATGAGGAGCTTGACAAGGAAGCTCAAGCACAGATGAATGAGGAGCTATCTGGGTGGAAGCTTGTTGTTGGTGATGTTTTCCGTGCCCCAACCAATGCATCCCTTTTGTGTGTCATGGTTGGAGATGGGGTTCAGATTCTTGGCATGGCAGTTGTCACGATACTCTTTGCTGCTCTTGGATTCATGTCACCGGCTTCTCGTGGGACCCTTCTTACAGGTATGCTGATTTTCTACATGGTCCTTGGTATTGCAGCTGGTTATGTGGCTGTCCGCCTCTGGAGGACAATTGGCTGTGGCGATCACAAAGGTTGGGTTTCAGTTGCCTGGAGGGCTGCTTGCTTTTTCCCTGGTATCGCGTTTTTAATCCTTACCACTTTGAATTTCTTATTGTGGGGTAGCCAGAGCACCGGAGCCATTCCATTCTCGTTGTTTGTTATTCTGATCCTCCTCTGGTTCTGCATCTCGGTTCCCCTTACTTTAATTGGGGGATACTTTGGGGCTAAGGCTCCTCATATTGAATACCCTGTTCGGACAAACCAGATTCCTCGGGAAATCCCTGCCCAAAAGTACCCATCTTGGCTATTAGTTCTTGGTGCAGGAACTTTACCCTTTGGTACACTTTTCATTGAACTCTTCTTCATCATGTCCAGTATCTGGATGGGCCGTGTTTACTACGTTTTTGGTTTTCTCTTGATTGTCATGATTCTTCTTGTGGTGGTTTGCGCTGAAGTTTCTCTCGTTCTGACCTATATGCATCTCTGCGTGGAGGACTGGAAATGGTGGTGGAAGTCATTCTTTGCATCTGGTTCAGTTGCCATCTACATTTTCTTGTACTCCGTAAACTATCTCATATTTGATCTGAAGAGTTTGAGTGGACCAGTCTCTGCGACTCTTTACCTTGGATATTCCCTTCTGATGGTTCTCGGAATTATGCTCGCAACGGGCACCATTGGTTTTCTGTCGTCGTTCTGGTTTGTGCATTTCCTGTTTTCATCAGTGAAGCTGGACTGAAAGACTTCGTTCCCGGAATTTGGTTCCTAGAAGATGATAATTGACACTTGGTATGAAACATATGCGACCCTTCACAGTAGATTACCTGTTTTAATGTTTGAACATGATCGACTTTACTGTACGAGGAAGCTTACAAAATGTAATAACAATAATCCGTGACCAGTTTTGAATTATTCTTTATTAGATATGATGATGGGTTTATAGCATGACTTGCTTGAGTTCTGTTCATAGTTCTCCGTTGAAACATGTAACTGAAGTTTCCGAAAACATTAAAATCCTGCAATGTCAGAAATTCTAACTATTCAACCTGTCTTATCAAATAAAAATAACATACTATAACTAGCGAAATACTTGGTTAAAATCAAAATTCTACGGAGGTACAAATGTAGGAAGAAAAATATCGTTGAACTCATCAACCAATCAAGGTTTCCAGTTCTTTTCAGTTAGATTTTTACTAGTTCTTAGCTCAGAAGCTGAGTTGTAATGAAGTGAAATAGTACCAAAACAGTTAAACCCCGACGATCATGTTTGAGAGGTCGAGGTGTCCAAATAAATTTGTCATACAAATTATGCATACTCGAGCATTAAGAGGAAAAAAAAAACAAAAAAGAGAAAAATTTGTGGTGTCCATTAATCTGTTATTAGCCTCCATCACCAGTTCACCACAAGCTAAGCCTCTTCTCTTCACACAAAGCTTGAAACTCTGATATCTCCTCTGTGGCAACAGGGTACACACCATGTTGCCCACTTCAGTTTCATCTTCCAAGCCCACAAATGTCCCTTCTGCTCTCTCTATCTCCTCCATTTCCACTTTCGGTGCTCACCCTTCTATCTCATCTTCTCCATTTCTTTCTTTCCAACTATCTTGTCATTCTTATGGACGTCTCGTCTCGTCTTATCCCATCAGGAAGACCCACTTGAGGATACGATCCAAAACCAAGGTCTGGTTTTGCTTTTAGTTTGTTCTTTAGAAGTTCACGACGTATAAAGATCATTCTTTTTTTACATTGTAATATTTGTTTTCTTACGAGCAGAGACTGGGAGTTAATTGTTCAACGAGTGACCCCTTGAAGGTGATGATATCTGGTGCACCGGCTTCTGGCAAAGGCACCCAATGTGAACTAATTGTTAAGAAGGTAATCTCATACTGGTTAGTCTTGTTTTTGTTTTCTTCTGATTGCTATATAAGCTTGTGGACTAAAAATGGAGGAGAATGCCACTTTTATGATGCCATGAATCATCTACTGTGTAGAGCATAGTCTACACAAAAGTAAGCCATTCAGAATCAAGAAAATCAGTCTGTCATGGAATGGGGAAGAATCGATATTACCGTTAGCTTATGAGTGAAGGGTGACATTTATCTAGTGAAACTGAGGTTGAACTCCTCATTTTCAATTATTTTTATCTTCAATAACAGTTCGGATTAGTGCACATATCAACTGGTGACCTTCTGAGAGCTGAGGTATCTGCTGAGACTGATATTGGGAAAAAGGCCAAGGAGTACATGGCTGCTGGACGTCTGGTTCCTGATGAAATCGTGAATGCAGTAATACCGAAACTCAGTGATCTTGTATGTTGTTTCCCATTATCTTGCTAAATACTTCAGCTATGAATGGTTTTGTTTTTAGATGGTAACAACTCGATTATCGCGTGAAGATGCAAAGGAAAAAGGCTGGCTTCTTGATGGGTATCCAAGGAGTTTTGCACAGGCCGAGAGTCTAGAAAAGTTGAAGATTAGACCAGACATTTATGTAGTACTAGATGTAAGTGAAATCTGAATTAAACTGACCCTACCTTTAATTGTACTCGATTATTTATTATTTTATCTAATGTCTTAACGATTCTTGCCCGTGGATGACAAATTAGCCTAGGCCATACCCGGTTTGAGCAGAATCGGACTAGGGTTCAGGTTTGACAAACTGTCTTCAATCTAAAAATTAGGCTGGATTCTAGTCTAACTGGCTCAAAATCAACAAACCAAGTCAATTTTAACCGGACTCTAATTAGAGCTTGGTCTCGAATATTTAAGCTTAGTTAGGCTCTAGATCAAAATTGGACTTGAAAACTTATTTCAGGATCGAGTTCAGGTCTGAGACCTGAAACTCAATTCAACCTATTGCTAATCTTACTAAAAACAGAATTTATGTGATTACAAATGTATCTAGTTTCTATATATAAAATAAGGGGGTAAACGCATGATGTTTCTTGTGTTGGATTTTGACTGATCATGGTTCTATAGCCCTTCTTGTCACGTCTTGAAGAGCTGGTTCCATTTGCCACATGTATCTACAAGTTCAACTGAAGCAGTTGCAGCATTTACACTATCTATGTTGATGTAGCTTCAGTCCATAAGAAGTTATTCATCAGATAAATTTTTAATGCTCAGGTTCCTGATGAAATCCTGATTGACAGATGCATTGGCAGAAGGCTAGATCCCCTGACAGGGAAAATTTACCACATAAAAAATTTCCCTCCAGAGACTGAAGAAATCAAAGCAAGGCTTATCATCCGTCCTGACGATACTGAGGAAAAAGTATGACAACAGTCTGTGTACCATTTTATGAATAAAAACTGCAGCACACTAGACTTGTCGTAACTGGCTCAATTTTTCTGTTCCTGCTCTTAGCTTCTATTGAGGCCATTAGGTGGAAGTGTTACTTGAAGACAAAATTTATGATTCCGGGCATTATTTGATAAATGGTTTGAGTTTTCAGCTACTAAAATATAGTTACTCTGATTGGAGGGCAGGTGAAGTCACGCCTTGAAATATACAAACAAAATGCTGAAGCAATCTTATCTACTTACTCAAATATGATGAAGAAGGTAATAGAAATTTCTTTCTTGTTCTTTCAATTCATATATGGCGTGAATTTTCTCTAAGTTGGTAATATTTCTGGTTTAATTATCGAAGTGCAGATTGATGGTAACCGCCAGAAAGAAGTAGTTTTCAACGAAATTGATTCATTGCTGTCTCAAGTGCAGAAGGATAAAGTGAAACCAATCAAGCACGGTAAGCTTCTATAGGTTCTATTGCCTTTCACATGTTGTTAAGACTGAGCAGAAAAGTTCTGTCGAGACTACTTGTTTCAGACTTAGTGTCACATACTTTTGATTTTTATATGAATGGGAATCCGCCATAAACTCATTCAGTCACGATGAGTAAGCGTCAAGTTCCATACGATGAGTAAGCTTCAAGTTCCATGACAAACCTTTTTCTATTGTCTGTTGCAGAAAAATTAGCATTACAAGATGGAAATCATTCTAGTCAGACATCAGTCAATCGGGTACACAAGAAACCTGTGCACTGCAAATGGACTTTTGCCTTCTGCTTACTCAAATTTCTGTCTAAAACTTCAAGAAAAGAAATCTGTTTCCATCTTTCTTACATCTGTTTAGTTCTTTTCAGAACAAATGGAGAGGAATTCCTACCAGGTTGAATAATATTCCTCATTCCAGAGAAATCAGGAATTATTTCTACAATGACGTGTTGCAAGCCACAGTAGATGCTGTTAATGATGGTAGAACAAGATTGAAGGTAAAATTGGTGGTTACTAAGCTTCGATAAAAGAGTGTCATTAACCAAGTAGTGATATGTGTTCTTAGTCCTAGAAGCCACTTTTCTTTCTTTCTCCAATTGTTTGGTACTACTGTGGAGTCATTCACTATGGGGCGTTACAACTTCATATTGCTTTTCCTATACCTGTTAGTAACTCAGAGATATGTGATTGGAAGACATACTAACTTCTATATTTCATGGTTCAGACACCATGAAATTTTTATTTATGATACTGAATGAGGGTATCTCTGAAGTGTGTGTGTGTGTATGTGTCAGTTTACGGCTACAGAGACATCATTATGTTTCTGTTTATGCTTACAGACATTAGTTTTTGTCTGAATCATTACCAAATTTGACAGGTCGAGATCAACATTCCAGAGCTGAATCCAGAAATGGTAAACGAAATATCTCTTACACGTCCTGTTAATTTGTTTGGTATTGACCATGTCTTATGATCCACAGGATGTTTATCGAATAGGTACCTTGATGGAACTTGTTCGAGAAGTTGCTCTTTCATTTGCTGATGATGGGAAACGTGTGAAGGTAACGTCATGATACTGTAATCTTAGTTGTCTTTTGGAGGTTATTAAGCTGTTGTCTTTCAGGTTTGCGTTCAAGGCTCTATGGGTGTTGGTGCACTAGCTGGAATGCCACTACAGCTTGCTGGTAGTCGAAAGATCTTGGAGTTCATGGATTGGGGTGATTATGGTGCTTTGGGAACCTTTGTTAAAATTGGTTCTGTAGGTAAGAAATTGAATTTAAAATGATCATTATTATCAATATACTTCCATTTACCGTAATCTAGTTTCTCTGTGAAAGTTATTACACAGAAGACCGCATTATTAACAGCTTGCTCCTTATGTTTCACTAGGCTTTTATGGAGTCATTTGAACTTAGTTTTTCTCAAGACTCTTTTCTTTTTCGGAACTAAATTCAGGTGCACAAGAGGTTGAAGAAGAAGATGACATGTTCATCTTAGTGGCTCCTCAAAATGCTGTGGGGAATTGTATCATGGATGTAAGAAAATGGAGAATAAATCTTTTCTAATGCTTTCTGTTGATAAAATTTCAGGAGATGTAGCACTGTTATATTTATGTTTTGACCTTAAGATCTAAATCTACAGGATCTAAAAGCTATGACCGATGCGGCTGGAAGCCGGCCAGTTATTCTTATCAACCCAAGGCTCAAGGTTTGGATCCTAATAACGTGATTAGCTGAATTTTCACCATAAGATGATTGCTATATTAAAATTATAAACTTGCAGTCCTGATGTGCCAGTATTTGTAATGGTGAGAATTTTAACACCTGAATACAAGATTCTTTCCTGAGCAAACATTCTTCCAATTTCCATGCAAATGAAAATTTCTGAAATGTTTGTTTTTACTAACGTCCTCAGAATATTCATAGGGTGGTTTGTATCCAGTTACATTTTGGTGTATTCTTAAACTGTTGGAATCAGAACTATGCACTTACCAAAAGGTCTGATTCAGCTTTTCTTAATCTCTCTTGATTCAGGATTTACCCAGTTCAAGTGGTATCATGCAAGTGGGTACACTAGGAGAAAGCTCGGTAATTAGTAGTAATACATTGCTTGTTCACTAATCTGTGCTCTTTAGACAATGGGCAGAGAAAAGAGACTGGAGTTTGCTGCTTCATTTGAAAATTGCTATTTCTTTCGACTTCTCTATTATGCTGGAACTCAGTATCCTATAATGGGAGCTTTAAGGTACAACTTCCATTACTGATTGAGCTTATAGGTCCTGATAAAATGTGATCTTGGTCCTTCCGAACAGTGATTTAGCATTCATAGATTGCTTCTGTCGCAATTTTTTGCATATTCAACTGTAGAGAGTCGATACTAAAACTGGATTTACTTGTAGTTCATTTCAGAGTTCAATGGAGTAAAGCTAGGATTGAATTAAAAAAACTAACGGAGAAATTGGTGTCATCGCCATTTTATAGTCTTTTCACATAAGTAAATTTACAGAACACGTGATAGCAATCACCATTTGATTGTTTCAGGATGTCTTATCCTTCCAATTATGAATTGTATAGAAGAGTGGACAAATCATTAGGGGTTGAGGAGTACCAAATACTTTCAACATTTGAGGAGAAGCCAACTTCTGATGATATAAATGATGCCTTCCTGGGGAGAACAAGGTATTCTCATATTCAGTAATTGCATGCTAGCGGTTGTGAAGTTTCCAAAATCTCTCATTTTCCTTCTTCAATGATGATATAACTGATTATATATGGTTATTTTCACCTCCAGAGATCAATCGAAGAAAGGGTCAGGATTTTGGTCAGTGACATCCCCAGATTTCATAATGAACCATCTCTTTTTAGACATTGGTTATTGATTCATCTGTTTCGTTTCCTTTTTTTTTTTTAATCCCCCCATTTTAGGGGCTTCTTGAGTGGGGTTTTCTGAGCTGGAAGGAGAGTGGTAAGTCTCAATCGTCACCATTCAATGTTCATTACCAGAATCTAAAACAATGCGACAAAAAAAAATTTCTTGAGAAAATATTTTTAGCGAATGATTCTTTCAGATTTTAATGCAATCTGGCAACCTTAGCATATGGGAAAAGCATGATCCTTTGGATCATCTCTCCATGAACACAACCAAAAATAAGAATCTAAAATGTCCCTTAAATTGGTTTAGTTTCAGGAATCTGTGGGGCGCTTTCGTCACAGCCTAAACTACAGCTTGGTTGTTTTACACAACATCTTAGGAGAAACAGCGTTTAGATTTTTTTTTTCTGTATAGTACATAACCTGACATTTTCAATGTAAAGAAATGTACAATTTTTTTTCGTTTGTTTTCTACTTCTTGGTTGGAAGGTTGAGTTAAGAACAGGGTGTTACGTGTTTGTAATAATGTTTTGACTTCCAAGGACAATGGAATGAACTCAGAAGAGGTCTGTTCTATTTGTTATATCTGTTTCTTTATGTTTCCTTGGAACTAGGAATCCATTCAAGACATAATATTGTCTGTTATTCATCTTAATCCGTATTTATTTCCTTGCAAGTAATATTTGTTTTCATTTCCTCGTGACATGAATTGCTTAAGAGTAGCATGTAAAATACTCTTGAGTAATACCTTCTTCAATCCCCTAATTTAATTACGAAAAATCTCTTTTTAATAGTTAGAGAAGATAAGTAAGTTAAAAATTATTTATTGGGTTTACTACCAAAAAAATAAAACTTTCGTCAATTTTTCAAATATAGCTCGAACTTTAAAAATTAACAATAATACATTCAAATATTTAATTTTTTTAAATTCTAACTCAAATTTCAAAAAGTGAAAATAAAATATTTAAATTTTCAATTTTTTAATTATAGTCTAACGTTAGTTGCTTTTCTCCCGATGCCTTCAATCTATTGTTTATTATTTGTTCTTCTAACATCCTAAATTACTCTCGCATTACAACGTTTTGCACCAGTAAGCTCTTTGTTTTTAATTCGTTTTTCCTTATGTTTTTAATGTGAAGGCGTCAAGGCTGCATAATTTGAAAATTGAAAGAAGGAGGCGTTAAGAGAACAATCTGAAAACTAAGGAAAAATTTGAAATCAAAGCATAAGGTCGTCAGAACTATATAATATGATTTAGATTGTTTTTAAACAACGACGTCGTTTTAATTAAGTGATTAAATGACGTTGTTTCATTAATCTGTATTTGTTGTGTTAATTTTAGCTGACATGTAATAATTAAGGTTTCTGAAATATGTGACAAGTCACATCATCATATTTAACGAAAATATTAACATTGGACTAGAATTAAAAAATTTTAAAAATCTGAACATATTGTTACTTTTTAAAATTGAGGTTAGAATTGAAAAAATTTAAAAGTTTGAATATTTTATTGTTATTTTTTAAAGTTCAGACTATAATTAAAAAGTTGACAAAAATTTGGACTTTTTTTGTAATTAACCATTATTTAAATACATAAAGTTGATAATACGGTACAATAAATTTAAAAATTCTTTTATTAAATTTAATTTTGATTAAATTTTAATATATGAACTCAAATTTCAATTTCAATTTAGTTAAATTAATTTAAATTAATTATTTTTAAATTAAAGTAAAAAAATTAACGTCTCTAATATATAGTTTCTCTTAGAAAAGCACCTGTAGTGACGATCTTGCACAATCTTAGGAGGAGATACCGATGATTGACATTCTAACATTGCTAATCTTAATCATTCATTGTCATCTTTTGACGAAAACCACCATTAAAGCACTACCTAAACGTAGCCGACTTGCTTTGTAGGAAGAGCATTTAGTCTCTGTTTAGCGTTTTGTGCTTTTCTTGGAAAAGTTATCATAAATTCCAAACAGAAGCTGCCTAAAACTACAGTCATGTCTAAATCGCTCCCCCGTTCTTGTATCGTGACTACACATCTTCTCATTTTCGTGGCCAAACATGGTCCTCAGCTGAATAGTCAATAATATTTAAATATCAATTACATCCTAACAAAAGTGGGAACTCAGACCCTACCCTTGGATTTATGAATTGAGCAAAACATGCAATCTCATTTGATCAATGGTTAAATTTCCTATTCTGCCATGGTTGAACATAACAGCGCTATTAGGTACAAACATGGGAATCTTTCGCTTCCCAGCCTTGCTCTGTGTGCCCGTCAGATTGGTCTCGGGCTTGAAACTGTAGGCAGTAAGTTTCCTACTTTAAACTCTATCACGCCATTTAAAAGGAAGAATTCCAACTTTAAACTC
Organism: Erythroxylum reticulatum; assembly: GCA_025504915.1. Lineage (NCBI taxonomy): Eukaryota > Viridiplantae > Streptophyta > Magnoliopsida > Malpighiales > Erythroxylaceae > Erythroxylum > Erythroxylum reticulatum. Next base: position 35,602,164 of record JANSVA010000007.1, on the reverse strand, counting down.
AAGGGAGGGAAAGCAACATTAAAGTGTATTGACATAACCAGAATCTTTAAAACCGGAACAGGCAAAAAGAAAAGGCAAAGACTCCTGTAAGCTTGTTTCTATTATATGTTTATTCATATGGCCATCTTGCATGACCTGACAGCTGTTTAGTGGTAGCTTAAAAATTGAAAACCATACATTCTTCTAAAGCTAAAACTTCCCATTCTCTCTTACCAACCAGTTTCAATATTAAACATTAGGGAATACGACATGACACACAAGTTGCCTTAATGCGATTGCCAATGTCATTCACTTTATGTCAGAAGAACGATGACTTGCAAGATAAACCTGTGATTGATCAATTAAAAGCAAAGATAGTTATTATTTCAAATTTGGAAAATAGGGACTGGCAAGTTTTGCATCAAACAAATGCACACAAACAAAAGCTGCACTCCAAGTGGAAAGAAAAGACCAAATAATTCTATCAGCACAGAAAGTCATGAACCTTCCTATCAACTCTTATTATCTAGACTTTAAATGTTGAAAACAATCGAACATGGAGATCTTTTAGCGGTTGTGAACTTGCCCAATTGGTACAGCTTGAACATGTCATAAAAAGACATAAAATCGCTCTCTTCGAATTAGAGCAATGAATGTTAACGGTAAACTTATAGGGAAGCAAGTGCTTGCCATAATTATCTTGTGTTCTTTTAGTTCTATGAACTTTAATTTAATAAATTACTAATAACTAATATTTTACCATTTTTCATATTAACATTTTCTGATGAAAAAGTCAAATTATCATTTTCGTAGCAAATCTTACCAGTAGATGTCCTAAAGTTAAGTAGCCATCATCTTCCAATCCCATGAGTTTCTCCATAAAAAAGAAAAGCAAATAGAGACAAAACAATTTGCATGCTACTCCAATTTAAGAATTAAAAGCATTCCTCCATGTCAGGTTAAACCCACTTTGAAGTCAAGTGTTTGCCTTGGAATTAGCCATTTTGTCATTAGTAGATTCTTCTCATGATACAGGTCATTAAGAACAATGGAATGCTCTTACATTGTGACTCGTGTTGAAAGAACGTTCTTGCAATAGGCTGAAACTTGAAACAAGGCAGAAGATGACCCTGAAAACTATATTCAATTCCCTGACTGTCGAAATTGAAAGCCGTTCTTTCTTCATTCAATTCAAGTATATAAATCTATAATAATCTATTACCTGCCCAGACTATTGAAAACTTGTCACTTTCTTAGCTTTGGTTCTTTTCTTGAGCTTTTGTTAGAGAAGACAGAACACGACTGGAAGATGGCCGGAGGATCTTTTGCGCCGGCCGGTGTGGCCAAGGAGAGAGCGGAGCAGTATCAAGGCAGACTGACGTTGTCTGTGATCATTACATGTATTGTTGCTGCAGTTGGTGGATCAATCTTCGGATATGACATTGGAATTTCAGGTGTGTCTTCTTGATCAAAAAGTTCTTGCACCAATCCTAGATTGATAGTTCGATAATATCCATGTTTGAAGAATGTACAGAGTATCCATTTCCTAGTTCTATAAAGCATGAAACTGAGGTGAAACTCAGGTGTTAGACAGAAAGTGAAAGATCAAAGGTTTTGATAATAGGATCAGAATCAGAATGATCGGCTTCTCTCCTTGTTTTGTTCCAATTCCGGTCCATGAAACTTGTCAGAAAGAGATGGAGATTAATGTTAATACCTCACTTCTTCAAGACTCTGTTCTCTGCCTAGAAGAAAAAAATTCAGACGCCAAAGACATACTAAGAACATCTTCTGGAATTTCTACTGACTAATGCTTATGAATTCTATTTCAAAACCCGAAATATGAGTATCTGTATCAATAATGAACAGGAGGTGTCACCACAATGGATGGATTTTTGGAGTTGTTCTTCCATAAAGTCTACGAAAAGAAGCGGCACGCACATGAAAACAACTACTGCAAGTATGACAGCCAAGGGCTGGCGGCTTTTACCTCTTCTCTGTACCTTGCTGGTTTGGTTGCGTCTCTCATTGCAGGCCCAGTGACACGAATCTATGGACGTCGAGCAAGCATTATATGTGGAGGCATCAGCTTTCTTATTGGAGCCTCCCTGAATGCTTCAGCTGTCAACCTGGCTATGCTCCTACTAGGTCGTATAATGCTTGGTGTAGGCATTGGTTTTGGCAATCAGGTAGCTTCAAGTTACTTAATCTCCAGTTAATCAAGGACAAACAAAGATGTATAAATTGTGGTGTTTTGGTTTGTCAGGCTGTTCCAGTATACTTATCAGAAATGGCACCAACTCATCTTCGAGGAGGGTTGAATATGATGTTTCAGTTAGCAACAACTCTTGGGATCTTCACTGCAAACATGGTCAATTATGGAACACATAAGCTTCAACCATGGGGATGGAGGCTTTCTCTTGGACTCGCAGCCGTTCCAGCTCTTTTAATGACAGTAGGAGGCTTACTTATACCGGAGACCCCAAACAGTTTAATCGAAAGAGGGTTGACTGAGAAAGGTAGAAAAGTACTAGAACAGATCAGAGGAACTGAGAATGTGGATGCAGAATTTCAGGACATGGTAGATGCAAGTGAGTTGGCCAACTCCATCAAGCATCCCTTCAGGAACATCCTGGAAAAGAGGAACAGGCCACAGTTAGTCATGGCATTCTTCATGCCCACATTCCAAATACTCACAGGCATAAACTCTATCCTATTCTATGCTCCAATTCTGTTCCAAAGCATGGGATTCCAAGGAAATGCTTCTCTCTACTCTTCAGCTTTAACTGGAGCAGTTCTTTGTTTCTCTACTTTCATATCTATTGCTACTGTTGACAAATTAGGCCGGAGAGTCTTGCTTATCAGCGGTGGTATACAGATGATAATATGTCAGGTAAAGGCATTCGTATACATTAGCTTATACTAAGTCCTATCTCCAATACAAAGTAACCTCATTTTTGGTTTTCTGAAACAGGTGATAGTTGCTGTAATCCTGGGGCTGAAGTTTGGAACCAACGAGCACCTATCTAAAGGCTTCTCAGCAATGGTCGTGGCTTTCTTCTGTCTCTTTGTTCTAGCTTTTGGATGGTCTTGGGGTCCTCTTGGGTGGACAGTGCCAAGCGAGATATTTCCACTGGAAACTCGTTCAGCTGGGCAGAGCATTACTGTAGCTGTGAACCTTTTGTTCACATTCATCATTGCTCAGTCTTTTCTTTCCCTCCTTTGCAAACTCAAGTTTGGTATATTCCTCTTCTTTGCTGGTTGGATCACGATCATGACCATCTTTGTTTACGTGTTCCTGCCTGAAACCAAGGGAGTTCCTATCGAAGAGATGATATTGCTCTGGAGAAAACACTGGTTCTGGAAAAGAATCGTACCCGGGATTCCTGAACAATTTGATGACAGTTTGGAAATGGGTCAAAGAGTTGCAAAGATTACTGCATAGTTTCATGTAATGAGGATCCTATTCAAAGTAAAAATCCATTGGTATGAAGTGTTTGATTCTTACAAACTAACTGATTCCTTAATTAACCATGTAGTTGTCAGCTAGAATAGAGAAGAAGGACTACAAATTTGCTTGTTAAGCTGTAATGTGAAAATTTACATAGGCATTGCATTCACAGTTAAGCAGGTTAAGTTGTATAGGAATGGCATGTCAATTGATCCATACGAAATCAATAAAAGAAGATGAAGATAATCTAACTATAATCGATATTAAACCCATTCAAATTTCAAAATGAAATAATATTAAAATTAATAAATCGACACTTTACTATTAATTAAAAAAATATAAAGTAATAAATTTCTATTAAATTATTGAAGAATTATTGGAGAATATATGGAATTATTTATACATCTTTATAAAGAATAATTACAATAATAAATTTAATTTTTCATAGATTAAATTTTTATCTTACAAAAGGTGATTTACAATATTTAATAATTGCTTTTAGTTCATATCAAAAGTTGTATTTTTAATAATATTTCATATTTGGATGCAAATTTTTATTTTATAATAATAATATATTTTTATTTTATAATCACAATAAAAAGAAATTAGAGAGTGGATTACCAATTAAAATGACGTCGTTTCACTGAATACAAATAACTGAATCAAAATGCCTATTGTTCTTCTAGTATGGCAATGTTTTTTTGGGTCGAAGAACGCCTACAGCTCAACGACTCGCATTGCGCGCTGCCGTTGCTAAAAGCTCGATGACTTCCAAAGCCTGCAGTCGATTTTTTGCAGAGATCGACGGTTGCCTGTACTCAGGCGACTCCCAACTAAAGGTATAGCCCATGTAGGAATATAAGTTCTTTGACCATTTTCTTGTCGAGAAAAGATGGGAATGTGATTGAAATTTTATGAGAAAGTATGGAAAAAATGATAAACAAGTCATGAGACTTAGTAGAAATCTCCGTTCTCATCTGTAATGAAACGAGATTAACGTCCAATTTTCTGCAGAGATTGACAGGTCACGGGTGCCTCTGAACTCCGACGACTTCGAACTTCACGTATAAACAATGTAATGAAACAAGATTAACTCCTTTGTTATTTGTTTCATGCTAATTACTGGAAAATGTTTTTCTTATAGCACGGTAGGTGCTCGATGAAATGCTTTTTGCGAAAGCTGAAATAGGGAAAGGGAAAAGTTTAAATTTTTGCCTCTACTGGTGATCTTATACTGTTCTGCAAAAAGCGTAACCTCAAGTATGCGAGAATTGTACGGTTTCATGGAAGAAGCAATATCTCTGTGCCTTGGACCTTTTTTTTTTTGGTTTTGGAAGAATTCCTGTGTCTTAGACTTTGTAAACTAACGGATAAGCATTTAAGTTTCAGTCTGCCCCAACGACTCCATGATTTGATCGTTTAATTTCATGGATGAGCCGTAGTCCTAAGAACATTCATTACAGTAGCCTAAAACACCTTCCTTATATCGATTCCGGTTACTTAAATATTTGATTGAGTTGTACTCTTCTGCATCTAATAGTAATAGCTCTTCACAGTATGTTCTTTGGAGCTTCTTAGAGTTTTGGCGCATTTTTACCTCCTCAAAACTGTTTTCATCTCCCTTAGGAGTCCTTACAGCCTGCTTCAAATTGAAGACAGAAGCTGTCTTAGAAACCATTAATAACTCAGCAATTTCCGAATTTTAAATAGAACCATAGACAGAAGCAGTCTATGAACTGTCCATAGCCTGATTGGGCTTCAGGCCGGCCTCGAGTTTGGACCTTATAGGCCCTGACCCATTGCTATTTCTAACCGAACTGTTTAACTGGTCACGGTCCAACCATTTTGTTTCTTTCTGTTTTTGACCTTCTTAAGATGTCATTTTAGGTTGAGGACTAAACCCAGAACACAAACATAAGTAAATCCTCTTCTTTGCCTGGTCGATTTACTCAAATTTGTGAGACCATTGAGAGTTTTGTCATCATGGTTGCCACTGAATTTCCGTCTTATTCACAACTTGATGCCTCCTTGGTATGTAGGATGATTGTACACATAACATGACTTTTCACAAGAAGAAATAGACAGTGATCTTTTATAAGTTTTGTGGTCCCTTGAGGGTTTTTGAAGAAGCAAAGCCTGATGGGTGTTCAAATTTAGTGGTTAACATGCCTGGTTTACTGATCTGAGCTTACCTGGCATGTTGATGTTAGCTATATGTGGGCTGAAAATCATTAAATCTCTCAAGAGTCTTGCAAGATATGTTTGACTGCAGCTGGCCGAGCTGGCTGGTTCAAGTATCACTAGGCAGTAAGTTAATACAGCTGCGTACATTTAACAATGGCATAAAACCAGCTCTTTACTGAAGAAGTTCAATTAGTGCAAGATAGATGGAGCCATACATACGTAACTGAACTGAGCCCTTTGAATGTTTTAAGAAGCTATGAACAAAGAAAAGGAAAAATATACATTGGTTCACTAGTCTTTCCTTTTATATCAAGATGTTTTGTTTTTGCATTTGATAGCATTTCACGATTGAGAGAATCATTTGAATAAAAAATTGGCTTATATTTGTTACCTATGCATTGGATTGCTGTGCTGTACTTTGGTAACCAGTTCAGCTGAGGAAGTAGAACGAGTTAGAATGCCTCTTTATGATTGCATGCTTCTGCTGAAGCCTCACGTGAAGAAGGAAGCATTGGCAGACTTGGTTGCTCGGGTAGGAAAACATGTTTACAGTAGAAACGGTGTTCTCACTGATACAAAATCATTGGGCACTGTTCAGCTGGGTTATGGTATTCAGAAGCTTGATGGAAGATGTTATCAAGTGAGCATATGTGTTCTGTAACTTCATATCATTGTATGGCATGAGGATGTTCGTTGAGATTGTGACTCTACTTCCTTTACTTATCTCATACATTCTTTATGCTAAAAAAATTCTGGTTACTGATGAAACGTTTAAGCTGTTCAAGGTATTGGTAATTAATTTGGGATTGTGAAGAATGGCAAGTTCCAGTCATATTTCATACTGAGAATTCCTGTCCTACATGATCTATTATACTTATCTCATACATTCTTTATGCTAAAAAAATCTGGTTACTGATGAAACGTATAAGCTGTTCAAGGTATTGGTAATTAATTTGGGATTGTGAAGAATGGCAAGTTCCAGTCATATTTCATATTGAGAATTAATGTCCTGCATGATCTATTTGCTGCAAACTCATCCTTATCGATCCCCCTTAGCACACTTCACGCTTCATTTTCACTGAAGATTTGATCTTGATTAATGGTTAAACAATCTTCGTTCTCTGTTGTTTCTAGGGCCAATTAATGCAGATAACAATGACGGCCACTTCCAACATCAACAAAGACCTACATTATCTGAACAAGGAGGACCGATTGCTATGATGTCTTCTTGTTAAGCACCGAGACACAAAGTTTGGACTAGACTCCCTAAGTGATGATCCATGGAATGATGAACCTGATGCATTCCAATGAATCAGTCTCTATAATAATGAGGATTTGGACGAAGATGAAGACGATGTTCGTGATGAATATGATCTGGACCAAGAGCAGAAGAAAGAATGATTTATACACGCTATCAATTACCTTTGGAATTTGTACTCAAGTAAGCTAAGAGACATGGTCTCAAGATTTTGGTCGCTGTTCTATTCTTCAAGAGTTGTTTTAAGAGTAATTTAGATGGAACTGAAATAGACAAACAGGATGCTACCAGTTAACAGGTTGGAAACACTGGACATGAGTTCCTCTACCCTCGACGAGTAGTGTTTTGCAAACAATGGAAAAGCCGACATCTCTTCAGAATCTGAACTCAGATTTTTGGACAAGTTTAGAGGTGAAGAATTCACAAATATCCTTCCTCTCTTTGGAATCCATCATCATCATTAAAGAGACGTATTACAGGAATTACAGAGAGCAAAGTGAAACGCTGTTTTCACCCTCATTAGTAATTTCAAGTGTATTTTGATAGTTTCTCGTATGCCAGTTGCCATTTATCTAATGTGTTTTGTCACAAGAATTCTTTTAGTATTATGTATTTATTTATTTTAGTTTTAACCGTATTATGTGTTTATTTTTTGTATTTCTTTATTTCAGTTTTTTTTTTTCTATCTGTCGGCGAGGCATTTAATCACAGCCTCTCTACTCGTTACGAGCCTAGTTGTGTATCACCAGATCTTCCCCTTTTTTTTCTTTTTAAATCTTCACGTTTTATTTACATGCCGGTTTACTGAAATCAATCCCTCTATTACATAAGAGTAAGGTTGCGTATTATTAACCTTTCCAAAATTTGCATATCATCAGATTTTACGTTGGTGCGGGATTTTCACAAGATGTTGATGATAATGATAAGAATTTCGATTCATAGAAAACGGTTGAACTCTCATTTTTTTTAGCACCGATCTTACAAGAGATTTCACCATTGTAATGTAATGTAACGGAATAGAGATAGAAGTGCTTGGACTTAGGATACCCTCGTTTGTAATGTAAGTGTCATTGGACCGGAGAGGGCATAAACACGTGTAAGATTGGTTGGATTCAATTTAAATAACAATAACAACGATTGAAAATTTTTGTTGAAATATTAATAGATTGAAAAAAAAAGATTAAAAATAAATCATTACTATTTATTAACTCCAATTTTTTATAAGCTTCTAATTAATTTTTTAATACGATAGATAGAGACGTATATAGACTGCTGGATAACGCAGTACTAATTCATTGTCCTGTCCAATCAATTGACAGTGAATGAGATAAGGCATGCATGTATTTCTACGAAGTTTCCATCAGTTGAACTACTACACATTCAACAAAAGTTCGGATCTTCTGTCGAATATTAGTCTGTCTTATTCTGTTAAATATCAAAACAGTGTCATTTTTTTATGAAAATGTATAACAAAAGGTGTTAGTTTCAATTAGATTTATAGTCATGAGATTTGAATCTTTCAAATTCTTTCTTACTACCATTATTTATCTTAAGAATGATTCTCCTATAAGCATACATTGAAACAAATAATGTGTTCAATAGGTCTGTAAGATTATATTCAACCTTTTGGATATCTTATAATCCTTTATTACCCATTTTAGTTCTAAACTAAATGGATAATATATACTTCAGCTAAGCATCACATCCTTAAATCATTAACTTTGACTATTTCAAAAACTTAGCGTTACATATCTAACATGAAAACTTGCTAATTGATTTAACTGGAATTATAGAAGATAAGTCATTGTACCAGGCATTGCAATAAAAGAAATACTATTGCATTATACAAAGACTTAGCGTTACATATCTAACATGAAAACTTGCTAATTGATTTAACTGGAACTATAGAAGATAAGTCATTGTACCAGGCATTGCAATAAAAGAAATACTATTGCATTATACAAAGACTTAGCGTTACATATCTAACATGAAAACTTGCTAATTGATTTAACTGGAACTATAGAAGATAAGTCATTGTACCAGGCATTGCTATAAAAGAAATACTATTGCATTATACAATATCTCATATTATATTTTACTTCTTACATAAATCCATATACTTATGAATTTAATTGTGAAGGAATTCACTAAAGAATGTCATTCCCTATAGATAACCAAAAATTTGAAACTTACCACAACGATCTCATCGATGTGCTTCAGCATTCTTAATGCTTAATTTCTACTTAGAATTAAACAGTTTGAACTTTTCAAAATTTTACATCATTATTTTATTTAATACATATGACTATATCATATAAAGTCATTAGTAATATAATAAAATATAATATTATCCTTTTATAAATTGTTATTCCATCCAATACATCACATGTCTAAGATTTAACAATCTATACCATCATCATCCTTTTACCAAAGGTCAGTTTGGTTATCATTTAACTTGACAAGTTTCACAAGTTTCATACGATTCATAATCAAAAGGATACATATATCCTTGTATGTAACTTTATGATTCTCATTATGTTGATTTAACTAATATGGCATAAAAAGATTGTCTCGGTTATCCAGTTTTTTTTTATTCTTGCCATTTATGTTAAGCATAAGTCTCTTTTGATCTAACACATACAAACTCTTTGCATAATCTTGGATCAACTACTTTTACTTAACAATCTTTTTCTTATCATGCTTTGAACATTATAATAATGTTGAATCTAAATTCAGTATCAAATACTCATAAGCATGAATTAGAAATACATATGATCTCTATCATATCACATAAAGACAAGGAAAATAATGGAATCATTTTCTTCTAATGATAACTATTGTCATACTATAGTAAAGCCTTTAATCGACGTCCATGTTTATACTTTTAGTAGACTAAATTAAGTGAAACAATTCCATCAAGGTACTATACCTTTTAGCTCTCCTCCATGCAACCCCTTGCATTTTGCTATCATAGTGTTGACATACATTTTACATGTCATCGTCAAAGTTTACGAGGCATTAGTCAACTCAAAATATCAATACATTTTGTCATCTATATGATTTTGATATATCTCTATAACTTTGTCACCATATCCTCAGTGGGATTATAGCAAAATTGCATTATGAACATACAATTTTCTATCTAACTTTTGAAAACTTTTCTCAAACATATCATATGTCCAAGAACTTGGGTTCACTAACTTAGTATCAACTATACTAAATAAGGTAAATTCTACTAAGAACAAAATATAAGTGTAAGGAAAAACAAGTAATCAATTATATGTCATCACTACCAAATAAGATTAGGACTTTAATCATGCATTTGGTTACTCCCACTATTTTATTCGAAATAATAGCCCTCACTACTATTCGGAAAGATTACTCTAATCTCTCTAGTGGGCTAGGATCCTATTCAAATATAGTTGATGTTGAATTTACTCAACAAACCAACTAGACTTTAATTAAGTAGATAACAACTTTATCAATCACATCTCATGTGACTCTTAAATCCGTTAGGTGACAACTTTTGTCAAAACATATCCTATATATCATTCCTAACCCTACCTCTAAATTCATGTGATCATGAGTTTACTCATTCAAATAACACAAATTTAGTTAAGTAGAGCTCATTATTATAAGATTAAATATATTCAGGTTAAAGGGCCTTAAGTTTACTTAACAAGCCTTACAATTAATAGAACTCTAGTTTATTCTTATAATAATGGAAGGTAACAATCACATTTTCAATGTATACTTAATATTTTAACTAGGGATTTTAATTTCATATGTCTTATCAAATACAAATTGCATATAAAATATCACACATATAAAACATACAATTTATCATGCATCCAATATATATATTAACCATATAAATAAAGTTTGCAACTTATGCACTCATAATCAAATTATATGCATAAAACATCAAGCTTCGTTTGATTCTAATTATTGATCTTCATAATCCAAAATAACATTTCCAACTCCTTGAAAAACTTAAATTAGATTAAAACAATTGATTCCTAAATAAATTAAATTCCTATTTCAAATAGAAATTTAATTTGATTTGAAAA
>JANSVA010000007.1:35520517-35577413 GCA_025504915.1 Erythroxylum reticulatum | reverse complement strand
AGTAAGTTCATGAAAAATACACCTTTGACAAATAATCCTTAAATCTTATAATGATTATAACATTTTTTACAATGTTGCAGGATTATGTGCATTGAAAGATCTTCGAAAGTTAGATATGAGTGATAATTATTTGATTGGAAACTTGGCTCCCTGTATGGAAAATTTGACATCTCTTGAACAGTTAGATCTCTCTAGGAATAATTTAAATGGAGACATCTTCTTCTCACCACTTAAAAGTTTGACATCTCTAGAAAGTCTAATCTTATCGAACAACCATTTCCAAATTCCAATATCTTTTAGCCCATTTTTCAATCATTCAAAACTCAAGTCTTTTGATGCTTCCAAGAATGAAGTATACAGTAGAACAGAGATGCAAATTTTGATTCCAAACTTTCAATTACAGAGCCTCTTATTATCTTGTTATGGAAATGGTGAATCATTCCCACAATTCCTTTACCATCAACATGGCCTTCATAATATTGATATTTCTCATGTCAGAATGAGAGGAAGATTTCCATATTGGTTGCTACAGAACAACACAAATTTGAAGTTCTTAAATTTAAAGAATACTTCTCTTTCGGAATTTTTGGAGTTGCCAATTCAATCTCATATGAATTTGTTGAGATTAGATATCTCTAGCAATAAATTATGTGGGCAAATTCCATCAAAAATCGGAGCATGCTTTCCTGGATTAGTCTTTTTAAACATGTCCAATAACAATTTCAGTGGTAGCATGCCTTCCTCGTTGGGCAATATGAGTACATTGGATAGTTTAGACTTGTCCAACAACAAACTGTCAGGTAAACTACCGGATCTCTTGATAAAAGGTTGTCAGGAATTTACCATACTTAAGTTGTCAAACAACAAGTTGCAAGGTCAAATGTTCCCAGGAAATGCCTCCTTAAAATATTTGGCGTGGTTGCAATTAGACGACAACCAATTTACAGGAAGTATCCCTAACAGCTTGTCTAAAAGTTCTGCCTTGGTTGTATTGGATGTGAGCCACAATAATCTCTCAGGTGGAATACCTCGATGGATCACAAGTATGACTTACCTTGATGTTTTAGACCTCTCTCACAACAAACTTGATGGAATTCTACTGCCAAACATGCTTCCTCCATATATGTTAGAAGTTTACTTGTCAAATAATAAGCTACAAGGATCATTGCTCAATGAATTTGATTGCACAGAGATGGTGGTCATTGATCTCAGTCAAAATAATTTGACTGGTGGCATTCCAAAGTGGCTTGGCAGATGCTCATATTTACAATATCTTTTGTTGATGGGTAATAATTTTGAAGGGGAGATTCCAAAAGAATTATGCAAGTTAGATATGTTAAGTCTCGTTGATCTTTCTTCTAATCATTTATGTGGTCGTATTCCTTCTTGTCTAAGGATAAGTATTCATAATACCTTTGTCGACAGAGTTGAAAGTGCAAGACCTACAAGGCCTATTCACTTTGATTTCACGACCAAGAGTATATCATATACTTATGAAGGTAAAATTCTTAGCTATTTCTCTGGGCTTGATCTATCAGATAATACTTTGATAGGCGTGATTCCTTTTGAAATTGGAAATTTCGACACAATCCAAGTGTTGAATCTGTCTCACAACAATTTGGTCGGACGAATACCACCATCATTCTCAAATCTTCAAAAGGTTGAAAGTTTGGATCTTTCAAACAATAAATTGGAAGGGAACATACCTCCCCAACTCACTCAACTACATTGCCTTTCTTTTTTTAGTGTTGCATTTAATAACTTGTCAGGAAGGATACCTGATATAGTTACACAATCTGCAACATTTGAAAACAATAGCTATGAGGGAAATCCTTTACTGTGTGGATCACCATTGTCAAGAAGTTGCGATGCAATACTAACGTTTAATAATTCTGTCAATGGTGAAGAAAAAGAAGATGGTTTCATAGATATGAATGCCTTCTACATAAGTTTTGGAGTGTCATCCATCATGATGTTGTTGGGAATGTTTGCAGTTTTATGCATAAATTCGTCTTGGCGAAGAGCATGGTTTTACTTTATAGGGAGGATAATGAACAATTGCTTTTATTTCATAGTGGACAATATTCCTATGTTGTCCAAATATAAATTGTGTCAGCCTTTTACGTAGAGTATGATATCAAGTTGAATTTTATGCCTTTTCTTTTTATGATGTTTGTATCTTATCAAGTCAAGATTGATTCAGTCAATCTCAACCTATCATGATATGTAATAAAAGAAATATAAGCCTTTCAGTATAGTTATCGTTTACTTTTTCCTGTTGTTACATGAATTCATCAAATGGTTAGTAAAATCCGTTCATCTTAGGCAAATTATAATTTTTATGTAATCAAATTTTTAAAAATATTTATTTAAACAACATACTTTAAAATAAAATAATAAAATAAATTACTACTCAAATACTAAAGAGGAAAATAAATAAAAAGATTAGGTTGAATTGCCAAAGAATCCTATTTATTTCAAGTATTTATCTAATTTAACTTCTTTTGTGATCATAAGTTTCCCTTATCTGAAGAGATTGGAGCAATTGAACTTAAGCAACTATACCCCTAGGCTGGGGGTTTATTAATGGAATAAAATGTAATATTATTCCATCATTTGGGAGGAGGGTTTATAATGGAATGAGATGGAAGAGGAGCGTTTCATATTACATCACATTTCATTCTAAACAATAAATATGAAAAACCTCCGATTTGGGGGGTTTAGGATGGAATGTAAAATGATAAACAACTTTTCACTATATTACATTATAAATCCTTATTCGAAGCAACATTTTACTATATTAAATTATAAATCATTTCATCCCTCCCAAACAACAGTTTTCTAATATAACATCCATTCACATTTCATTCCATTATAAATCATTCCATTATATTCTATTATATTAAAAACCTTACGTCCAACTAAACATAACATTAACGATAAAATTGTGTAAAGCATCTGAAATCTAACTTTAGTACTTAGTGCTTGTTTAGATGGACTTATATCAATAGAGTTTTTATCAGTAGAGCTTTTTTTATAAGAGCTTTTCTAAAAAGTCAGTTGACTGTTTGGCTATCATTTTAAAAAGAGTTTTTTTGAAAGAGCTTTATACAATAGACTGCTTGGCAACATAAAAATAAAAAACATTTTTAATTTTAACTATATATTATTTTGTAATAAAAATTATTTATGCATATAAATAACCAAATCTTTTATATGGATTATAACATAAGTAAAACTAATATTAAAATAAATATTAAAACATATAAAAATTCAAATAATATTATATAAATCTCAAAATAAATGTAAAGATGTACTTGTAGGTATTTTGAGAATTACGTGTAAAACATAAGGATAAAAGGGATTAAAAATAAACTCATTAATTGATATGAAAAATCTACTTGAAAAAGTACTTTTTTTAAAAGCTTCAATTTTGAGCTTCTCAAAAAGATGTATTTTAGCTTCCAAAAGAGTTATTTCTATGAAAAAAGTACTTTTGAATTTTACTGTCAAATACTCATTTTTTTTACTGCCTTAAAGTTTTGGGTTGAAGTGTGGTGTCAAAGCCCACGAATATGTTTCATCACTAGGCCTATAATGTAGATCTCCCGTGAATGTATGCTCCCCAAAAGATCAATGACCACTATAAACTTGCAACTAGAGCCATTTAGCAATGATCCTTGTAGTCGGTCATTTGACAAGTTTACTTGCGATATAAATGGAGGACATAAATTCGGAAGTAGAATTCCATCAAATTGGTTCCGTGAGAGGTCTAAAACTTCATGATTAGTCATAGGTGTGATCCACCGAGATATTCCAATAGACAGATTATTATGGATTACATCTAACACAAACAAGTCAGAGCTTTTGGACAAGCTATTTGGGATATCTCTTGTAAATTGGTTGTTGTCTAATTGCAACCACAACAAATATACTAAAGAAGAATTTATTGGGAAGATCCTCGCAAGTTGTTTGACAATCCGTTATTGGACAATTCCAAACTATTCAATTAACTCAAGGTATGCTACCATTGAATTTGTTATTAGACATTTTCAAATAGCTTAATCCAGGAAAATATGCTTCACTTTTTTTATAGAATTTGATAGCTCAATTTATTGGAAGAGAGATTTAGATGTTGAAGAGATGTCAAATTTGCCATACACCAAGGCATACTTCCAGTCAGATAATTGTTACTTATGTCTAACTCTTTAGGATGTTTCCATGCACATAAACTTGAAACGTTGTAAAAAGTGATATGATCGTTAGGAAAATTAAAGGGTCCTTTGTCAAAGATGAATTCTTATGAAGTTACTCTCGGTTATATAAGCACCTAGTCCATAACCCTGCAAGTTTAAGGTTTAGCTTTTAGAAGGTGAATAAGCACTTGTTTCCACCGCAAAAGCTGTTTTAAAAAAAAATGAGTATTTGGCAGTAAAATTCAAAAGCACCTTTTCATAGAAATGACTTTTTTGAAATCTAAACTATAGCTTTTTGAGAAGCTCAAATTTGGAGCTTTTCAAAAATGCACTTTTTGAAGTAGATTTTTCAGATCCATTAATGAGTCTATTTTTAGTCCCTTTTATCTTTATGTTTTACACGTAATTCTCAAAATACCCACAAGCACATCTTCACGTTTATTGGTCATTTCCACTTATATGTCATTCACTAGTTTCATCTCTTTCCAATGTGAGATTCATACTCATACTTGACATCCCAATAATCTCCCCCTCCAATGTGAACTTCCACATTAGGCTTGGACTCCCCTTTGAGTGAAAGCCTTTCTTAGAAGCTCGAGTATATAGAGTCACTAAGAGCCCTTATACTCTACTAGTCTGGGCCTACCAGGAGTCTCCTTGTTCTTCTTCGTGGGGAAGCAACCACGGGATTTGACTACCATATTCATACTCGTTCCTTGTCGAACCATCAACTCCGATACCACTTGTTGGATCTGAGGAGCCCACTTTTATGGGAGATCTTCATCATAGGCCTAGTGATGAAGAATACTCATAGGCTTTAACACAACACTTCAACCCAAAACCTAAGGCATTAAGTTTATAGGTTCTTTTCACTTTTATGCCCTTCGCTAGCTCCATCCTTTCCAATGTCGGATTCCTACTTACACTTAACATCCTAAGAATCTCCCCCCTCAAGTGTGAACTTCCATATTGGGCTTGGACTCCCCTTTGAGCTAAAGCCTTTTTTCTTAGAAGCTCGAGTATTTGACATCACTAAGAGCCATTTTACTCTACTGGTCTGGGCCCACCAAGAGTCTCCTTGCTCTTCTTCGTGGGGAAGCAACCACGGGATCCGACTACCATCTTCATACTCATTCCTTGCCGAGCCATCGACTTTGATACCACTTGTTGGATCTGGAGAGACCACTTTTACGGGAGATCTTCATCATAGGCCTAGTGATGAAGCATACTCATGGGCTTTAACACCACACTTCAACCCAAAACCTATGGCATTAGGTTTATAGGTCCTTTCCACTTATATGCCCTTCACTAGCTCCATCCTTTCCAATGTGGGATTCCTACTCACACTTGACATTCCAACAATCTCCCCCCTCAAATGTGAACTTCCACATTAGGCTTGGACTCTCCCTTGAATGAAAGCCTTTTTTGCTTAGCAACTCGAGTATATGGCGTCACCAAGAGCCCTTCTACTCCACCAGTCTGGGTCCATCAGAAGTTTCCTTGCCTTCTTTGTGGGGAGGCAACCATGGGATCGAACTACCTTCTCTATACTCATCCCTTGCCAAACCATTGGCTCTGATACCACTTGTGGGATTTGGGAAGACCTCTTTCACGAGAGATCTATATCATGGGCCTAGTGATGAAATGTACTTATGGGCTTTGACATCATACTTCAACCCAAAATCTTAAGGCATTAGGTTGATGGGTTCTTTCCACTTATATGTCCTTCACTAGCTCCATCTCTTTCTAATGTGAGATTCCTACTCACATTTGACATCCCAACAATGGTGTAATAGTTCTCAAAGCAAAGGATTATATGTGAAGGGTAATCAGGATCATGGGAGGAAGGACAACAAAGATGGCTCGGGAAAATGACATTCAAGGTCTAAGTCTAGATGAAAGAAAGGCTTGCGGTGTCACTCATGTAAGAATATATGTCATTTTAAGAGAGATTGTCCAAACAAGGAGCAACAGAATGATGAGGAAAAGGGAAAAGGCAAAGATGCCAGAAATTTTGCTAATGTAGTGCAAAGGGATGACTCAGAATGCAGTGATGGATACATGCTCTTAATATCATCAAGTCAGTTCACATATCAATGGATTTTGGATTACAGATGTTTGTATGGCATAATGCCCAACAAAGATTGGTTTAAATCATACAAGTCGAGAAATTTTGGTTTTGTTCACTTAGGAGATGACAAGGCATGTGCAGTTGTCGGAGTTGGACAGATCAAAATCAAGATGTATAATGGAGTCGTGAGGACGTTGTGTGATGTTAGACATGTGCTAGAATTTAAGAAGAACTTAATTTCTTTGGGCACATTGCATGCAAATGGTTTGGAGTACAAATATGAGATTGGCAGAAGAATCAAGGTTATTAGAGGTGCACTGACTGTGATAAAGGGGATAAGGACAGCTGGAAACATCTACAAGTTGATAGGAAACATAGTTATAGGTGGAGTTAACTTTGTGGAGCCAAAGGATAACACTACATTATAGAACATGAGGCTAGGTCATCTCAGTGGGCATAGGATGATAGAATTGCATAATCGAGGTTTATTGCTAAAGTAAGTTTTAAGACTGGATATATTATATCATATACATTATGATATATGGGGACCTACCAAAGAAGTATCATTGGGTGGATCTCGCTATTTTGTCACATTTATTGACAATTTTTCTAGGAAGGTCTGGGTGTATTTCATGAAATAGAAGTCAAAAGTCTTTGCCAAGTTTAAAAGGTGGAAAGCTAAAGTAGAAAATTAGATCGGAAGAAAAATCAAGTACTTGAGGATAGATAATGGTACGGAGTACACAAATTCACGGTTTCAGAAGTTTTGGAGGAACATAGCATTTAGAGGCACTTTACAGTAAGAAAGACACCACAACAAAATGGAGTTTCAGAAAGGATGAATAGATCCATCATGGAAAGAGCTAGGTGTTTGAGGTTGAATGCAGGCCTTCCCAAAGGCTTCTGGATGGCGGTTGTGAGTATGGCGTGTTTTCTCATCAATAGATCACCATGAGTTTCACTGGAAGGGAAAATTGCAGAAAAGGTATGGATAGGAAACGTTGTTGGTTATTCTAGTTTGAGAAGTTTCGATTGTCCTGCATATTTGCATGTTCCTAGTGATGAGAGATCGAAACTTTGGTAGAAGTTAAGAAAGTGTATTTTCTTAGGTCATATAAAAGGAATAAAAGGGTAGAAGTTCTTCGATATCCAGAGGCAAAAAAGGTGGTGATTAGTAGAGATGATGTGTTTGATGAGAAGTCCATGGTACAAAAGATCCATGAAGAAGTTGGTCCAGAAACAGGAGAAAGCAGCACTAGTTCAAGGCTAGTGAAGGTGGAGTTAGAATGGAACATATCAGATGGTGATATGGTAGAGAGTTCTAGTACGAGGGCTTATGGTTCCAGTACACCTATAGGACAGCAGCAAACTATAGCTAGTGGTCGACCTAAATGAACCATCAGACCCCTTGTAAGGTATGACTTTGAAGATTTGGTTTCATATGCACTCACTATTAGTAGTGGAGACCCAATTTCTTTTTAGGAGGCTGTGAACAGTCAAGAGAAAAGTGGTTGGATGGGTGCTGTGGTTGAGGAGATGGAGTCACTCCATAAGAACCACACTTGGGAGTTAGTTGGAGCTTCCTGAAGGGAAGAGAGCAACAGGGTGTAAGTGGGTGTACAAGAAGAAGCCTTAGTATTAGAAAAACTGGGGGAGAGATTCAAGGCTCAATTGGTAGCAACGAGGTACTCGTAGTTGAAAGGGATAAGTTATGACGAGATATTTTCTCCAGTAGTTTGACACACATCTATCAAGGCAGTATTGGCACTAGTAGCCAATTGGGATATACGCTTAGAACAAATGGATGTGACGACAACGATTCTTCACGATAATCTGGAGGAAGAAATTTACATGGTACAACTAGATGGGTTCAGTCAACCTGGATAGGAGCACTTGGTTTATAGATTGAAGAAATCACTATATCGGTTGAAATAGTCTCCACGACAATGGTATAGCTATTTGACTTGTACATTATCAAGCTTGGATACAGGCGATGTGAGTATGATTGTCGTGTATATGTCAAGAGCCTTGATGGTAATTTGTTTATTTTTCTGCTACTCTATGTGGATGATAGGTTAATTGTTGCGAAGGATATTCATGATGTGATGGACTTGAAGGCTTTGTTGGGGCAAGAGTTTGATATGAACAATAGATCCAGCTAAGAAGATTCTTAGAATGGAGATTTGCAAGGATAGAGGCTTTACAAAGCTGTGGTTGTCTCAACGTAGCCATGTTGAGAAGGTGTTGGACAGATTCGGGATGAACAATTGCAAGCCTGTAAGTACTCCATTGACGAATCACTTCAGATTGCCTCAAGAGCAATGTCCTAAAACAAATGGCGAGGTGGATGACATGTCGAGAGTTCCCTATGCAAGTCTCGTAGGATGCTTGATGTACGCGATGGTTTGTACACGACCAAATTTGGCACAGGCTGTGAGTCAGGTTAGCAAGTTCATGGCGAAGCCTAGCAGACAAGATTAGGAAGTAGTCAAGAGGATTTTCAGGTATTTGAGAGGTACCATTGATTATGACATTGTGTTTGGAAGTGAGCGTGGTGATTTGTCAATTGTGGGATATGTAGATTCAGATTATACAGGTGACTTGGATAATAAAAGGTCTACTACAAAGTATGTGTTTACTCTTGCAGGAGGGCTTATCTATTAGAAGTCTACAATACAGTTTATCGTGGCTTTATTAACAACCAAGGAAAAATATACGACATTAGCTGAGGGAGCTAAAGAAGCCTTATGGATCACTAGTTTGGTGAAGGAACTGGGTACTGAGCAATATGGAGTTCAGGTATGCTGTGATAGTCAGAGTGCCATCCATTTAGCCAAGAAACAAGTTTTATCGTGCACGGAAAAAGCATATAGATGTAAGGTTTCATAATATCAGGGAGTTGATAGTATCTGGTCAAATATTGCTACAAAAGGTTCCTACTTCAGAGAATGTTGCTGACATGTTGACGAAACCGATTACAGTTGATGCTTGAACTTGATCAACGTTTCTATATGCTAAGCATGATTGGAGTGGCCAACCTAAACGATGTGAGAGAAGAATCAGAGGTGTATTCATTTTCATGGGAGACATATATTCCCAAAGGTGGAGATTGTTTTGTATATGGCTCATATACTGGTAAGGGGGCAAGTGCTGGAGAAGAGGGCTATCTTCTTGGTTCATTATCGAGGTACAACAAGATAGGTTGGGGGTGTGAAGGCAAGGCCCCTGCGGTACGGTATAGAATTGATGATTTTATGAGCCATCTGTACGACATCGTTCGGACGTTTGTACGGATGACATGGCAACGTGGCGATATGGGTTTTAAATCATGTCCTGTTGTAATTGTACAATTATTTTTAGGGTTTTATACAAAAACCTATGTACCCTATTTGCAGAAGTTGAATAATACGAAAAGTCGTTTAACTCCCAGGGATGTAGGAAACACAGTTTTCGAACCTTGTTAAATTATTTGTTCTTCATCCTTCTTTAAAATCTCATTTACTGTTTATTTCTCAATAAGTGGTATCAGAGTCCATAGTTCGACAAGGGATAAGTATAGAGACGGTATTCAAATCCTATGGTTGCCTCCCTATGAAGAAAAGCAAAGAGAGTCCTGGTGAGCCCAGACCAGTAGAGTAGAAAGGCTCTTGGTGACGTCATATACTCGAGCTGCTAACCAAAAAAGGCATTTGCTCAAGAGAGAGTCCAAGCCCAATGTGGAAGTTCACATTTGAGGGGGAGATTGTTGGGATGTGAAGTGTGAGTAGAAATCTCACATTGAAAAGAGAGGTAGCTAGTGAAAGACATATAAGTGGAAAGGACCCATAAAACTAATGCCTTAAGGTTTTGGGTTAAAGTGTAGTGTCAAGGGCCACGAGTATATTTCATTGCTAGGCCTATCATGTAGATCTCCTATAAAAATGGGCTCCCCAGATCCAACAAATCTTAGTCATAATAATTTGATTGGTATCGTTCTAAAATGGTTTGGATTCTGAAACAATTGTGCAAGTTAAAAAGTTAAACTTCATTAATCTTTCCTCTAGTTATCTATTTGGTCATATTCTTTCTTGTTTAAGAGTAAGTGTTAATAACACCATCCTTAATAGAGTTGAAGGTTTCAAGGTTCCAAAGCCTATTCGTTTGGATTTCACGGCCAAGAGTGTATTATATACTTATGTAGACAAGATTCTTACATACTTACCTTGACTTGATTTATCAAATAATGCTTTGTAGAATAAATTCCTATTAAGTTTGGAAATTTCGACACAATCAAGGCATTGAATCTATCTTACAACAAGTTGGTCGGATCAATACTATTAGCATTCTTAAATCTTCAGCAAATTTAAAGTTTAGATCCTTCATACAATAAATTATATGGAACATATTTCCTGAACTCACACAACTACATTTTCTTGTTGCTTTTAATGTTGCATGCAATAACTTATCAGGAATGATACACTTTATATCATTTCTCAATTTGCAACATTTGAAAACAAAAGTTAGAGAGAAATCTTTTCATGTGTGGACCATCATTAACAAAAAGTTGCTAAGCAACACAATCGTCTAATAATTCAACCAATCTTGAAGGAAAAGCAGACGATGACTTCATATATATGAACATCTTCTACATTAATTTTAAAGTTTCATGCATCATAATATTTAGTTTTATCCATAAATCCCAATTGGCGAAAAGCACGGTTTTACATTGTAAGAAAGATAATGAATAACTGCTTTTATTTTTTAATGGAGAAGATTCCTAAGTTGCCAACATGTTTTGTATCATTTATAGATAAATTTATCCAAATCTTAGTCCATTGTGATAATTAATAAAGTAATCTATACCTTTTAGTTATTCACACTCAACTTCTTCCAATTATTGTCGTTTGAATTTATGTTATATCTTAGAAGAAAAGATCTCCTTCATCTTCTATTATTGGAGCTCATTACAAGTAATGTTATGCTACAATCAGTAATCGAGGATTATTTGATTTATGTATTACCATACCATCTTCATTGTTAACAAAAATTATATTAATATTAATTCCAAAAATCCACTAGACAAATGTATCAATTCCAAAAGATCAGTCAAAATTAATAACTAAAGTTGGTAAAATTTACATAATATGTAAACTACTGTAACAAAGTAAGGATTAAAAGAAGAACCAACTTTGCAGGCTTAGAACAAATTGAGTAAAATTTGGGCAACAAGTTCAAGCCTATTTCATTGACTTTTCTAAGAAAGCCCTTTTCTATTTATTCTTAAAACAGCCCATTTGGTCCATTTATAAATTGAGTTGGTTGTAAGAATTAGGGTTTAAGATTAGCGCCCGAGCCTCCCATCTCCGCTCACCGCTCTACGGTGAGAAAGAACGCTATCGATACAACATGGCGGAGCAGGTTTTTTCATATGTTGTCGTGTATATTGCTTTAAAGTTGGAATATCCTAGTTTTGAAGCTTAAAAATTTGTGTCTTTTTTTTTTTTTTTTGGTTTGGTGCAGACTGAGAAGGCGTTTCTGAAGCAGCCAAAAGTGTTTCTTTGGTAAGGATAAAGAGAAAGATCGAGTCTTTCTGCCGGGTTTTGATTAATTTTGTGTTACTTGATGAGGAAGTTTTTGTGCATTGAATTGTGGTTGTTTCGTTGATGGCTTTTGCAGCTCGAAGAAGTCAGGGAAGGGGAAGAGACCTGGAAAGGGTGGAAATCGATACTGGAAGAGCATTGGGTTGAGTTTCAAGACTCCCAGAGAAGCCATTGAGGGTATTTCTTATCGATCTTTTCTCAAGTTGTGAATTATCTATGTTTTCGTTTGTTAGAATATCTGCTTTTTTATCAGAATGGAGTCTGGGTTTAAGATTTGTTTCTCACTATTTAACCTCTTATGATTAGATGGCGCACAAGTAGTTTGGTTATATTGTTATTCTTCTGCCCCCTTCTTCACGCCTGAACACCCACCCGTTCACGGTTTTTACACCAAGGATGCTTTGGATGTTATGAGATATGGAATAAGTTATGAAGTACAGCTTAGAAGTGACAGTGTTTACTTTCAGATCCTTTATACATTACTTTGAAGTTGGGCTCTAGGAAATGCGTAGGACTACTAAGAATAAACACAACTGATCATAATGTGTTAGGTCAGAGAGTTGAAGCTTCGAAAGAGAACTCATTTGTTAGATTAATTGTATTTTATGTAATAGGGAGTTCATTGTTACTGCCCAGAGATAAGGAATAGGTAGGGATGACAATACAGTATTGAACATGATATTTGCGAAGACGGTAATTGGCTGTACAATATGTTTACTTTGTTTTGTTTCCTTTGCTTTTTTTACTTCAAGCTTCAAAAATGATGGCTAATTACTTGTAACATGCATACGTGTTAGGTGATATCTACTTTACGATTCAATTGCCGAACTTATGTTTCTGTACAGGAACCTACATTGATAAGAAGTGCCCCTTCACGGGTAATGTTTCTATCAGAGGCCGTATCTTAGCCGGAACTTGCCATAGTGCAAAGATGATGAGGACCATCATTGTTCGGAGAAATTACCTTCACTATGTGAAGAAATACCAACGGTATATGCTATGTTCAGTCTTTATCTATGTTTTTCATTACACCCAAGTGCCTGTCACTATTGAAAAAGTTCCTAATGGTTTACTCTCTTGCATGATTCAGGTATGAGAAAAGGCATTCAAATATTGCTGCACACATGTCCCCCTGCTTCCGTGTGAAGGAAGGAGATCATGTTATTATCGGGCAATGCAGGTTAAATTTGTAACTCAAATCTTATGGATCATATCTGTTAAACAGAGTTAAGCTTCTGAACCTTTTTCTATTATATTTCTTGTCACAATCGCAGGCCATTGTCTAAGACTGTGCGTTTCAATGTGCTGAAAGTGATCCCTGCGGGATCATCTGGTGGTGGAAAGAAGGCATTTACTGGGATGTGAGGCTTGACATTGAGTTTTATGTTAGGCTTTCAATAAATCCATAATGAGAGACTAGTTAAACCTGCTTACAGAAACAGTAAATCTTTAAATTTTGATCAGCATTTAGTTTGACAAAATGGATTCTCAAATGCTTAAATTTCTTTTTGCTCAAAGTATTAATTAGATGTTGAAATGTTTGAACCATGTCAAGCATTGTCGGGTTTTGGAAGTCACTTCTTGCTAATGCAATATGGGTTGAACTTGCTTAAGCAAGTGAAGGTTTCATCCACAGCTTATATGAGAACGTTTGTTTGAAAATCGTGTGTTTAACCAAGTCATTAGATTCCTTTTGTAAGCTGTCTTTTTTTCCTTGATATTTGTGTATACTTTATGGAAAAGCACGTATTTTTATTTTGTTCAGCAATCTCATTAGTGATCAGCAAAGTGAAAGAAACTCGTGCGGACTGGCAGTTGGAAATGAATAGGAGTCAGTAGTCGGTCGCTGGTTCCTCCTACCGTCGTAGTTTCATGTGATCGAAGGCAAGAGTTTGGTATTCCAACTAAAATCTTACAAAAAGACACATCCGGACCCTCGTGCAAGAAGTCATGAACTTATTAAATATTAAATGGATTGTATTCCAAATGAGAAAGTTTTGGTAATATGGATTAATTACACAGACCATCTCTATCTGCCTTATCTGTACTTAGTAATGATAAAAAACAAGTTTGGATTTAGTTAAATACGACTCTAAATCCATGAATTCAATTTGATTTAATGTAAATTTGGGTCAGAAATATATTATATATCTATTTGATATGAGAACTTGAATCTTTTTATTTCTCAAACTCAAATTGGGTTTTTAGGTCATTATCCCTGCCCACAATTACCAAGATTGTAATGTTTATTGGGTGAGTATATGGAAAGTATCTTGTTTAACTAGCTTAGATTACGATGAAACTCTCTATACTTTTTCACAGAATAGGCCATAATTATGGCCAAATCTTATGTCATGATGTAAACATCACAAAGTTTTTAATGGGTTCCATTACTCCGTCATCATCCCACCAAGACGAGTAAAGAGAGCTTTCACTTATGAGGGCCACTCAAGAAAAGAGGCCTATCATTAATGAGCCGGTTTACCTATTGGCTTGCTCTTAAAAGTGCTTATTTATAGTTTTAGCTGACCATAAAGATTATTTCTGTCTTCAATAGATGGGGAAATAGCCATCTTCCTGTTATATATAGTCCTCTGCACTAAAGGATTTAGGAGACAAAAAAAAAAAAGCTAATAGGATTCAAAAGGTAGTAAGCTCAGAAAAAGCAAAGAACCTTGCTTTACACTATGTTGATTGCTAGGAGCGTGTGATTGTGAGGGAGATGATATTTTTAGAAAGATATGTTGGTGACCCATTTCCCTTTTGGAAAGGTAATACAAAAATCTAAAAGTCAAAATTTCTTACATCATCGAATTTTTCCAAAATGTTATCTGATTCATTCACGCTGGCCAATCAGTTGCCAGGACTTCATTTTCAGGTCTTGTTGGGTCATTAGTTATCAATTATTTGTACTATAAAGAAAAACAGCACCTAAATGACGTAACATGTCACTAACAAAAGACAGCTTACATTCCTAGCAAAGACAGCCGTATTGATCTATTGCAAGTTGACAAATTTTGACCATACACTTTTGGGTATTGGATGCAATTATTAACAAACTTGACTCCTTTTTGGAACCAATAAGTCTTCTGAAATTTCATACACTGAACAATGATGGAAAAATGTCTGGCAAATGCGCTAAAACTTCAGTATAAATTATGAACTTTCATGTTTTCATCATTAAATTTGTCACCTTCTTCACCCAAAATGTGGCAACTTAAAGGGGACACTATCTAGAGATCACCATAAATACGGTGTTTTGTGGTAAATCCACAACTAGGTCCTCTACAAAGGCTGCTAATTTGGTCAAATCAATGAATCTAATAAATTGCTTAGAGACAAGATATAATTGTCATGTTTTCACTTAATTTTAAAATTTTTATTATTATTTTACATTACTTAAAACTGTTTTGTGGCATTAAAATTTTAAGAATATATTTTCTATTAACTTTTCATGAATTTATTTAACTTTTATTGCATATATGACGTCCCAAAATTTGATATTATTAAATAAAAAGTTATAATTTTAATTGAAATAATTAAATAGATAAATAATTATTTTCGAAATTCTTATTTTTACGTAATTATTTAAATAATTGAATGGATTAGGCATTTAGTAATTAAAATTTTGTTTACCCTCTTTCAATAAAACACAAATAGTAATGGAAATGGCATAATTTGGTAAATCAACAGACAAGACAATGAAACATAACTTACCATAAAAAAAAGACAACGAAACATAAGAATAAGATCAAGTGGCTAACTGGTAACTAAAAAGGAAAAAAGAGATCACATGAATAAAATAACCGAACATAAATGAAACACAAACTCTGACTGATTGTCAGCCACGCTTGGACAGAAAAATCTGGAATTTAACGCCTCCTAATATTCTCTTTTCCTCTCCATCACTTCTACCTTTTGCTTACTATAAACGTACACCCTCTAAACATATTCCACAGAATCTTCTCTCCAATGCCATATTTTTCTTCGATTCTGTCTCTGATTTTTCTCTTCCTCTATTTTTCGCTTCTTTTACTTTGGATACCCTCACGCAGCATCACCAAGTTGCTAAAGAGACTAAAAAGTACGTTTCTTTCAATCACCGAATACTTTGTTATCATGTGTGTTAAAGATGCAGAGCAGGACAGCAATGAAATGGAGAGTCTTGATAACACTAAGAAAGATAGTAATAGCAGCGAGAAGCAAGCTTGGCCTTTGCATTGCGAGTCCTTTCATATCCAGATGGAGAATTTGGACAAAGAAGCTTGCTTGATCAATTCTAGTGATGGCTTCAGTGTTGGCAAGTCATTTCCTGTAAGAATCGAACTGTTTTCTTCATCACCAGTCTCTGCCATGTTGTTGTGCCCCTGTTATCTTTCTGTTGTTTTGTGAATTGTTCCCCTTCTAGGTAGTTCGGTCAATGATTGGATTGTGGATGTCCGTTTCTTGATGTTCTACTATTGGGTGTGGAAATATTCTTTCTAACTGTTGCCATGTTTTCGCCCTTTGATTGGTTGGTCCACTCGTGTGACACTTCTGGTCGTATACCTGTCGGTCTTGCTCCTATTTGGGATTGGATCAATTTTGTCTCCTTTTCCTGTTTCTCCGGTTAAGCTCCGGACGATGGAAAACATTTTCTTAGTTGAGATTGAGAGAGATACAGGTTTCCTTCTTCGATCTTCTTTGTTTTAATCTGCAGATTTTGGCATCAGCAAATAAAACAAGCCTTTGTTGTACGGAGTTTGATGCAGGAGAAACTAGAATTAGCTACCCTATTCCTTTACTCGTCTAGAAAAAGAAACAACCTGAAAGGAAGCGATAAGTTGAAAATGGACTGTTGACCTAACACAACTCTCCTTCCTCATCACTTTAATGATACTGAGAATAAAGCAAGTATGGAGCTCTTAAAATACAGAGTACAGACAACTCTCCATTTTTCCAGCCCTGGAGCTAGTAGGCTAGTGAAATTAAGGTCACCCTTAGGTCTTCAAAGCAAGAGTTTTTATCCATCCTCGTCTCTGGCTGCAGCCTAACGAGAAAACAGTATTTCAGTGCTCCAGAGTTCTTTGTTGTGAACTTAAGTTCTAGCTTTCGATCTTATCCTGGGAACCAAGATACTAATTGGTTATTTGTCCTTCTTATCTCTTTATTACTACAACGTATAAGATTGGATGCTTCTGAATAGGAACTGTCAGTTAGACTCCTCTTACAGTAACCTTGTGGCAGAACTTGTGCCAAATCATTAAAATGAACAGAAGGGTTTCTAATTGGGGTTTTCCGGTCAGACATGGGTAAAACTTTTGATGATTAGATGATTTTCTTCAACTCCTTTTTGTCCTTCTGTTTATGTCATTTACATTTGATATCTTCATGGTACATTCAGCTGGAAAGCATTTGTGAGGACAGAGCAGTCAATGACAGGAGGATGAGTCTGGTAACAGATTTCGTCCCTTCTCTTCGTTCCGGAGAGTGGTCTGATATTGGTGGACGGCCTCACATGGAGGACACACACATTTGCATCAACGATTTGGCCAAGAAGTTTGGCTGCAATTTGCTAAGTGGAAAAGCAGTTTCTTTCTATGGTGTAAGTTGTTTAGCCTACAGGTTGATTTGCTAGCTTAGCTACTAATATCACCTATGATGTTTTCCTCCTCCAAGAACACAACACTTGTTCATTTATGTTTCAACTAGATATGGAGAAGAAAGTTTAATCAGCTTAAACAATCAATAAAGTTGGATATTCATAAAAATTTGACAATCTGACATGGTAATCTCTTGGAATAACAGGTATTTGACGGTCATGGAGGAAAGGGTGCAGCACATTTTGTCCGCGATCATTTACCAAGAGTCATTTTTGAGGATGCTGATTTCCCTATAGAACTTGAAAAAGTTGTCACTAGATCATTTGTTGAGACTGATGCTGCTTATGCAAAGTCATGCTCACTTGATTATGTCGTGCCATCTGGCACGACAGCTCTGACTGCCATGATATTTGGAAGGTAAGCCTCTTCAATGCATCGCTTGAGTTCGTCCATATTTGTAAAATGATCCATGAACTATAAATGAGAAGTATTGTCTTCAACAGGTCTTTACTTGTGGCAAATGCTGGTGACTGTCGGGCAGTACTGTCCCGGCATGGTATCTGTATAGAAATGTCGAAAGATCATAGGCCTTACTGCCATAAAGAAAGGATGAGAATAGAGTCATTGGGTGGATACGTTGATGATGGTTACTTAAATGGTCAGTTAGGCGTTACTCGTGCACTAGGTGATTGGCATTTGGAAGGAATGAAGGAAAAGGGCGGAAAGAGTGGCCCGTTGAGTGCTGAACCAGAGCTCAAGCTGATCACACTTACCCAAGAAGATGAGTTTTTAATTATCGGCAGTGACGGAATATGGGATGTGTTTTCAAGTCAAAATGCAGTAGATTTTGTTCGGAGGAGACTCCAAGAGCACAATGATGTTAAAATGTGCTGCAAACAAATGGTGGAAGAAGCAATAAAACGAGGTGCAACTGACAACTTAACAGTTGTTATGGTATGCTTTCACTCGGAGCCCCCTCCACAAGTTGTAGTGCAGAGGGATAGAGTCAGGCGCAGCATATCTGCGGAAGGACTTCAGAACTTGAAATGTCTGCTGCAAGAATAATTTTGAGTTTGTTCTTCACTGTCTTGATTGCTATAGAAACGGCCATTCAATAATATATATAACCTCTCATGGTCTTTCCCATCATTTTGTGTACATACATTCATCAGGAAACAGAACTGTGATTTTCCTGAATCTTATTGTTGTAAACTCATCAAGTTAAGTAAATAGAAAAGAAGATAAAAAGCTGAATGATTAAAGCATTAGATGCAAATTGCGGCGGTCTTTCTTTCATCGCCCATCTCCTCACATCTTGGCTTGGTAATCTCATGTTAGCTCCGCGCCTGGCAACATCAAACCCAATTTTAGCAGAAATGGTCCTTAAAGAGAACTCGTAACTGCAGGATAGGCATAAGTGAGGTGAAGGTGTTGAAAACCACTACTTTCTTTTTCTTGAGAGCCTTCAGATGGGAAAGTATTAACTAGAGATAAAAGGGGAAGTTGCGTCTTTTATGCCATCAGAATTGGCAATATCTAGTTTTTTTTTAACATACTCGCACCACAAAAAAGGGGCACAACACCACCACAAAATGTCCCCTCTTGAAGAAAGCAAACTGAGGTCAAAAGCAGAAACTTTTTATCTACCTTGAAGTTCGAGAATGGACTAGGATCTAAAGATTTCATCTTTTGATGTATTTGAACATGTACATTCAATGGGAATACAAGTAATCACTAAAAAATGTGGTACAGTATACAAGTACGTGCATAATTAGTCACTAAAAGTCTAAATCTATGTGCTTTTACCGTGGACAATTGCTGCTATGAGGTATTAAAACTATTATATTAGAGATGCCTCCTGAAAAGTAAAAACTCCATCAATGTGCATCAGTACTGTTCAAAAACAGTTTCCTCTTAATCTCAGATTTTGCAACTCGGATCAAGAACAGGCTTGCCAGCAAAATAGAGACAATAAGCATAAAGAACACACTGTTCCATCCTCTCGTAGAGATATAACCAGCCAAAAGTGGACCTAGAGCTGCCCCAACAGAACCTGTACCATCTATTATTGCAGTCACGGTAGCTAAGGCACGAGAATTTCCTTTAATCAAATCCTGGGTACCGAGATCAGTAGCAACAGCTGTAGTTATCAGTGAGTAAGGACCATTCACCAGCAATCCGGATATAAACATCAAAGTAATGTTGGAGACCATGGATAGGCTTCCATAGATGCGATACAAGATGATGGCTGGAATTGAGAGTAACAAGAAGGAAATAGAAGTTACTGCACGAGCTTCAATCATATCAGATATGAAGCCTGCCAAAATTCCACCAAAGACTCCCCCAATATCAAATAGAGTTGAAAGAATTCCAGCAGCTTTATGCGACAAATGAACCCCCGCCACAGCTATAATCCAGAAAACATTGTCATGAACACCCCACAGTAATTATGCACAGAAGTGGTTTAGGTAAGAAAATAATTGTTCCAATCTAAACGAGCACAAGATAATAACATGGAAAATAGCACATGTTCAATCAAAACAAGCACAAGCTACAGACCTGAAAAATTAGATCCACAATGATTTTCCAGTTTGCAAAAGAGGAAATGGCAATGCCATCAATAATCAAGTAATAATTTCTTCACCTTAAGAAACTTCAATACTAACCAAATGCTCATAGCTATAAAACAAATCTCCAGTTAGTGAAGCATAAGCAGATAGAAGAGGATACCTGTGTGCCTTATGTAAAACGGCAGCCAATATAGGAAAGTGTAAGCTACTAGCTTAGAAAAGAAGAGGCAGAAAGCAAATGGCGCCACCCCTGGTAATCTCCAAGCTTCCACAAATCCAATGGCCGTCAAATTATCAATTTCATCTGTTGCAAGAAGACCTGCTTCCTCCGATTCAACTTTTTCGGAGTTCTCCACGGTCACACTCTCCACATTCATCTCAATTTCCTTTCCTGGTAGCTCAAACCCGATATCTTCAGGACTAACAACAAGAAATAGAAACACCAAAATTCCCACCAGAATCACCAAAAACCCTGGCACCAGAAATGACCAGCCCCATCCAAAGTCCAAAACTGCAGAAGCCATAACAGATCCAATGATATTCCCAACTGATGTATGTGAACTCCAAACTCCCATAATCAATCCTCTTTTGGCTTTACCAAACCAATTTCCAACCACTGCCACGACACAAGGCCAACCAATAGATTGAAAAACACCACACAAAATCTGCACACCCAAAAAATACACTAACCAATGTACACCAAACCAATAACCTAACCCAAAAACAATGGTAAGAAGACCACTACCAACCATTCCAAAAACCAGAAACAACCTCAAGTCCATCCTATCACCAACATGCCCTGCAAAATACATACCTATCGAATACGATGATAGAAATGCAAGATCCAGCTCCCCAAGTCTGTGGTTACCCTCTGGTCCATTGAACGGTGCCCACCCAGAAACATTGGACCTCAAATTGTATTGAACAGTAGATGAATTCAACTGAATTGTAGGTCCAAGCACGCTCTTCACAATGCTAGGAGGCTTCCTGGATGCGTGAAACGAGGCATAAGCCAGAAAGGTGACGGTCAAAACTAAAATTCGGTGGAAAGTTAGGGTTTTGTGTGGAGGTTTAAGGGATTGAAAGAGGTTAATTCCAGGAGCTAAGCTTGAACTCTTAGAATACATTGTGATTAATAATTGACAACACTTATACCTGTAGCGGTCTGCAATACACTAAAGCATCAATCCTGGAACATAATTATAACAAAACTCTAAGGAGACGCTGGATCCAGGGTTAGGGTTTCGAGATTAAAAAGGGCAACAAAAAAAACACTTTTTAAGAATAATAAGCAACCGAAGAGAAAAGCCTGACACATACAAGGAAGAGAAAACGAATATCCATATCAAGGGTAAACTAAGAAGAATAAAACTGAGAAAGAACAGATTTTCCAGGAGCAATGTCTCCGGAAAGATAGCAGTTAGATCTTCACACCAAATCTTACTGTTCTTTTATGAGCGATTAACCTTCAACCACAAGAAAGGCTTCCCATATATTTCTCGGTTGGACTTCGGAGACCGTAGTACTCCGCCAAACTTCTAAACCATGATACTCGTTTTCTTTTTTGTTCCTAATATCAATTATATTCTTCTGCCTTTAATATTCCTCAAATTCGTAACTATTATTCTTTAATTATGAGTAAACAAACCGTCAAATATATATTAAAAAAATATAAATTATGTTATTTTAATTAAATTATTCCAAATAGAACTTTTTTCCCCGTCATCGTGACTGGAAATTTCACCACTTGAACCTTGATTTGGCCAGTATTGACTTATGGATTGCTGCTGTCTCCATGACCAAGCTTACGAGTGAAAATAGACGAGGTTCCAAGAAAACAGGAACTAGGTCAGCTGCCCTATCATTTCTTTGTGGGATTCGCAATGCCCTTGAAAAGCTTTTTAACTCTTTTTTCTTTCGATGTCACAGTGTACCCATTAAAGTTGAGGGTAAAGCACTCTTAGAAGTTGGAACTCGTAGAGCAAAGAAATATAAGTTGCAAAAAGGCCAAAGAAATCGACCAAAGGCCCCAAAGAGGGTGTAGAGAACATAAATGCATTGGATAGGGATGTACTATAAAAGAACAATAACATCCAAAATCTTCACTTGACCACTTCAGAAAGTATGATAAACGTAATACAGCAAACTACAAAATTCGAAGTATGGCTGAAGGCATTTGGAGACAGGAATTTCAGGGGTTGTTGTTGGTCTATGGTACATTATCAGTTCAATGGCTGGATTAACATCTTCCTGTTTCATATCCGAGTCCACTCTGCCGGAGCAAATATGATGTTGGCCAAAACAAACAACATCCTTAAGCCATGCAGAATGTAATTACATATAAATCACATCATCTGTTGATGAATATCGGCAGCCTGCTGAGCCAGCTCAACCATCATGGCCTCGTCAAAGAACTTGTTGATACTCACATCCTCACTCATTCCCTGACATCAAAATAATGGGAGAATAAGTGAAACAAACAGCGCACAAGAAAATTTTGAGTTTACTGAAACCCAAGATTTTGGTGCTTTGTATCCAAATGGAATGGCATTTTCATTCAAGGTTCTCAAAAGAACCGAGGAAAAGAACAGAGTGATGATACCTTGCGACGCCTTGTCTTCACCATAAACTCACGAGCCAGGTGTTGGATTGGTGCTGGCTCAAGTGGCCGCAAAACTATGCTCTTATCAAGGGGGTCTCCAGGGACTATAGCCCAGTGATCAAAAACAGAGAGGCAAAATGCTTGCCCCTGTGTATGGTACCGCAAGTCTGTCTCAAAACCAAATGACTCTATGACAGGTAAAAATGCCTGGAGTCCCAATGTCAAAATAATTAGCTAAGACATAAAAGTCAAGCATGTACACTGGGTCACAGCAAGAATGGAATTGAAAGATTAAGCTGAACTGACAAAACTCTACATGAAAAGAACTTTGCTGTCTTCAAGGACTTGGTACTTTTTCACTAAAATACCAAATATATAAGATTTGAACTGTATTTCTCAATGCCACCCTCACCTCAGCCCCCTCCTCTCTTGGGGAGGGAGGGAGGACGTGGGATTGGCCAAAATTTTGCAAAATATTCCTCAAACTGGGCTGAAGCAAATGTTAGCTTTTGGATAAATATGTAAAAAGGAACCAACATACCTTAACAATGTAAGCTGGAGTACCAGGCTGAGGAACATCAGCTGTAACATGTCCACGTCTACGAGATAACACAGTATAGATTGCAGAGAGACAGTCGATTGGTGTTTGTATCTGAATAGAGCAGCATAATTTAGCACCACAGTCAGAGCAGAATAAGTATGTTAGGTTGAATTAGTTGCAAGCATTAACGTGATATTAAAGGAGCAATCAAATATTTGAAGTTCACTGTTTAATGCTTTGAGTCCAAGTTCATCCCATCATCCCTGTGATTGTTCTCAAGGTACCAGCAAGTGAACAGTTTCACATCCTAGCCCATTACATATGTAAGTCATAAACTGAAGAAGAATATACCTCAACATAATATACAGGTTCCATGAGCCGTGGGGTTGCCATAAGAAAAGCTGAATAGGCCACACGCCTAGCTGTCGGAATAATCTGACCAGATCCCCGGTGCAGAGGTTCCGGTGCAATCCTTGCATCCACTATCTTGAATTTCACATTTCTGATTGGCTCATCACAAAGTGGCCCTTCTCGTGCACCCCACTGGAAACTGTTCAAAAAACAGTAATATTCTAAATTGCAGAGTAAAAATCTTGCTCTAGAGATTATTAGGAAGCAGCGAAAGAACAAAAAAACTAATTGCCAGTTACCCTTGTACAATAGAATCTTTGACAGCACCTAGAAGCCCTTTGTCAACTTCAGTAGGAAGAGTGTCATCTAACAAAATATTTGGTCCCTGAATATGTGAAATATCAGCAACAACAAGGCAAAGAATTTCATCTAGAAAAAGAGTGAAACTTCACATTTTAGCCATGGGAAAGAAACTGAATCGTATAAAATGGTCAAGGATGATAATCACAAATCATCATTCAAAATTGAGTAGGATACTGATACTACCTGCTTATCAGGGCCAAACGCCCATATTGATCGTGCCGCAAGCAAATCCCAGTCATATTTTGTTTTGAAGAAGTCACCAAGAGCTTTGCGGTTCCAGTCTATGCTTACAACACCATTCTCTATGTCTTCTGCAAGCCCTTTCTCCAATGGCTCCGCAATCTAGAAACAAGAAAGCTTTTAATAATGACAAAAGAGAGATTCAATAAAAAAGAGAAGGATCAAAAAGTGATTTCCAAACCATGGTTATTTTATTCTTCTTGTTTGGTGTTTCAGCAAAGCATTTCATGGATGAAGATTCCACCACTGTTTCACAGAACGAGACAACAGGATCTGCCACCTATAGTTCATGTTACAGATCAAAAGCAATTAACGCCTTAGACAACGGATGCTCCATTAACTAAAGAGAAAAGGAAAGCTTGCTAAAACATACCTTAACTTCCACTTCAGAGTAGAGCTCTCTAAGGTCCTTCATAATGGAATCCAAATATAACTCCCCAGTACCAAGAATAGTGTGCTCTCCAGACTCCTCAACTTTAGTTATAGCCAAAGGATAGCTTTTGCTTATCTTCCTAAGACCCTCCACCATTTTTGGCAGCTCACTGGGGTTCAGAGGCTCAGTGGCAGTTTTGACAACTGGCAGAGTGTTGAACTGCAGAGGCCGGAAAATGTATACATCTTCATAGTTGTAATTTACATTACACAGGGTTGCAGTCTTCATAATAGAAGCATCCACACCCTCAATGAGTACCCAAGAACCAGGAGGTGCCATGCTTATGGGTAATCTATACCGAGCTTGATACACCCACAGTTTGGTGACTTCTTTAACTGTCATGTCCTCCTCATCTTCAGGGGAATAGCCCTCCCCCAAAACTTTCACAGACTGCCCTGTCAGAATTTGGCCACTGTAGACTCTGCCAAAAGCATCAAAGGCACTACAATCTGATTTGGGATACAATTTGGTCACATTAACCATTAAGGGACCAGAAGGGTCACACTCTACCATGGCCTTGTAGATCATAGAGTCTCTTGGCCCAGTATAAATATGATCAACCTTTCTAGCAGCAGCATCCCTGGCTGAAGGTATATGCTTTACCAGCATATCAGTAAAGCCTGAGGCTGAACCAAAAACTTGGCTACAAGCCAGCCTTAACAACGGCCTCACATTTAATTTGTAAGCTGCATTAGGAAGAGTGACACCTAGCTCGGCAAGAGTAGCCTCAACACTCTTTTTATGTTCTCCAATCACTTGGCTATATATCTTATAGAGGGGTTCTAGCACAAATTGAACAAATGATCTCTCACCTCCACTTGTTGGGGGTTTCTTCTTAAATACCCGAGCATCTGGATGATAATACATATCCCCCCAAAGGCGAGATGCAAACTTATCAGCATCAAATGGGATACCATGGAGTTTGAGATATATTTTAGCAAAAGAATGTAAAGTGAAGGACCATCCAGCGGTAGCGCTGGCAAAACAAACATTTCCAGCAGTCGGATCTATAATTTGGACATTTCCTGCAGTTGAAGACACGGCAGATATATGGTTGTTTATGATCTCTATTGTATGCCTTAGCTTATAATAAGCATCTTTTGGAGGCAACTTAAGTTCTGTTATCAGCCTGTCAACCTTGTCAACAAAAATAAAGGGACTAGCAAGTCATAACATGGTAAAAGAATGTAAAATTTTGATTAAAAGTTTCATGAGAACTGAATGGAAAGTTGGTCATTACCTTATTGATCACAACTACGATAGGCAGGTGCTCCTGAATTGCATGACGTATAGCCCTTTCGGTGTTAACCTGCAAATGGAAGAAAACTAAAATGGTCAAATCAAACAGCTAATTATGTTCCATATGTGACTGATAAACAAATGGATCCATATAAAAATCTTAAATTAATATGTCAAAATAATAGTTAGAAATATAAATCTAAAAATTATAGTTCAATTAATAAACTAAAACAAGCTTGATGAAAAAGACAGTAATTTCAGAGAGTATTATCATTGTGTTTGAAATTTTTCGCCAAGATAGTGCCACTCACCATCACTCCTTCGGCAGCATCTACAATCAAGACTGCACCATCAGAAAGCCTGAGAGCAGCTGTCATTTCATCAGAGAAGTTGACATGACCGGGGGTATCCATGATATTACAAAGGTATGATTTTGAATTGCTATCTTCAAGAACAAGTGACATTGGAACTGCCTTGATAGATATTCTTCTTTCTTGCTCATCAATTCTCGTATCTGTGTACCTCATATGCTTCTCACTGTTTGCATCAAATGTAGGCATATGATGTGTTTGCTCAACCAGCATATCCATGAAAAGTGTCTTCCCATGGTGCACGTGTCCAACAAGGGCTACATTGCGAACCAAAGAGGGATTGGACATCAGGCCGACAAGAAACTGGGTGGAAACATAGGTTGAGGAATCCTTAACCCCAACCTCAAATTTGAGGTTCCTAACAGGTTTAATTATCGGCTGTTCAAGGGGCTGCTCATCCTCATCCATGACCAATGCCTCAACATCTTCACCATAAACCTCTTCTGCAGTTGGATAGTACTTCTTGTCCTCAGCGAGGACAATTTGATTGTCCATTTCAACATCGTTTGAGGCAGTTATCCACCCATTAGAAGCATGCATTGTGCCTTCATCATCAGCCACAGTCTGCTCCTCATGGGGCTTGTCAGGCAGGTCCTCATCTTCTTCCTCCTCTGCATCACTCTCTTGGTCGGACTCAATCTCAGGACCAATGTAGTTCCCAAACTCATCATAAAGATTATCATCCATGTTTACGTCTCTGCCAAATTATGCAACCAATCACAATCAGTATTTTAAGCGCCACAGGGACTAATTCAACAAAGTTGCTAGAAAATCAAGACTTAATTACCAAAACAACCCCCAAAATTTTTTCCATTTCTACTTTCAAACATGGAAAAATGGCACAATTTTTATCAACCAAACAAACAAATCAATCATTTTTCCAGTCCGTTTCTTCATTTTCCCGACATGGACGAATGGGTCTCCAAAATTATCTATCTAATCCTAAAATCTTCTTCCCTTACTAAATTTTCAGCTTCTGGCCGTCACTCAAAACGTAAACGACTCCATGAGAAAGGAAGCTAACTGCAAAAATAAACCAACAAGAACTCAAAATAAAAAAAGAAAAAATGAACAAACCTGACAACTCGTGGGCAACAGCAACAAGAAGAATTCAAAAGTAGGTCACTGAGACAAAGGAGGAGGGAGGGTTTTCGGAGAGGTTCTTAGAAGAGAGCACGAGACTACGAGAGAGTGCTACTTCTGTTCTCTTGCAGTTGTACGTGTGTTGGGTCATTTTACGGGCCAAACTTATTGGGCTATGCAATTTTTAGTTATTTATTTTTCTATTTTTTAATTTTTTCTGATATTTTTTTTAATTTGAGAAGATAAAATGAAGAATTATGTGGTATGATTTTAATTTTAATTTTATTTTATTTAAATTATTAATTTTCTATGACACTGTCTTTCTAA
The DNA here is from genome assembly GCA_025504915.1 of Erythroxylum reticulatum. NCBI lineage: Eukaryota > Viridiplantae > Streptophyta > Magnoliopsida > Malpighiales > Erythroxylaceae > Erythroxylum > Erythroxylum reticulatum. The sequence continues at coordinate 35,549,865 of JANSVA010000007.1, read as the reverse complement.
AACTCAAAACAATCAATTACTCAATAATTATTGTTAAAATAATTTAAGAAACTTTGTATTTTAAACACTATAAAATACTTTTTTTATTTTTTAAAAATTTTCCTCAATTATTTCATTATATATTATTTTTTATAATAAATTATGAAGTTAATTACACTAAAATTTTTGTTTAATTTTTATATTTTAAAAGTTATCATTTAATTTTATAATAATACCAATGTTATGATATCCGTTAATATGATTAATGATTTTTTATTATACTAAATTTTATTCTAAAACCATATAACACATCAAGCTTCTTATTTCTTACCTTCTACAACACTGAATTCATCTCGGAAACATTATGTGTAAGCTTCAAAAGCATTTATTTATCATTAATAAATGTTGGAGTAATGGATATGATCATATTCATACAATATGATTTACTTTAAATTTATTTTAAACATTAAAATTATTAAAGACAATAAGTATTTACTTTTTTCTTTATTTATTGGATACATATAATAATCAATAAATTATATTTAATGCAAAAGCAGCAATATTTTCATTTGCTTATCTCTTAACCTATGGGATTATAAAAGCTTAATGAGCTCCCTCAAAGTGCTCGTGATTTACCCAATCAAGTTATATGCATACATAAATATAATTATATGTCCCATGCACAAATCCCTACTAATCCTAAAAAAACTGCAGCATTTCAGTAATGCTGTTCACTTTTCGTTGCATTATTGCAAGCATTATCTTGTCTCTCTAGTTCTTCCCCGTAGCTAGGAGCTACAACTAGTTTATTGGTGGTTTTCTCTTAACCGGAGAATAGTTTATATTTCAGCTATCTCCATAATGTCCACATACTGATCGTTGATCACCGTCAACAGCGAAGAATTAACAGTGACTGATTCATATTCCAAGCCACTTTCTTCATCTGTTGGACTGCTCAAAGTCCTGGAATTTGCTTTATTTCCATCGTTCTTTGGATTCTGTGAAACTATACAAGAAAAGACAAGGTGGGGGTCTTAAAGATTTCAGTCCTAGCTATGGAAATTTGGTAGTATTCTATTTTTTCATGCAACAATACGTACATGTGAAGAATTTCTCAGGATATTGCTGTAATTGGCCATAACACTTTTTAGTGTTTTTCTAGCTTTTAGATGCTGGAAATCGATTCAAACTACAAGTATTCACTAAATGATCTGATCAGTAACTTGAAAAGATGACAGTTAGATGAGATTCCCATCAGGAGCAGAATTGCTCATTGAGAAAGATTACAAATTCATGGAGTTGTATCTTCTAAAGCCTAACAGCTAGCTACTAACTGAGCTATTTCTTGAACTAACCTAATAAGAGGAAACAGATATGAACTAATGGTGTTTAGGCTTGTGATTCCTAGGTCCGTAGTAGTCTTCGTCAAGCCAATGGTGACTGTTGCCTGATGATTTCTTGGAAACTCTAGAAACTGGTTTATTCTTCATGGTACCTGTACAGTCTCCGTTGCAAAGCATAGCCTCCCTAAGAACACCACTTCTTTCCGTCAAATATTTTTTGTCCTCCTGCAAATGACAACAATCATTTTCTCGTTAAGTTTACAAGAAGACCAACACTAAATTTCTCACAGTTTTACTGTTTCTCAGTGTAGGTGAGTATTAAAATGATTCAGTATTCACCTGATCCTTTGGATCTTGCATGGATCCTTTTTCCAAGCGAATCCCTGAAGAAGAACCATGAACGTTAGAACCTAGTGATGAAAAAATGCAAATTTCTCAAGTACAGGTATATTGAAGACAATGGCATTCGAACCTTGGACCTCATGAAGGATGAAGGACAAAACTAGAAGATGGACAACCCAAGAATGCTTCATATGGAGATAAGCTAATGGAGTTAGAAAGAGCTATGGTGTTCCTGAGTTGAAGTGCTGAACGTAAGCTTAGACACTTTGGCTTCCCTTACTGTATGAAGTTTGAATTGTTTAGAAAGCTCAAGGAAAGACTGCTTAAATATAAGTGCGGGATGAGGACCTCAGACAAGTTATTACCCAACACGAGTTTAAGTAGGGATTTGCTTCCACTTTCTTGTGTTCTCTTTTGTCTTTCTAGTGTAAAGTGCCAACTTAAGACACTTGTCTAAGGAAACGACTAATCATTGGCTCATTACAGCAGTCGAGTAGTGGGTCTTTCGAGTCATGACTGTAGCCCTGGGGGCCTCGGGCTTATAAAGCCTAAGCCTTGTGGTTACTTTCGCACTTTGGTTGCTTAGTTCCACCTGAAGCTCACGAATCAATGTAAAAGAAAATGTCAGGATTTTCGTAATCCAAATCTGTTGGGTGTGACTGACAAGACCTTGCTCTATATTGCATCATCGGCTTAGTAAATAGCTCGAGCAATGTTGTGTCATCATCTGATGGGACTTACTGTTTTGACATGCCAAGAGAGGCTAAGCTTAGCCACCCTCTTGCTTGTTTCACGTGGACGATTTATCGAATCATATTAATCATATGTCGTTTCTTTTGAGTGATCGATCATGATCATACTTATTAATGCAAACTGTCTTTTGTGTAAATCTCCTCGGCTGTGCATCGGCAGAATTTGAAAGAGACGGGACACCATTGATAAATCTAATCTTAACCTTTTCTTTGATGGAAAGATTATAGCTGATTTTGTTGAATTATGTATTTCACAAGTAGGCTTTCACAAAAACAAAACAGAAAAACCATGTTAAAGTTTATTTTTAAGCTTTAATTAATTTAATTCTCTACATTATTTGAAAAATCAAAATTTAAAATTAAGTCATCATATTCATCAATTAACATAATAAGAGAAGACAGTTCATTATGTTCATTAAATTTTAAATTTTAATAAACTTTTTATATATTAAAATATGAGTTAAATATTTAAAAAAATGATGCATGATCTATAGGGATCTACATAAATGTGTTAGCTATAGCAACATCTACTTACTGCTATGTTCTGTTGTCTTCTAATAACTCATAATCCTATTTGTTGCTATGTACTGTTGTCTTCTAATAACTCATAATCCTTAAATTAAGCATTGAACTTTGATCTTATAGTGGTTTTGGTGTACAATAAGACAAGAAGTGCGTAGGATTTATGTTTTTCATGTTTCCAATTTTTAAGTGCATGGGGAAGACAAAGATCTAGGGCTTGATATTTTCCTAATTTTTATTCTGCCACGAACTACTACATATGGAAAAGATGATTTAGTTGGATTTCCTAATGTTCTATCTGGGTTTTCAAGGACAGATTATCCTCTATGTATCTGTCATGATCATGCTTTTCCAAACGAAATCAGTTTATTTATTTTTATTATCAATCAGCAATGTCTTGTTAGAATCTTAGATTACGTCGATCAATTTCTATTATCAAATTAAGCATTGTCTTAAACCAAACGTAGAGGATAACAGGGAAATTGCTGAGTAGGTATATGGAAAGATGAATATTTTAAAATTTTAATATTGGAATAATCCACAAACTACCAACGAGTGAGCAACCAAAATGGACAGACAAGGAGACATCACATGTTTTTGGGGATCAGTTGGAGCTAGTTGTACCACTTTCACCCTCAAACAAAGTCTCTTAACTTTCAATGGTTTTGATGCATGTTTCTTGCAATCTCTGTCTGTTGATTGCTATAGGTAGCTAACTAGCTTTTTATTGATTTCGATACAGCTTCAATAGAACACAAAGATTTGAAATACGAACCTGAAGAATATATACCTTTCTTTACACTTTTGAGGACTTCAAATCTTGAAACGAATAATGATCTTGTACTAAGATTAGTTGGCTTTGGAATTAATACTCCAAGCTCTATGAGACTTTAAAAATTATTGTTCTGATATTGCACACAAGTTTGCTGTACGTACTTCATGTATTTATATGTTCAGAATTTATTATTGTCCGAGCTCAAGTATTAAAGTTCTGCTGAAGATTTAAGGTAAAATCTGCTTATAAGTATACATATCTTCCTTAGAATCAATGAGTTCCACAAAACCTGTTTGTGTCAGATTTAGAGAGCCTACTTTTACAAGAAATCTTCATCATAGACTTAGTGAGGAAATCACACTTCAACCTAAAATCTTAAGACATTAAATTGTGGGTCTTTTCTACTTATAAGTTCTTTATTAGTTCTATCTTTTTCAAGTATGAGATTTCTACTCACACTTAGACATTTTAACAATCTCCTCCTTAAGTGTAAACTTTCACATTAAGCTTTAGCTCCCCTTGAACGAAATTTTTTCCTGCCATTCTTTTAACAACTCGAGTATATGGCGTCATTAAAAGCTTTTCTACTCCACTGATCTGGGCCCACTAGGAGTTTTCTTTCTTTTCTTCGTGAGGAGGCAACTACGGAATCCGACTACTATCTCCATACTTATCTCTTGTTGAACAACCTGTTCTGATAGTACTTGTTGGTTCTAAGGAGCCCACTTTCATGAGATATCTACATTATGGACTTAGTGAGAGGACATACTCGTGAGCTTTGACACCACACTTCAACCCAAAACTTTAAAGCATTAAGTTTACGAGTCTTTTCTACTTATATGTCCTTCATTAATTTCATCCCTTTTTAACGGTAGATTCTTACTTATACTTGACATACTAACAATTTGATATATTTAGAAATTACGGAGCTTTGTACTTTATGTAGTTTCTGACTTTCAGGAATTTCTTCCGCAAATCTGCTTAATTATAATGGTTTTAGTTTGAAAGTTAAGCTAGCCTGTGTCTAAAGTATGCTCAAGTTTGCTTGATAACGACAAACTGGAGATTAGAAGGTAGAAACCAAAGAAACTTCGGATGGTCAGGTTAATACTTGTTCTCCATCTCTAACAGCTAGAAAATGGGTTGATTCTTATGCCAGGTGATCAAAAATCATACCGCGTTTCACTCTGTAATGTATTAAGAATTGTGAGTATTCATTGGAAAAGGTGCTGCAAGTATTTCCATATTTGCTCTGCTGATAATCAATTAACTTACAGTACTTTCGGATAGGATATGATCTTGAGATTCACGACATTGCTCATTACATTAGAACTTGGAACTTCCCACTCAAAATCCAACTATTTACATAAGAAAACAGAACCTTACAGTTGTTTCCTGAGTTCCAACTTCAAGCTAACAAGGAGCAAGGCGCAATGCTTGATTGATTAGACTCGGTATAATTACTCTTAGCATTTCATTCAACCTAAAGAAATCTTCGCAGCAAACTGTAAGCAAAAGAAAGAGAACAGAAAAAGGAAGAAGATGACAAGAAATAATCTATGGTAATAATACAGTATAAAAATTACCCTTTCTGTTCTGTCAATTTATTTTTGTTAAGTTTTTCTTCAATTTTTGAGCTTCCTCAATCGTGAAGAGATGATTGATCAATCAAATCAAATAGCTCATCTCCTATCCCAAATCCAAGCATCCTAGCCATATCAGAAGTCTTCAATTTAGGCTTTGGAATATTATGTTTCTTCAACCAAGCGTAGACAATGAAAACCTTCTTCATGATGAAAAGTTCTAATGCCTCAGGATTGAAAACAACACCCATTTTCGTGTTTATCTGCCAGGAGAACTCAGAAGTTTAGACCATCATTACATTCTTCCAAAATTATGCAGTTTCAATCATTCTCTGTTACCTGGTGAGGAACTAACATTGCCGCATAACGAGCAAGCTCCCCAGCTCGCCAATCCAACAAGACAGGTAGCCAGGGATAAGTTGCATCAAGTCTCACAAACCAAAGTCTTATATCAGGGAATTCACATAGCTCCCTAGGATCATATGGATCTTCTCTAGTGTAGTTAATGGTGAATCCAATTGTTCGTTCCAAAAACTCCTTTGGCTCAGCTACAATTAAGTTATCAGAAACCTGTGTTAGGGGAGTACTACCATGTTGAGTTATAAACATGTTCTTATGAAGCTTACCTAATGAGGGTGATGCAATCCCTGTGACTTTGTTAAACGGGGATAAGTCAAGACTACGAATAATGTCGTTATCGATCAAAATGTCGTAACGACCTTCTGTTGGAGGCATTGGAGGTGTAACATTTGGTTCATCTATCAATCAAGGGAGATCAGAATAAGATGTAAAACCGATTCTGCAGATTAAAAGTTCGGTGCGCGGAGCATATGCATACTAATTTACTTGCATTCTCCACACAATAATGGATGCTTCCATATAATACTCATCATGTGATCATTAAACAATGTGGTCAGAGCAATCATTGCAAATATTTTTTCTGCTTATAGGGACTTAAATTATAGTCAAACACAGCGTTTCGCTTAATGACAAACTTATGAGCACTTCTGAGTGCCCTTTCTGATTATTTTATAGGAACTCTTGCGACAGCTATCAAAAGATAATTCATCGCTTTCTATTCAAAAAATAGCTTCCTCTTGGATACTCCCAAATTGCATGTTACTGATGGAACTAAAAGAAAGCAGAACCTTAAACTATAAGCTCATAGAAACCTCAAAAGCTGCTAATGTGGTAGCCTAATGAATGCTACTAGCCTACGATCATATCTGCAATGACTTTGAAAGGAAAAAAGATACAGTAACCCTCTTTTACTACGGATTACCAACCTCATCTAGAGGCTCTCTTTTTCTAATTATTGAAAGAGAATTTGTTCTCTGGCTAAAAAAATAGAGAGTACAAAGAGAAGATCATAAATCAGATAAAAGATTGGAATTTACCATTTTCATAGTCCTCCAAAGAGAGGTCAAAATTTCCAGAAGGATTAAAAGAAACTGAGACAGCAACTTGTCCTCGTTGTCTAGTCAATTCTGAAAACTGGAAACTTACCGCCGAATCTGAGATGGGTTTGCAGGAAACCCTTGGACAGGAGGAGGGTATGCTTTGTTTCAGCGAAGGAAAATGAGGAAATAACGGTTTGATGGTAGTAGCCATGGAAAAGGAGTTCGTTATCTGGGATGATGTTAAATCATATAGAAAGGTTAATAGTATAGTTTTGTCCTGTTTTCTCAGTCTATCTATCTCTTGTGGCCTAGTTTCCAGGATTCATCTATCCATTTTGGCATGCTTCGATGGTAAGATCCTAGTAAGACACTACCTGGTGGCCAGTAATAAAATCCTGAGAACGTAATTTACAGATTATTACGTGAACCTCACTTGCAACGGATTATAATAATATAAAATTTTAGTGTAAGATTTTATTTTCTCATTTTATTATGTCACCACTTGAAAGTCAAGGGGGTTGTAACAGACGCTGAAAATTGTTACAATGCCAACATCTCCTGTAAAAAGATGTTCAAACTCTGTAGCTTAGCTTAATTTTTTTGGGGCAACTAACCATACATCATCTTTTAAATTTTAATATCATACAAATAATATAAAATATTTAAAAATAGAAAATACGATATACATGCTCTATATCCCGATTGTTTTCAACATACAACTTCGTTAAAATAATTTCATAAAAACGATTATTTTCTTAGATATTTTTAACATAAATAAGAACATGAAGAAATTTTGCATTTTTTTTACCAAAAGATAACCGCTGTTTGTTTCCATTTCCGATTATGTTTTATGTTTTTTTTAATTTTATTATCAAATTTAGTAAAAATAATTTTGATTGAGTTTTTGGTTTTTGTTTTTGTTTCTTTCGATTTTCAAAATTTATGAAAACTATAAAAAATAGTTTTCTATTTCTGTTTTTTTTTCATAATATGATTTCCTATGAACTATGTGAAAGATAGTTAGTTGTAAATATGTTAATTATATGCAGTTAGTTAGTTATACAGACAGCTGAAGTTAGATAAAGTTGTATGGCTAGCTGCAGTTAGATAAACGAGCTAGTTGTAGTAGATAAAGCATGCTGATGTATATATACAAAACAACTGAATTAATAAGAGATTATTTAGTTTTCTCCTCACCTCTTGCGGTTACCAAATTGTAGATGGTATCAGAGCCAATTAGGGTTCTCGATTCCAAGAAGAAGGAGTCTGGAAGGACAAAGGCAATTCTGACATCGATATTACGATTTGATTGGTGAAAGTTAGCTCCTCAATGACAGATCGAGAAGAGATTCGTCCTCAACATGGTGTTATTGTTGATGATCCGTATTTGTTGCAACCTTCTGATCATCCAAGGATGGCGCTAGTGATTACGCCATTAACTGGATCCAATTATTTCAGCTGGAGCATAGCTATCAAAACCTCTCTCGAGGCTAAAGATAAGCTATGCTTCATAGATGGAACACTAGAACCACCCACAGATACAATTCGATACAAGAAGTGGAAGAAGATTGATTCGATGATTAAGTCTTAGCTTCGAAATTCCATTTTTAAAGATTTAGGTGATAGTTTTATATATTCTCCTAGTGCCAAGCATCTGTGGGAAGTTTTGGAGAAACATTTTGGAGTTAGTACTACACCCAAATGTATCAAGTACAGAGGGAAATGATGTCTACTGAGCAAGGAAACAGTTCGGTTACTCAGTATTTTAAACTCAACCAATGCTGGGATGAGTTTGATAGGCTCATGCCTCTGCCTATTTATGGATGTATTGGTTGTTCTTCCTGTGCAAGGATGACCGAAAAACTTAAGGATAGAGTAGATGCTTCCAAGCTGCTACAGTTTCTCATGGGATTGAACAAGACTTTTGATAATGTTAGGAGTCAAATCCTAAATCTAGATCCTATACCTGACATTGACAGAGCTTATAGTATGGTATTGAGGGTGGAAAGTCAAAGGGAAGCGCATCTAACTTTCTCCACTGAAAGTCCAGATACTGCTTTGCTTGCTAAGACTTGTGGTTCCAAAGGAAAAGATAAAGCTGAAAGCAAGAAGAAGGATTATAGGAAGAAGTCTGATAAGTAATGTGATCACTGTCACAGTGTGGCACACACAAAGGAGACTTGTTTCAAGCTTCATGGGTATCCTGAATGGTATGAAGAGTTGAGGAAGAAGAGAGGAACAGGATTTAAGAAAGCAAGTGCTAATATGACTACTAAAATTGCTGAGACACACTTTGATGCCCAACCTATTTCTGAAGGAAGAGATCTTGGACATTTGATGATGTAGATGTAGATTATGCAACAAGAATTGGCTAAATTTGTTAAAGGGAAGATGCCGGCGACTGGAGGAGTAGGAAAGGAGTTTTCAAATTTTGCTTTTGCAGGTAATGTTGTTTCTACATACACAGCACTACATGCATTAAGTATTTCCAATAGCAATATTTGGATAATCGATACAGGGGCATCTAACCATACGTGTTATGATGATGTACTCATGAAACACAGAAGACAACTTAAGCATAATGTGCCAGTTCAGTTGCCTGATTCTAGTACTAAGATAGCTACTCATGCTAGCCGTGTAGTTTTAAACCCTAAACTAGTTCTTAAACATATCTTATACCTACCCTCATTCAAATTCAACCTATTATTAGTACAAAAACTTGCTGATAGTGCTGATGCTTACTTCACTTTCTTTCCTTCCCACTGTATAATACAGGACCTGAGGAGTAATAGCATCATTGCTGTGGGAGTTGTTGTGGGAACCTTGTATATACTCACATCTAACTCTTTTGATTCTTTTATAGTTAATAGTTATGTGAAAACTTGTGTAAATAATATACCTGTGAGTAGAGTTGACAGTACTCTTTTCTTTAAACTTGTCTTTTCCAATTCTTGTATTTCCCATTCCCAAATAAATACAAATACTAAACTTTGGCATTTACGACTTAGGCATGCTTCATTAAAGGTGTTAAAACACATTGGTTGTCTTGATGTTAAAGAGTTGAATGATCCTTGTGACATATGTCACTTGGCAAAGCAGCAACGATTGCCTTTTTCAGTGGCTGATGGTAGTGCAAAACAAGCAGTGGAGCTTTTACATGTTGATATATAGGGACCATATAAACAAGCAAGTTTCAATTCTTACCATTATGCTTTAACTGTTGTTGACGACTTTAGCAGGGCAACTTGGACTATTTTGTTAAAATATAAGTCTCAAGTACCTGAAGCATTGCAAGGTTTTGTCATATTAAAGTCAATAAAGTGCAGTCAGACAATAAGACAGAGTTTGTTAATAAGACTTGTGATATTTTCTTTGCTGAAAAAGGTATAATTCATCAAAGAACATACCCATATACCCCACAGTAGAATGAGTGGTGGAGCAGAAGCATAAGCATCTGTTGGAAGTTGTTAGAGCACTGATGTTTCAAGCAAACCTGCCTAAATGGTTTTGGGGAGAAGCTATCTTAACTGTTGCATATATTATTAATAGATTACCATCTACTATTCTTAGTTGGAAGACTCCTTTTGAGATGTTATATAACCAAGAACCAGATTATGAGAGATTGAAGACCTTCGGATATCTATGTTATGCTATAAACATTATTTCGAAGAAAGACAAACTTGAGGCAAGAGCACAGAAGTGTGTAATGGGGGGATATGCTACTGGACAGAAGGCATATAGAGTGTATGCCTTAGACAATCATATGATGTTCAGTTCAAGGGATGTGGCCTTTTAGGAAAGGATATTTCCTTTTGCTGGAACAGAACAAAGTAAATCTACTACTACTGACATTTCAAATCTAGTTGTGAGTTTGAAGGATGCTGATCATGTCAACTTGGAGATAAATCAATCTGCTGAGATTATTGATAGTGTAGAGGTAGATGAGGATAGAGATGTTCATGAGGTTTCAGCTGATTTGGCAGAAGAACATGCAGAACATGCACCAGGGATAATTGAAGAAATGGTAGAAAATATGCATGAAGAAATTGTGCCTGAACAACAACTCCGAATGAGTTCAAGGCAAAGGAGATTACTAGTATGGATGAAAGATTATGTGAATTGCAGCACTTTTGATGATGGTTATGGGGTTGTTCCAAGCTATGCAACATTTATGGCTAATGTCAACAAAATTATGGAACCACAAACTTATAGTCAAGCTGTACAATACACAAAATAGGTAATGCTCTTGAAAAGAATTAGACATGGGAGATAATCATGCCGCCAAAAGGAAAGAAAGTCATCGGATCAAAATGGGTTTACAAGGTAAAGTTTAATTCCGATGGGACTGTTGAAAGGTATAAAGCTAGATTGGTGGCAAAGGGGTATAATCAAACTGTTGGGGTTGATTTCTTTGACAGCTTCTCACCTGTTGCTAAATTAGTCACAGTCAGAACATTTTTTGCTTTAGCAACTATGAAAAACTGGTATGTTCATCGGTTAGATATTAATAATGCCTTCTTGCATGGATATCTAAAGGAAGAGGTTTATTTGGATCCACCAGAAGATTATACAAAGGCTGGAGAAGGAGAAGTATTTAGATTAAAGACATCTTTGTATTGTTTAAAGCAAGCCTCTAGAGAATGGAATTCAGAGTTTACTACTCAAATTTTGCAATATGGATTCTCTCAATCGGTGAATGATCATTGTTTGTTTACTAAGGCAAATAAAGGTGGTTTTATGGATCTCTTGGTTTATATCGATGATGTGTTAATTGGAGGCACTTGTGAAGAAGATATCATTGCTATGAAGAAATTTTTACACTCTATCTTTAACATTAAAGATCTGGGAAATACTAAGTATTTTCTGGGTATTGAAATCACTAGAACTCCTATAGGTACCTTTATTTCTCAGAGGAAGTACTTAATGGATATTCTAACTGATTGTGGTTTTGTTGATTCTACTACTGCTGTAACTCCACTGCCTCGTAATCATAGGTTTGATGAGAACAGTGAGTTGTTCCAGGATGCTAACAAATATAGAAGATTAGTTGGGAGGTTATTATACCTGAACATGACTAGGCCAGACATTACTTTCAGTGTTCAACAACTCAGTCAGTTTGTGGCTTCTCCAACATAAGCTCATTGAGAAGGGGTTGTACATGTCTTGCGGTTTCTTACTGGTACTAAAGACAGAGGATTGTTTTACAGAGGTAATAGTTGCTTGTAAATGACATGATACTGTGATAGTGATTGGGCATCTTATCTAATTTCTAGGAAATCCGTGAGTGGCTATTGTGTGTTTTTGGGGAATTCCTTGATAAGTTGGAAGAGTAAAAAAAAATACTATATCAAGGTCAAGTTGTGAGGCATAATATAGAAGTATGGGTACTGCTGTGTGTGAGCTTCAGTGGCTTGTTTATTTGCTCAAGGATTTCAAAATTATCATCTAACTTTCGATTCATCTTTGGTGTGATAACTAGTTGGCTCTTCGTATCACAGCTAATCCAGTATTTCATGAAAGAACGAAGCCCCTAGAGATTGATTGCCACATTGTGCGATAGAAGTTTAAGGAAGGTTTTATTACTTCTAGATATGTTTCAACGCATGATCAAGTTGCTAATGTTTTATTAAAGCATTAGCAGCTCCTCAGTTCAATTACATTACTATCAAGTTGAGATTGATTACTCATCCATCTCCAACTTGAGGGAAGTGTGTGAAAGATAGATAGTTATAAATATGTTAATTATATGTAGTTAATTAGTTATACAGTTAGCTAAAGTTAGATATAGTTGTAAAGTTAGCTGCAGTTAAATAGACGAGCTAGTTGTAGTAGATAAAGCATGTTGATGTATATATACAGAACAACTGAATTAATAAAAGATTATTCAGTTTTCTTCTTACCTCTTGTTGTTACCAAATTGTACAAACTAAATGTGTATAGTTTAATTATTTAATATATTGATTATTAATAAAAAATTATGAATAATTTATTTAATTTTTGTTATTAAATTAAATCTAAGATATCTTTAAAATATATATATTTCAAATTAAATTTCATTTAGTAATTAAAATTTATTAAAATCATTATTAATTTATAAATTATTTATCTTAATAAAATAAAATAATCTTATTGATATAATAAATTTAATAATAAAAAATAATTTATTTTAAAGTTTTATCTAATATATAACTATCATCAGTAATGAAAATATAACTACATTATATTAACAACCCAAAAAGTTTTTCTTTGACATATTAACAACCCAAAAAGTTTTTCTTTTTATTTGAGAGAAAAATAAAAATAAAAAATTACATAAAAAAAATAAAAAATTGCATCAATTGTTGATTGAGATTCAAGAAATGAATTGTATATCGTTCTAACAAATAGTCAGGTGCAATACAGACTGAATCAAAAACAAAAACAAAAAGTGAGAGAATGTGGGACAAACTACCATTGGTGGATGTGGCAGAATATGGTCTGGTAGCTACTAGCTCTAGATCCAAAAGAGACATCAAATGGTAAACAAGACGATTGTAAAAATAAAAAATAAAAAAAAAGAGCCCTGTCCTCCTACTATCTATCATTGACCAAAGGATGTGTTTCGGCGAAGCAAGCGGCAAAGATGGATCCTGAGAATTCTGCGAAAATCCCATGGTTGTAGCTCTCAAGCTACAATATATTAACCACGTAACCATTGTTTAGAGACGGGTCAAAGAGAATAAAAAAGAGGTAACGGGAGACATGATTAAGGAACTCGAGGAGATAGAAGTCAACAATTGTATTTAAAAGTGGGATTGGTGCCCAGTTGTCTTCATTACTAGTAGGCATTGCTGCTAAACTTGATGAACATGTTTCCTCAAGGAATGCAAAGATTTTCTGTAGACCCCTCAATCATGAACTGGCAGGATGTGACCAGGTTTAGTCTTTTATTAAGTAATAGAAAGCCTTCACCTGGGATTTAACAGTTATCCTCAGAAATTTAATTTAGTGAGATATTCCAAATTATCTTAATGAAAAGACATGACAAGTTTCTGTTAAAATAATTTGACAGATACATGAATAAATTTGTTTACAAGAGTAGAAAAATTTTAAGTTTGTCAAATAGTGAAATGCTCTAGCTCACAGCTAATGTCCTGAATATATTTCAGAAGATAAAAGTGATGCTTTCAGCCAAGTTGTAAATATAATATATATTAGTAAAGATGGGCAACAGTTGAAATTTTGATTAGCGATTTTGGATCAAGAATTTGGCAGTCTTTTTAACTTTTTTTTAACTATGGAAAGTCAACAGAAATGGAACTGCTGTTTCCCTAATGCGAGCCAAGTTGGTATAAACAATGAAAAACTAAAAAGAGACTCACCTACCGAAGAAACTCAGGATTGTGAGAAACATATTGATATACATGTGATTCTTATTCTGCAGGATCGCGCTTTGGAGCTTGGTCATGGTAATTTAATGGAGAAACGGGTGGCAATCATCGGGGCAGGATTGAGTGGACTTCTTGCTTGCAAATACACCCTGAAGAAAGGTTTCAATCCAATCATCTTTGAAGCTGAGGAATGCATTGGAGGAATTTGGAATCACACCATAGCATCAACCAAGCTTCAGAATACCAAGGAAACATATCAATTTTCTGATTTTCCTTGGCCTGACAGAGTAAAAGATGCACATCCTAGCCACAGTGATATAATTAAATATTTTGAATCCTACGCACGGCATTTTGGCATCTATCCATGCATAAAGTTCAACTCCAAGGTTGTTGGGATAGATTATATTGGAGAGTCCCCTGAAGAGATGCAAACATGGCTTCTTTGGGGTGGAACTGGTAAACCTTTTGGTTCCAAGGGGAAGTGGCACATAAGAGTCCAAGACGTCAAAAATTGCAATGTACAGGTAATTCAGCTAAACACTTGAAGTTTCAGCTTGAGGTTTGAACTAATTCTTGACTATGTTAGCATATCCAATCCCATCTATGGCTGAGAGGTTTCTGAGCTGATGGATACAACTGGTCAGGTTTACCAAGTTGAGTTCGTGATTCTTTGTATCGGCCTGTACAATAGTCACCCATACATCCCGGAGTTCCCTCAAAATCATGGCCCAGAAGTGTTCGATGGCAAGGTAATGCATTCAATGGAATACTCTGAGATGGATGATTTTAGTGCTGCAGAATTTATCAGAAAGCGGAGAATTACAATCATCGGATCACAAAAATCTGCACTTGACATAGCAGCAGAATGTGCAAATGCAAATGGTATCGAGAAAAATCTTTGGACTGTTCTTTTAACCCTTCACATCACACACTTTCTACCATAGCCTGGTGTAATCTTTCTGGCTTGTTTGGTGTTTCTTTCCGATTAGGAGTTGAGTACCCCTGCACAGTCATTCAAAGAACAGCTCATTGGTTCATCCCAAGTGAGAAGATCTGCGGTATTAATATTGGTTTTCTGTTCTTAAATCGCTTCTCGGAGTTAATGATTCATAAGCCTGGTGACACGTTCCTTTGCAACTTGTTGGCCACCGTGCTTGCTCCACTGGTAATTTTCTATCGTAGAACTTGTTCCTGTTCGCTTTCCCTAAGACTGCATGCTTTTTTTTTTTTCAGAAAATTCAAACCTGCTGTGTCTATGTATGTTCTTTCAGAAATGGGGGATTTCAAAATTTGTTGAGTTCTATCTGAGATGGAACTTCCCACTAAAGAAGTACGGAATAATACCCAAATGCAGCTTTTTCGAAGACATCTCTTCATGTCTGACATGCCTGCTGCCTGACAAGTACTATGAGAAAGTTGAAGAAGGAAGCATAGTCATCAAGAAATCAAAAACTATCAGATTCTGTAAAGAAGGTTTGATTATTGAAGGAGAATTCAAGCCAGTAGTATCAGACATTGTTATTTTCGCCACCGGATATAGAGGAGATCAAAATCTCAGAGAAATCTTCGAGTCCCAGTTCTACCAGGATTCCATTAGACATGGAGGATTATCCAATTCAATAATTCCTCTTTACAGGTCAGTCATCTATGATCTACCACAGTTAACTCTCACTCCTGATGAATTTTGATCTCTGAGATTCTGTATATTTCCTGTGTTACTACAGACAAGTAATTCATCCTCGGATTCCACAACTAGCTGTAATAGGATATGCAGAAAGTCTGTCAACATTGTTCGCCACAGAGATCAGGTGTCAATGGTTAGCACACTTCCTTGATGGAAAATTTCAACTTCCCGCTATAACCGAGATGGAGAAGACAGTCTCCACGTGGGAAAATTTCATGAGAAAACACACACGTGGATCCAGGAGAGCCTGTATAAGTAACACCCATATATGGAACAATGATCAATTGTGCAAGGATATGGGGTACAATCACAGAAGAAAAAAGGGTTTTTTTGCAGACTTGTTTCTACTTTACGGACCCAGAGATTATGCTGGTCTAAATGCCTACTGATGAGAAGTTACAAATCTCAGTGAATCTATATGATCCTATTGAGCAGTATCAGAGAGAGAAAAAGAGTGTAGGCTAGAAAATATGCAATCTTCTTCTTCATTTGTCAGGAATATTGTATCTATTGCACTCAATTGTTAGAAAGTCAATGGCTGCTGCATTGTATATTTCATTATCAACCGACTTTAAGAGCATTACTGTAAAAACATTTCTTTGTGTGGATATAGGACTTGAGCAAAAGGTCTTCAAATACCAACATTGTTCACCTACACAAGAGATTGACATTTCCGAGCACTGATTAGTTGAAACCCATTTGTCTTTATTATATCCTTTGAAGAGGAATCTGAAGGTTAGAACCCGGAAATCAAGTGATAAAGATTTTTTTAAATTTATTTTTTAGCTAGCATGATGATTTTCTTATTCTTTTTGTCTAGAAGGAAGGGAACAATCCAACATATTTTTATGACACTCCAAGTTTAAATATTCAATTTTAATTTTAATCCATTGAATTAGTTGCACTCAATTAGTAAATGAAAAAATCATTAAGTTCCAACTTTATTAATTTTTAATAATTAAAATTAATATTTATTTAATTAATTTAAATCCATTTATTTTAAACCAATTAAACTTGAACTAATTTATCACCATAGAATACTTTCAATTAATTCGATGATTATTATTTTAAATTATATTTAATAGTTTTCCTTAGTTTACTTCAAGGTGATTTAAATTTTTAAGAAATTCACAAGTATTTGACCAAAAAAATTTTAAATTTTATTAGTTTTTTTAATATAATTAGAATTTCATGAATTATTAAAATTAAATAAACATAATATATCTAACTACACGATTCAATAAAATTTTAATTGACAGAAAACTAATAATATAATAAGTATGCTTATTTAATAAAATATGAAATATTTTTTATAAAATATTAAATTATAAGGTTTTTCAAGAACAACCCAGAAGTTTGGAAAATTTTATTTCAGAAAATGTATAGTTTGGATCAAAATTTGAGGATACGTTTCTACGAACGTGGTCCTGCCATCTCCGCATAGAAATTCAGACAAAAAGCTAAAACATGGAAATTCTTACAGATTAACGGCCACTTCCAGCAAACCAGAGACATGTCTGAAAATAAGAGTAAAAAGTGTCTGAGAAGCTTCTGAAACGAACCAGTCTCCGATGGCGATCGCTTCTTCTCCTTCTTCTTCGTTTACCTCTACCTCTGTTCACCAAACTTTATGCCCGAAATATTCTCATTCTAATTATACTTTCCGGGTTCTCCGACCACGTCTCCGATACTCCACTCTCAGGCTCACCATTCGCGCCTCCTCCGCTGTTGCTCTGGAACCTGTAACTAATCCACTTGCCCTCTTGGATGGTTTCGTTGGTTTTCTATGTCTTTCGTTGGTTCGGTGTGTGTGCTGGGTTTTGGTTGAGTTTTGATAGCTTTTGGGAATGCTTAGTTGATTACAAGTTCTGGGGAAATTTATGTTTTCACGTTCTGGTTGTGGGAGAAGTTAGGGTGTAAAATTTGGTGCTTTTTTGAGAAACGAAAGTGTTCGGTGAATTTGACATTGGTTTTGAAGATTTGGTTGAATAAGCTCTTAAAGGAAAATGTGAGGAAAGGTTGGAGCTTCAATTAAGGACCTAAGTTGCTAAAGCATTGTAATTTTTTTAAATAAGATTGGAGGTAGTTCCTTCTCTGATTTTAATATTTTGGGTCTTTCTGGGAATTAGAATGTCAGAAAAGTTTGATGATTCAAGAAAACAGTTATTTGTCAACTTAACTGCTTATAGTTGGGCGCTCAAATTTCTTTTTTTTTGTTTTTTGTGTGTGGTTATTTAGTCACTCTGAACGCTTTCTGTGAAATCAATTTTTGACTGGGCGAATTAATGCTTTATTCACTACTTTTTTCTGCTACCTGGTGAATGCAACTATTGAAGATACTAGGTTTCATAAATTCTCATACTCAAATTATATGCTTTGCTAGGTAAATGATCAGAGAAGAATTTGTTTCTGGTTTGATTAGGTTGATTGGCTTATTTTTTGGGTTGAGACCATTCTTTCCAAGAAAATATATTCCTTAATCATAATGCATCTTCTGATGATTTGGTGTACTATGAATTGTAATGAATTGCCATTTTAGCGATTGAGCACACAGCAGCAGAATCAAACGTTGGAGGTTGATCCATTTGCATGTCCAGTATGTTATGAACCTCTGATAAGAAAGGGTCCTCCAGGTTTTAACTTGTAAGTTACGATGGATACAGGTTAAGTGTGTTTTCCGTTTTCCTTTAGGCTATGGTTTAATAAGTAGAATTTGCAGGTCAGCAATTTACAGGTCTGGGTTTAAGTGTGAAAAGTGCAATAAGACCTACTCCAGCAAAGAAAAGTATTTAGATCTTACTATTACGGCTGGAATGAAAAATTACACAGAAATCAAACCTGGTGGAACAGAACTTTTCCGGTACGAATGCCTTTTCACCTGAGAGTTGAGACATCTGTCTGTTGGCGTTTAATAAATTGTTTGCATGTTCTAGTTTCAATTGATTAAAGGAAATCCTAATAGGCACATAGCTGGTTGTTTCTCGCATGAATTTCCTTTTGAATTCTCATGGAAGGGTGTATAAGATATTATAGCTTAGTAGATTGTCACTTCTACTCAGTTTATCCTTCCATTTTATAGGAGTCCACTTGTTTCATTCTTGTATGAACGTGGGTGGCGTCAAAATTTTAATCGGAGTGGCTTTCCTGGTCCTGATGAAGAGGTTTGTCTTCTTTGCTTTTCTCATGATCCCGGTGCCATTGATGAAGATGTCGAAAATGGACATGTTCATTTGGGACTCTTTCTTTTAGAAATGATCTTATTGAGCCTCTACTTCAAAAGGGGTTTTCTCCTGAAGTTGTAAGGCCACCTGGAATAAATAACTTTTCATCGCCATGATGCCAAATTCATGATATGTATTATCTTATTGTGCTATTAATGCAGTTTAATATGGCACAAGAGTATTTCAAATCTGCAGAAGGTGGTCTTCTTGTAGATGTGAGTTGTGGCAGTGGTTTGTTCTCCAGAAAATTTGCCAAATCCAGCTCGTATTCAAAAGTTATTGCACTTGATTTTTCTGAAAACATGCTTCGTCAATGTTATGATTTCATTATGCAAGACGGTACTCTGTCAACTGCGTAAGCTTTTCTTGTCCCACTAACATTTGCAAATTCACCTACAAGAGTGTGTGAGACAATATACTTTTTTGAAAAAGTTGTGAGACAATATACATCATAGTACTCGTCTGAAATAAACTAGAACTTACATTGTTTGGAGAATGTGCAGAAATCTAGCTCTTGTGAGGGCAGATGTTTCAAGACTGCCATTCCCATCAGGTTCAGTTGATGCTGTTCACGCTGGTGCAGCCTTGCATTGCTGGCCAGCTCCTTCAAACGCTGTAAGTGATCCTTATTCCTTGAATGTTCTTCAAATGTGATGGCTTTCTAGTTCTGTAAGATCAATCAGGTCTCAAAGAATTTCTTAAAATTTACAAATTTGATGCACTTGTCCACCTTGTTTAAACTGATATGTCTTTTTGGTGTGTTTTTCTGGTGTTGACTTGATTTTTCTCTAACATTCAAACTTTTGCTATATTTGTAATTTCCAATCACTTGCAAAATTCATGCTCTTATACCTGATTTCAGTAGCTGCTAGTTGTATTCCATGTACTTAAATGACCAATTATGAAATACTCGAGAAGTTGCTTGATCAGGTATAACTATGGGATTGTCACTGCATTTCTTTTTTCCCTGCCAGCAACTCAATTGTGTGCTTTCTCTTCCTGTGAAATTTTTGAGGGATCATTATGATTAGTAGAATCAAAGTCTCAAATATACTTCTAACAAGTAGATTGAAGTCTACTAATGGAAATGTGTGTATCATTACTAAGAAAACTTTGATCTGTTATGTTGGCCTGGAAACATACTTGTGTCATACGAAGCCTTCAAGCGAGTAAGAAACCTGTAGCTGTCGATGCCTATAGTATGACTAACTAGATGAATCTCCAATTTGTGGTTTTAGTCTTAGTTAGGTGAACCAGATGGAACTATTATGTAACATTATGTTCTCTCAAGCATTAGATATCAGATTCAGCAGGATTTTTACACTCTGTTCTCTGAAGCATTAGATATCAGACTCAGCAGAGGATTTTTACATCTAAGGAACTGCTTTTTTCACCACCTGATGAATCTAAAACCATTTCACAAGTTCAACAAGTAGCTCTATCTTGCCATGTCAGGTTGCTGAAATCTGTCGGGTATTGCGAAGTGGCGGAGTCTTTGTAGGAACCACTTTCCTTCGAACTAATTTGAACAGTCCTTGGATCATACAACCATTCCGTCAGGTAACCATCCTTGTGAAGTATATTCACATGTTTTTTCCTATATTAATATATTGCCATGCCTGAACTTGAAATTCTATCAATTTCATAAGAAGAAGACTTGAAGGCTTATCATGCAATAGTAAGTTAGATGCTCTGAAGTTCGGAATTAAGTAACAGATTTTCTTTTCTAGAGAAGCTGACTCCACTTTTTGTTTCTAGGTATGTCTTAGAATTCCTCCATTCTTCACGAAATTCCCCTTACTAAATGAAATGAATCAAACCCATTTTATGAAGATTGATTTTTTGTTTATGTTGATAGTAATATGTATTGTCAAGGTTATGTATTGTGGAAGCTCTTTGGATATAAGAAATTTGATCTAGTTAACATCTTATCTCCAACCTTAATATATTGGAAAAAGGACAGCCTTTTAGGTAATCTGTATCAGCCAATATAGAGCCATTCTAGCGATTATTTGTTTAGAATTGGGAGACTTGTCGGT
This sequence comes from Erythroxylum reticulatum, assembly GCA_025504915.1. Classification (NCBI taxonomy): domain Eukaryota; kingdom Viridiplantae; phylum Streptophyta; class Magnoliopsida; order Malpighiales; family Erythroxylaceae; genus Erythroxylum; species Erythroxylum reticulatum. The sequence goes on along the minus strand of JANSVA010000007.1, from coordinate 35,528,855 downwards.
TCTAAACCTTTTTTTAGTTTGTTCACATCATTGCTAAGCTTTTTTTGGTTTTATTTGCTCGTGGGCAAATTTCATCCACCCTTTCATCGTCTTAAAAGAACTCCTTGAGATTTCTATCAGCACTAACCACTGCTTGAACCATTATGGACAGAGAATTATTCGGGACTATAACTATTTCGCAGAAGAGGAGATTGAGGATTTGTGCACATCATGTGGCTTTAACAACTACGCAAGCAAAATTCAGCAAGCCTTCATCATGTACTCTGCTCAGAAGCCTTGACGCTAAGTTTGTCAGAAAAGACCTCACTCTTTACAGTTGGTCTTTATCATATTCCTTGCTGATTTTTTGGTTGATTTTTTGAGAATGATCTGATAGTTTTTTTATTCTAATTAATAATCATTATAATCGTTCTTTAAATGTTTAGAACCGGTGACCAACATTGCTTGCACTATTCTTGTTTTGGCTTCCATGTTCTCTGGTCAATTATGTCTGCAATCTGCAACTATACGTGAACTGGTTATTCTGTTCAACTTGTGATGGGAAAAATTCTAGACTACTTCCATGATAGGACCAACAAGGAATTCTATATCATATCCATAAAACATCTGGTGGGATTGTGCTCTAACATCAAATCAAGCTAGCCCTTTTGATCAAGGGAATACATAACTGTGATCCATCAACATTAAAATGATGGCCAGTGATTCACTACCCATCATTTCAAGTCTAATACAACTGCCTATACTATATCAATAAACTCACATGATGATAGCAATAGTAATGATATATTAAGTATCTACCCTATAGGGTCGGCACATGACCAAGTCCTTAAAAATATTAAGTACACTAGGGCCATTAGAGCCATTAAACAAACTCTGTTTTGACAGTAAAGTGGGCTGTGAACTTACAAGCACACAAACACACACAAGTGGACACTAAGATCCCCTCGTGCGGCTCGCTGGCTGACTCACCTCTGTTTGTTCCTCTGACCAACTCACTTTCTACCTCTAAAAAGGACACTCGATAATAATCTCTCTGTTCACTTCTGGATCTTTGACCTTTGACCAACCATCAAAATGCACTGTCTTAATGAGAAAAAGAGGAATATTTGGTTAGTCCAAGACACCCTCTTCTTCGTTTTGGTTCATACTTGACAGAGTGAGGCCATTGGATCCCTTGTACTTGCACATGAGGTTTTTTGCTTTCCTTGCCACATGGGTTGGGCGGCAAAATGGAACCTTTATCTCTATTCTTTTCTGTGCTTTTTTCTCCTGTTGTTCTGCTTACCTTTTTGCCTGAGAAGCCATGAGATATCTTTGCTAAACTAGTTTTTATTAGTAAGATTCACGTGCATTTCAATCTATTCTTGTCAGTTGTTAATAGTTGTTATGATTAAGGAGATTTATTATATATTGAATTCCCTGTTTTGATTCGTATTTACGAGGAAATGTCGATTCTAGCTGACACTGGAGCAAGCAAATGGTAAATTTTTCAGAAATTCTCTGTTTTGATTCGTATTTAAATGGTGTTTGTCTCCATAATTTCATTTCTTCCTTAAGGAACCTCAAAGTATTTCTTGGATTAAGCCTTTCGTCTAGCTTAAATTATTTTGAATAACTTATCTCGAAATATGTATTTTACTTAATTAGCGTTCAATTGAAGTCTTTTAAAAACTCTTCCTCCTCCCATTCCTCACTATCTTCTGTACAGACAAATCCAAAAGCACGCATTGCTTTCATAGATAGACCTCCAATAGCTAAATTCAATTTCATCTAGTAACTTATAGGGAAGGGTTCAAAATGGTCCACTCGTATATCATCAAAACAAAATTTAAATCTCATTCCATAGGTGAAAGTTCTAGTCCACCGAGATCAAGATTCAAATGGATGAAAGGTAACAGTTTCATATTATAAAATAATTCTCTAAGCTTTTTAACTTCAAAAGGGTAGCTATTGTCCTGGAGGGTACTTTCACCTAGAAGAATATGTCCACAATACATGTTATTCCAACTTTAGAAAGGCCAAAAAGTGAAGAGAAATTGAATACTTATACGGTGGTAACTTCAACAGCTCCACTTGTCATAATCTCAATAAACTCAATTTCAAACGGTCCGACACCAATTCATGCTAAGCCATCTTAGCTGCAAATGGAGTTGAATTCTTGTACTGAAAACAAAAGTTGTCATCAACCCACATCCTGGTTTTTGGTAAAAATGTTTTTACCAAAAGCAGAGCCCATTGTACTCTTAAATGGCATGTCCTGATTGATGACCGAAAGATTCGGTTGCCAAGAGTATACATGGCTAGGGCATGAAGAAGATAGTTTGAGAGAGATCAGCGAACCCCAAGATAAGCTCTTAGCTAAAGCTTACCGGCAAAAGGGTTCCCTCAAAACTAGTAAAAAAAAGGCTAATTAATAAGATCATTAAGCTTCCTAGCTAGTGCTTAATGAGTTGTGCTTGTCTGTCTAACAATTTGTCACATTAAGCTGTTAAATGTTCAGCTTCTCATTAGTGGAGTGGTTGGTTCAATGTTGCCATGTTTGATTCCCCAAATACCGGGTTTCCTCGTACATGTCTTGTTTTTCTCTTTCAGCTTTTTAGTGATTAGTTCAAATAATGCTGCTTATCCACCAGGTCCAAAGCCAATGAACAATGCCCTGTTACGTAATATATATTGTCCCTGATAGTGTTTTCTCTTTTCCTGAGAGATTTAGTGACTAAGTTCCAGCTCAGACCAACGTCTGACTTTTGATTACTTCACCAAATTGGTACTCTTAAGACGAACTAAACTCCGACATTTTCATAATTGTTTTTTGTTCGTTAGTCTAAAACTTTGAGACATGGAAAAAAGGGAAATCAACTAAGTTTAATTTCAATATCTTATGCTGTTTGAATCAATTCAGATCCAACACTTCAGAGATTAATTCTTCAAGTCGTTCTAATTTATACGCAAAGTCAGTAACTTAAAACACAAGTTGTCCCTAACAAATTAACAACTGATAAAAACATTAAAGTCCAAGCGAATATTTGTAGTGAATTGGGCAGAACATTTTTATGATTTGGCCTATATACTAAGATGCATTAATAGAAGTAAACTCCTTAAATTTAAAACATAGTATTATGTTCACTTTCCCCTCCAACTATCTAGCAATTTTACAGTCCAAAACACATTGGTTTACCCTTTAAGCTCTGAACTTAATTAGACGTATTCATAAGTTATAATATCGAGACTAGTCAAAAAAAGTTGTCTAAACGAACAATCTTTAAATCAATAGCACGTTCAAAAGGAAATCAATTATGAAATCCCACTTTGAGATGGTGTTACTTCATCTAACAATATGACTCGCTCATATAAACTATCGAAAGAGTGATTTCAGTTCAATTCAACTAACTTAAAATTGAAAAATCTTGGCAAATTAAAAAATACTGCAGCTTTTTCAAGAAGGCTCTAGTTAGGTTAGCAAATGAGCTCTTAAGCCAAGGAGATGAGGAAAATATAGTTTATTAGAGATAGTAAACAATGGGAGACAGTGCCCACGTTCTTCTCATATCTTACTTTCTTTGTTTAGCAAATACTCTCTTGATTTGCCTTTCTCTTATATATAACACCAAACCCTACTCTCACACACACGGTAGACAAAATGCTGTGTACATTTCAAGGAATAAATATATGCCCTTTCGTCTCATGTGAACCTCCATAAATACCCTTATCTCTTCTACACTCTCTTCTCTCTCTTGTTATACTCCACTATATATCTTCGTAACAGCTCAAGGAGTTCTGCTTGTTGGTTTGTGTGATCATGGTGTGTGTTGCTTGTTTCCTCTCAATTCCTAGCTGAATTGTTATTGACTGCGATTTCTCAGATCATGCATAGGATTTGAAACTGTTGCTTGTTCTGATATGCTTTCTTTTTTTGTCTCAGGGAATTCAGAGACCTGCATGGTTGGAAGCCCTATACACACAGAAGTTCTTTGTAGGTTGTTCATATCATGAAAATGCAAAGAAGAACGAAAAGAACGTTTGCTGCTTGGATTGCTGCATTAGTATTTGCCCTCATTGTATCCCTTCTCATCGATTCCATCGTCTTCTACAAGTTCGTCGTTACGTTTATCATGATGTGGTCCGATTGGAAGACCTGCAGAAGCTCATAGACTGCTCAAACGTTCAGGTTCAAGTGCCTAGAAAAGAAAGTTCATTGTTTCTGCTGACACTTTTCTTCATTTTTCCAATTCAATTCAGCTCATCGTTAGCTAATTTTAGCTGAATTTTTATCAGGCTTATACTATAAATAGTGCCAAGGTGATGTTTATCAAGAAAAGACCTCAGAATAGGCAATTCAAAGGTTCAGGAAACTACTGCACATCCTGTGACAGGAGCCTGCAAGAACCATTCATCCATTGCTCTCTAGGGTGCAAGGTAATCAATTTTTAACTTGTGGATTTTAGCAAGGGGAAAACATCACGTTGAAGTTCAAATAGTGTCGTAATTTCTATTTTTTAATTTATTAGTAAACAAATTCAACAATATTCACTTGTATAATTACAATATCATGATATATAATCGATCGATTTACATAACTTCTGTTTAGGTTAATTTTGGTCTTAAGAAAAAATAATTCATGCAATTAATTATATTAATCCAATTTTAATTTTTAAAAAACCATAATTTTTCAAAAGTTTATACCATAATGTGATCACATTATATTTAGGTGGATTTTGTGCTGAAACACTACGAGGACCTCTCTCCTTACTTAAGGAAATGCAATTCCTTAACACTGAGTCCTGACTTCTTGATTCCTCAAGACATGGGTGACGATGAAACAACCAACGACACCCCTCATTCGACAATCGTAGACTCCGATGAGCCAATGAGCTGGTCGTCAGGGTCATCAGGTTCTGAGAACATGAGCCTGATTTGCACAGAGATTGTACGAAAGAAGAGGAGCGGACTATACGTATGTGGAAGGTCAGCTAGGAAGGTTTCGGACGAGGACATGGCCACTAGCATGAGTAATAGAAGGAAAGGCATTCCTCAGAGATCCCCTATGTGTTAGGATCATCATGACAAGAAATTAAACCTCTATGACAATTTTTGGTGTAGTTCTTACAGTTTGACTGGTTTGGTCCTATTCAAAACAAACAAAAAAAAAGGTTCTCTTTCACTCGTCTCTAATCTCTTTCTCTTCGAGTTTTAAACTTGGTTAATCACTTGGTCGGGAGTTTTGTCTTAATGGCATCACGTGGTTCCCAATTCCAAGTTATGGTTTTGTACATCTTCCTAAGGATTTGTCATCGTTATATTAATAATTGATCAAGTCGAGGGTATCATTTGTTTGCAGGATTATTTGTTCCTTATTTATATGCTCTCTAGGAAGCATATATAAATACTAATATCTCTAACCCATTTAAATCTTTTCTCAAGACATTGAAAATAAAGGAATTAAAGCTCATTTTCAATAAAAATTGAAAAATTAAAATAACCAACATCGAGCTTGATTCCATTCATTTAGAACTCAATAACAATCAACTCAAATATAAACAAATATACATAAAAATGAAAACTTACTATGTACTATTAGTTCCAAAGCTACGTTCTTCAATTCTAACATGTAATGATGGAGATGGAAAAGAGCTTCCTACGACTATTACAGACAATATTAGAGAGACAGCACCGTCTCTCCTCGAAGATTGGGAGAGAGAGGTAAAATCTAATCAATATTTTTGACCAGTCAAATTGTACTATAACCCTAAGTTAACGAACTCGATGTGTATAAATAATCTCCAAGTTGAAGCGAGCCATTAATGTATAGTGTTGTACTGAGGTTGTGGGGATTAATCTTACCTACATGTATGGAGAGCTTACCAAAAGCATGACGATAATAAATTAACCGGGTTGTTATGTATGGAGGAGGAACATGAAACAGTGGTCCCATTGCATAAAACCAACGTGGCTACAAGTACCAAAAAAGTTTTAAAGCGTGTATAGAGGTTTTGTCTTGATCAGAGCCTTCACATTGTTTTTTTGTTTTTGTTTTTGAGCAATTAATTTAAGATACCTACCCCCATCCCATGTGTACTTAGTATTTGGTGTGTGTGCGTGTGAATGATTTCGCCTTGTACGTGTCCCAGAAACTTCTTCAGTGTAGTAAATGGCTGTTTCGTGGCAAGAATATTTCCTTAAGTACATATGAAGAAGAGCTAAATAATTTGATAAATTACATATTTTAAATAAATAAATTAATACAATTCATTCAAATAATTGTTGAATCTCAATTTTCACTTTTTATGTTTGAATTTATTTAACCACTCCTAAAAGATTAGAGGCTAATATGTTATACCTTCCACTATTACAAATCTTGTCTTAATAAAATTTAAATATTAATTTGTTTAAAATATATAGTAATATATTAATATTTATTCTCAAAATTTTATTTAGCAAATAGTTGGAGATTATCTGTTTTTTAAATAATAAAAAAAGACATCTATGCAACCATACTAAGAAGCACAAAAATGAAGGCATCATGTATGTTAATTTAGATATGGCAAATGGGCTTATTCGAGGAAGAGAAGCATGGAACAATAGAAAAATAAAGGACCTAGACCTAATGGAAGCTGAACCAGTGTAGGGTCAGGATCAGATCATCTTGCACGAGATCAAGAATTAGACTGGACATTATATTGGCCCATGTGAAGCCCTTGCTAATATAAATATCATCAGCGGCTTTTGTTGAGTAATGATAGATCAAAGTTCTTACAGTGAGCTTAGCTTAAGAACGTCATAAATGCAGGTTTAGGATCCAATTAGGCAATTACACCAATGGCCAATCTGTGGTGGAAATTCCAGCATCAAATTCCATGATTAAGCCGCTGAAAAGAAGTTGCAAAAGACTACAATTATTTGTACTTTAACACTTAGTTTCTTGTTGTTACTTGGATTATCCTTCCACCAACTCTTCCATTATCTTGAGACATGACATATACTTTGCCTCAAGCACTTAAGAATGTCTCAGAACTATTCAACTCGGACAGCATATGCATCATTTACAAGCTGTTTAAAGACAAAACAAGCTGCATTACAATATTAGTTCCTCGGCCGTTGAATGCAGATAGTTAAAATTTAAGGTCTATCCGGTAAAATAAATTTGTACGAAAGAAAGAAAATAATAAATAATAACATTTTTAACAAATTCAGTTATGTATATAGTTTCATAATTTACTTTTATAACAAATTTTTTAAAATTATAATACCAAAATTATATGTTGTGTGAATATGAATAAAGGTATAAGTGTGATTTGAAATAAAAATATGGAAAATAATATGTCTTATTTCAAACTATAGTTATATTGAGTGAATTGATATACGTTTAATTTGAAATGAAATAATTTTATAATTTTAAAATTTTATTTATATATATAAGTTACACACGGCAATTTATTATTTATTAAAGTAATATGTTTATATTTTCATTTCAAATCATACTTATTTTTCTATTCATATTCACTCAATGTATAATTATGGTAATACAATATTAAAAATATTAAAATTTTATTTGTATATATAAGTTATACACAGCAATGTTTACTTTGACAAATATGTTGTATTCAATCATAACATCTGTCCTCAAAATTATAGTTTCGTGTATACGAGTCAAATACAAATGAATTTTCAATATTTAAAGATTTTATTTCAAACCTTCAATCAATATATCGAGCAAGGGGGCCACAAAATGTACTGCTAGTTTCTTGGGTGAGTGCCATGCGTATCCTACACGAAGGGTCTAATTAATATAGAATCACTTGTCATGTCAAGGAAAAAGCATGAAGGCAATTACGCGAAGGTCCGTTCGGTTGTAGATCGAGTATTATCTTTTTTCAAAATTTTAAATTATCATATTTAGTTTTTTTATATAATTAAGAAAGTAAAAAAATTTCTAATTTAAAAAAATAGTAAATTCTAAATCTCTAACACCTCCTTAATATTTAGATTACTTTCTTTAAGAATTAAATCTAAAAATTATACTAGTCAATTTAACTTTTTTTCTTTCTCAACTATCCGACTTTAAAATATATAAATTTTAAATAAATTTTAATTTAATAATTAAAAATATATAAAAATAAATTTTAGTTTATAAATTTTAGTTTTTAAATTATTTATTTTTAAAAAATAAAATATTTTATTAATAAATATTATATAAAATATTTAAATAAATTTAAATAAAATAATTTTGTGTAAGTTTTATTTAATTTATAATTATTATTAGGGAACTAGTGCTTGCATGCACCGCATTGTCATTTGTGCTTGTTTGCGTACGTTGTTACCCCTCACCAGTGCTTGTAGC